>JARHVA010003344.1:0-530000 GCA_037957365.1 Torreya grandis | reverse complement strand
AATCGATGTGAAACTAACCCTTACATGATTTATTTCACTTATTTCATTCTTTTTGTCATTATTTCTATCATATATTTTGACATACTCATTTGATTTTATCGACCTAGTTATTTTTTGCTATGTGTAAGAATACACAACTAGATCAATCAGATCGACCCAATAAGGTTTTTAGAACTTTTTAAACTTCCAATTCAGCCTATTAGGTTGACCAGGTTGACTTATTACATTTTTAACCACTTTAAAGTAGGTTCTTGTATAGCTTAGTCAACCAGCTCAATCTAATTTTTAAAATTGGATCAATTTTTTCCAAGGTTATTGATAAAAAATATCCTTCATTCTATCTCTAAACCATTGAGGTAAGTCTTTTATTATTTTTATCTTTCTATTCTATACTTTCCTTTCAAGTTTGTTGTCTTCAAAACTACCCCTGCATAGCCAGCTAGATCAACTTGCTTGACCCAATTTTATGTTCTATGTGTTATCTAAAACAACTAGGTCAACCTCATTGACCTAGTAGATTTTTCAGACCCTATCTTCAGTAGTACTAGCTCGACCCTATCGACCTAGTTCTATATGTTATGCATTTAGTGTTTTCACTATAGCTTATTTCAAAGTTAGAATTCACTTTGCATGTTAATCACATCTTTTCTTTCAGTTGTTTGCATGCTTAGAATAGTTTGCATAGTCTAATCAAGAGGTTTTTAATTAACCACTTAGTTTAACTATTTCTATTTTATGCACACATGGACAAATCATGTAAAATAAACAAGAATTTTAACATATGACTACCCAAGCTAACCTTCTTGGATTTCATCACCAAGGGGGAAGTTGACTTGATGTTTTGGTCAAGTATAAATCATGGTTAATGGTATATTCTGGATAAACACCCTTTACCCTTATCATTGTGGTATATGAAGTGAGGGGGTAGGCCCCAATACTAAGCCTATATCATTACCACTATATTCCCTTTCATTCTAAACTCACCTAAAACCATCCATAGATTAATATCTAGTACCTTAAGTATAAACAACTCCATATCATTTAAAACTATTCTTAATAGTCTAATTAACATTCTAGGTTGACCAGTTAGCTAGGTCTAATTTCCAAGTTGTCTTCATGCTCTTTATTCAATTGTGTGTGCAAGAACTTGCATTAGCCACTATTGGTGCAAGTTTTTGCTTTGTGTGCATCAATTGGATTGGCCAATGTCAATTCAATTAACTATCTATTTAATTTCAATATTTACTTTCTTAGATTAGTTATAAAATTGTCTTCTTCTATTTCCCATTTTTTCATAAATCTTTTATTTTTCCCTATCTACTATACTAAGTTGACCTAGTCAAACTTGCACTATCACATCCCTATTTTTGGCCCTTGTTCACTATGCTAGATTGACCTGGTCAACCTAGTACAATCTATAGGTCTTATTTTTACACTAGGTTGACATGGTCAACCTAGTCCTACTTTCGGCTTTCCCAGTTTATCAACCTAATTCTTCACCTCTTCCAATTTGTATTATATTCATTTCATTTTGGTCATAATGAGGTCTTCTATTAGAATCTTTGTCGACAATCTTAATGCATTTAGATACTATATGGGATGTTCATTTATCCCTTTCTTTTCCTCTCAAGAACACCATCACTCTTGGGGTATTTCTTCTCCTCCATCTATAAATTGTAACATGGTTCAAATAACACCTTAAAATGAAGTTGATGGATCCAATCCTTTATACACCTACCAATAAAACTCTCAAAATCCTCAAACTAATGTGGGAGTTATTGACAGAAGTTTACTTAACAATCCCATTAACAACCCTTATTCTAATAATCCTCCCCCTAACACCAAGTCGAGGAGTGCTCCTTCTAACACCAACCCGCCACTTAATATAACCCAATTATTAACCCAAGTGATTCAAAAAATGAATATTATGTAAAACTCTAATACCAATCAAATGATACAACTTCAACAACACTTGATCAATATGGTTAATCAATCTCCAATCATGTATCCTAAAGCTAATCTTAACTACATTCCTCCACCTCTTATAGATGCCTCAAGTAATGTTATTACTCAACCAATAATGAATAAAAAGATGCTTTAAAACATTCAAAATGAGCCATTATCTCCCTTCATTGTATCTATTAACATCGGTAACATATCACCAACTATCAAATATGATGGGAATAAAGACCTCGCCTCATTTCTTAAATCGTTTGGTAATATCTACAAAGAGTGGTTCCAAACTAATACATTTTCTACTACTAAAATCTTAGTTAAAAATTTCACTGATGATGTATTAGAATGGTAAAATCAATTACCTCAACATTCCATTTGGCAACTTGAAGATATGGCCAATCCTTTAGTTAAAGAGTTTCAACACAATGATCTTCCTAAAAATTATCTTAGCCATTTTATAAATACTAAGCAATATTATAACGAATCAACTCATGAATTCATTAAAATATGGATATAATTAGCTCATAAATCAAATCATAATATGTCTGATGATAACCTATTCAAACTTTTTATCATTTATTTAACTCCCACTCTTCAATACAAGGTTTGAACCTTTGATCCTCAAACTCTTAATGAAGCTCTTGGCCAAGGTATATGGCAAGAGATTCTTATGAATCAATTGGAACCTAATTCTAAACTTCTTAAAGGATATTTTCAAACATCCAATGCTATCACTAGTAACACTTCTCAAACCAAACCAAGAGTTACTAAAAATGATATTCCTTTACCCTTTCACATACCTCTTTTGATACATCAAATGAGATAATTTTTACCACCCTCTAAACCTTTCATATATCTTAATGCTCCTCCTAAGAGGTATGATCCCAATATATATTTTTTTGGTTTCATGAAAACATTGGGCATTCTCACAAATCTTTTATAAGGGTTTATAAATGTGTTGTTTCTTACATGCTTGGTGATTCATTCGACCATGAAACCATGATAAAAAATCATCGTCAAGAATACACTAATGCTTCTCAAAAATGAAAATACACTAAAGCTTCTACATCTAATAACCAAAAATCCTCTTCTTATAATCAATAAAATTCTAAGGATGTTTGTACAATTGATGCTAATTATAACCAATACTTTAACAACTCTCAATATGTCAATACGACTAAGCTCAATTATCATCAGAAACTAGTTTACAAGGATCCTATTACCAATCCTAAGAAACTTCTTTAGAGGAATGATTGCTTAAAGATACTACCACCATCAATATTGAATTAGAAGAACCTGAGGAACAACTTCTTCCATTTGATCCTACAACCAGATATATTCCTTTAAAGTATAATTTGTCTTCTAAACCTTGTGGCTCTTCTTCTAAATCTCACAGGAATTTTCTTAAAGAACTTAACTCTATGCCATGTAAGATTCCTCTTATGGAGTTGGTTTTCACTTCACCTTATCATCATAAATTTATTATGCAACATATCCAAGAGATTAAAAATCCATATTCTTTAGATGAAGAACCACCTTCTATTGATTCTAAACTGACTAACATTAATACCATTGAATCTATGTCCCTCTTTCAAGCCTTCCATTAAATTCATTGAAGAGGACATGATTATTGATGAAATACTCTTTCATGCCAATGATCTACCTCTCTTCATCAAAATAGCCATTAATACCACCATTGTTGAAAAATTTCTAGTTAACAAAGGTTTGGGTATTAATGTGACCTCTTTATGGATTCTTAAATAATTTGAAATAACAATGGTCATCTTAATTAATCTTGTCTTACTTGTCATGGTTTTATAAGACTAATCAAAAGCCACTTTATTGTATATGGATTCCCTTAAACATTGGTCCTATGAACATTCAAACCAAACTCATGATTCTTTATCTTCCTTTATCTTATAACATACTCCTTGGTTATCCATAAACTCATCATATGAGGGCCATTACTTCTTCTAGCAGTCAATGCATTAAATTTATACATATCAAAAAATTCTATAAGCATGAAGTCGATTCCAATCCATAGAGTATCCAATTACCTAATCCTAAATCATAATATCATGTTCTTACGATCCCAAAAATTAATAATTCTCTTTTACTTGAGTTCATCAATATGAATCCTAATTTACAAGTCACTCTTACAAATTTTGATGATAATGATCCCAATGAATTACATCATACCTATAACACCACTAAATTACCTCCATATATTTTGGAGTGGATTTCTCCTTCTTTTTTACCAAGGGATCCTACTGTTCCTCTCATGGATGAGATTATTGATTTCCCCCTCCATAAAATGCTTAAGATCAACTTTACTTGAAGATGCTTTTACTTTTAATAATTTTAGAGTGGCTAAATTGTTTCAAGATCCTCTCACTATGTCTCCTCAAACATTTAATAATTTTTGGAATTTACTTTATGAAGATCCTCTTGAATCTCAAACATGCACAATTTCTCCTACATATGATGACAATTATATCATGGCCTAAGCACAATCTAGAGACTTGGATGTTTTGCATTATCAAAAGACCTTATCCAAAATTCATGCTTTCAATCAGGATGTGCATACCATTTCTGTAGATAATAACTTAGAACTTGAGGGTTATGTGCTTCTTATTAATCATCCTCTTATCAATTCTCTTTGGTTGGTAGAGTAAATCACACTTTTCAAACCTCTAGAAGTACTTTCATCTTTTTTACCTCCTTCATATCCTCCCATTGAATCTAATACTTTTCCTATCAAAGAACCCATCAACACTCCATCTACCTCTTCTACTCCATCTACTTATTCTACACCTAAAATCACACCTAATGCTAAGGAAACTAATATCCATCAAATACATTTTGAATATTATCGCCATGGTAACCAAATTTTATATCTAGAAGTAGATGTTGAGTATTATGGTCCTCTTCCTACTTTTCCTATTGATGAAGCTATTCTTGATTTACTTTATGCTCAAGAACTTAAACTCCCCCTACAACATCATAAACTTGGAAATTTTAAAACTAAAACTCCTTGCTTCAACAACTTTATCGCTATCATTGATCCCAAAACTAATCCAATTTCATCCTTACCCAATGTACCATATCAATTTCAATATGGTAATGCCATGCTTATTGAAGAAACAACTTGTATCAAATATGGTACTCTCTCGTGCCCTCAACCTATCATAGTTTCCAGATAACTTTCACCCTTTGAACATGATAATTTTAACCTATTTTTTATTTGAACATGATAATTTTAACCTATTTTTTTATAAGTATCAAGATGCATTCTCTTGGTCTTACCAAAACATGCCTGGCATTGACCGTAACATAGTGGTCCATAACATCATTATCTATCCTAATGCCAAACCTATGCATCAAATGTAACACAAATTTCCTCTTGAAGTTACCAACTTATGTCATAAAGAAATCATAAAACTACTCAATGCTAAATTTATTAAACCTATGGATTATTCTGAATAGGTTTCCAATATTGCTCATTTTTGAAAAAAGGTCACTATGGTCATTCTTATTTTTATTGATTTCTACAATATTAATCTTGCTTGTCCTAAAGACAACTTTCCTTTGCCTTCAATAGATGCCATTGTCGACTCCACAACTAGATATGAAATGTTATGTCTTATGGATGGATTTTCAGGATATAATCAGATTTATATAGCTCTTGAGGACCAACATAAGACTACTTTCACCATGGAGTGGGGCACCTATTATTATGTTAAAATACCCTTCAGTCTCAAAAATGCTGGGCCAAGGGAGAGATTGAATCATGATGGTATCACATTCAGGTAAGTATATTCTAACTTTGTTCTCTTCTCTTTTAGTAAATAGAAGTAACATAAGTGTTGGATCGAATAATATTTCTCTTCATAGTATATATATTAGGGTGTTACTCATACTTAATTTATTTGAAGTTCCCTATACATATTTGATTGTTTTGCATCTAACCCCTCACATAGTGCCACAAACTTTGGTGTGCACTAGATTAGTTTACTTTTCTTGTTATTAGAGTAGTTTACTCTCTTGTTTATTAACATAAGTGAAATATCAAATCATAGGACTCTTTTAAGGTTGTTGTATGATTGTGTTAAACCATAGGCTTTGGAACCCTTCCTAGCATGATATGTTATGACAAGGGATACAAGTGATCCCCTAATCAAGTCTATTGGGTTTTGATATTGGTCATGCTTCCACATAACAAATTTATACCCAATTAGAACTATAGGTGTGCTCTATCTTATCTAATCCAAGATTAATTCATGTACATTGTGTAATTCTGATTGCATACAAAATGAACCCAAAAAATGTTTCTAGGGGTAGAAAAAACTAACTAGGGAAATGGGTTTGAAGGAATCAGAGTAATAATTGTCAAAAGACATTTATTACTAAAAATGTAAGGGGTTAGTAGTAAAAAATAACTAGGTCAACCCAGTCAACCTAGTAAGCTAAATTTTTTCAAAATCCACACTGCCAACTTAGTAGGTATGTTTTGATGTAGTTTATTTTCCATACTACCAACTTAGTACATTGCTACCACCCTATGTTTAAAAAATCAAATTTGATGACTTAGTACTAAGAGGGGAAAAATAAAGGGTCAACTAAGTTTGTTAAGTCAACCTAGTCAAAATAAAGAAATTTTGGTCAACTTAGTGTTTGATTAAGGGACTAGAATAGTATGGAAATGTGTTAAATAGGCCAAAAGAATGTTAGAAAGGTCTAGAATGGCTGACTAAGGGCTAAAAGGGCCAAGAAGGATAAAAATAGGTTGAATTGATTGAAAATGAATAAATTAGAGAAATTAAGATTATTTTAGTTAAAAATTGAAAAGAATGTATTTTGATTATACATGATGTGGAGGATCTAATACATCTTTTTTTATTTTATAGTTGTAGGGAAGACCTAGATTATGGCACTTAGTGGATGCAGTATGGCTTCCCAACTTATTAGAGAGATTTTATATTGGAGATTGAGCAAAATGTTTTGCCTTAGGTTTAGGAGGCATCATAAAGATGTGTAGGATTCCACTTAGTTTGGATTTGCTAGTCATGTTCTTAGGAGTCTAAAAATGTTTAACTCATATGTTTAGGTGGGAGGTGGATGGGGATAACATAGAGGTGGGTATAGCCTTTGAGGATGCCCATGCCATCCTAAGATTACTTAAAATAGGTACACCCATGGTTATAGGAGTACCAAATAGTGAGGAGGACAAGAGATACTTAGCCATATAGGTGATGAGCTTAGAGAGGATATACCTTGGATTGAGGGTTAGTTTGCTTGATATATATATATATATATATATCATATATTTTATACATCTATAAGGTGGTGATATGACTTATAATAGCATGGGTGATATATCACAAGTCAGATGGTAATGTACCATTGTTTATGATAGCCTTATTCTAGATGATATTGGAGGATGTGGTGTTGTATGACTTAGGCTTTATCATTTGGGTGCAACTTGTGTATGAAATGTATGGGGTGTTATCTAGATGGGTGAAGGTGATAGGGCACATTATATTGGTGACCACATGGATATAGAGGTTCCCTATGTATTGGCTGACTAGGTTACCCTATGTGGTTGATGATATGTTACCTTAAGTATAGAGGTGGTGGTAGGATTAAGTAGCATGGGTCATGCCCCATGTACTAGTGCTATAGATGGTGAGTCAAATAGACATTGTATGTCAACCTTATGGGTACATTGTTATAGTGTGGTAGAGCTAGGATATAGTGGTACCAATATTTACATAGATAGAGATTACTGACCACTATACTTTATGGATAGATCCACATCTAGTGACACATATACTAGGATAAATGGGAATTCTTCACCTAATGGTATTGATAGTGGTGCCAATAGTTTGGGCCCAACATGTGAGAGAGTTGAGGGGGAGAGGAGGATTTTTGACACTAGTTATTAGGCCAATGACCAGATCATATCATAAGAGACCATGGATAGGTTAGACACAATATGTATCAGAGGGAGAGGGAATATATGTAGATGCAAGAGTACCAAAGGGACCACCACTAGCATGATATCCAAAAGATCAATGACCACTAAAGACACATTATCGATATAGGTAGGAGAAGTAGGATAGATCAGAGATAATAGTCATCTTAGATGATCCATCAGGTAGGTTACGATAGAGTTAGGTGATAAAGAGACCACTCAGGTGTAGCCTTGGATGCGCATGAGTGGAGATTCTAATATTTTATTTTTATGAATGAGGTTTTTAGATAATGCATTAATGGGGAGATCATTCTTGATAGTTGTGTAAATGGTGAGATGGTGGTTGATGACACATAGCTAGGTAATGAAAGATAGTTAAAATTTTGCTTAAGTTATTTGAGATAGAGTATAGATAGATTTTGAGATATATCAGTGATTTAATATCTATTTAATTTAATTTTTGTAAGTATTACAAAGGAAAAAGATACTATATGGGGTTCCCTAGTGAGAGGAACACTCCATGATATCCTAGGTGAGGTGATGACACCATATGAGGCTTCCAAACTAGAGGATCCCATGATACTATTTGCCCTAGCTCAAGAAAGCTAGTTCATACTAAAAAGAGAAGCTATGAGGTGAATACAAGTGCATAGAGAGGGGATAGATCCATTAATAGGGGTGGGTGTAGGAGAGGCAAATGTATGGTGGGCCCTAGCTTAGGAGAGAGATGCACATATAGCTACCATGACACATATGGGAAAGGTAAAGGCCTAGGATAGAGTGACACATCTAGCGACCTTGAACCAATTGGCATAGGTATAGACTCAAGTAGCTCATCTATAAGGGTAGATATTAGGACTGAGATATCAAATAACCTCTTTATAATATTCTATTTAGAGGAGTCAAACCAAAACATCTATGGGTAGCATGGCTAGGCCATGAGATAGGTAGGATGGGGCCTAACTATAGAGCTGAAGCTATGTATTTTTTTCATTTTGTATCAAAAACACATGATATATATAAATGTCTTATTTTGGTAGTTTGGATGTTAATTTTATGTGTTTGCATTATGGTTGTGGTTTTGGATGCTTAGATATATTTATTTCTACCGTGTATATTTAGATTTTTTTTGTATATGCTATGGTAAATATATGAGTTGTGGTTTCTTTTCTAGCATTAATTAAAACACATGCATGGTTAAAAATAAATAGGCAAAAAGAACTAGGTAAAATATAATCAATAAAAAATTATACTACACATTATTTCATGTTGGGAAATGTGTAATAACTAGAAAATGACTAAGTATAGAAAACCAAGGGGTGAAAATCAAGATAGTATAAAATTTTATTTTTAAACCAAGAGAAGAATTGACACCAATTTAAAACAAGTAAAATCACACTAAATCACATTAAAAAGTATGCAAATAATGTAGTAAACTGGAAAGCACGTGAAAAAACAAGTGGTATAAAAAAAATCAATAAATTATTCAATCATACTAAATCATGTGGGAATGTTAAAAATAAAAACAAAATTTTCAAAAGTGGTCTTAAATATATCACACTAGTTCAAGCTTAGAAGCATGACAAATTCAAAAAATGGTTGGATTCTTATATGTAATAAAACAATAAGAAGATAAAAGTGAAAGAGTAATGAAGCAAGCATAAAACATACTAATTAAAACTAGGAATCATGTCAATGATGTGTAACTTCATAATCAATCACATGTTATCTCATATTTGACACATGTAATTTTGATTATGCCTCAGATTATTGGAAAATTTTGTGAGGAAGGTGAGGTCCTATCTATGGTCTTACACTGTAACTCACAAAGGAAAAACTAATGAGGTGAAATAATGGGAAAAATTGGGAAAAAGGGATGTTGGTAATATGAATGTGAAATTGTGAAAATTTGTGAGGAAGGCTATGTTTTATCCATGATCTTACAATGAAACTTACAAATAGAATCCCTAGGGGAGTGATTAGTAAACAAAATAATATTACTCAAGAGGAAATATGATGAATGTAGGGCATGAAAAATGGAATGTAAAATTCATAACTAAGGCATCTTATGAGAAGACCTTAGGAGATAAGAGGCATACTAAGGACATGAGAAGACACTAAGTGACTAGTGACCATCAATGTTCAAAGAAAAATTATTTGCTATAGACATAAAGCTATGTAGGAAAATAAGGATGATACTAAGATCAAGTCATGAATGTAGATTTGTACAAGAAAATTAAAATGGACCTACCTTCCCACAATGTGTTCCCCATTCTTTAGGACCCATTACAAAGCCATTAGTCTACTGTAAAGATTGGGTACTTGCATGAGATAGTTGGTAGCACTAAAAGATTTTTTTTAAGTCTCCTTTTCTCATATATTGGCCTACCACACCCTAATGAACCTCGAGTATATCATGAGGCCAAATGTGGAGTTTTATCTTCAACTATGAGAAGGATATGTGCTTTGAGTCACAGCTTTGAGTGTGATTTGACTTTTAAGAATTTTGAATGCTTTTACCTTTAGTATCGTTACATTTTGTTAAATGATTTTTGGATTTTGAATGTTTTAAAGGAATTTTTTAAGATTCATCCTCCATATGAACTTAGAATGACTAATAATTAGAGATAGAGTGATGGACATGAATGATCTTTAGGTTTACGGCTAAAGGAATCTAAGTGACCAAAGACAAGATTGAGTAGAAAACTTAAGCTTAACAATGAACTAGCATGTGGTCTCAAGTCTCAACCATGTATATGCTTAGTTGGAGAAAATGGAATAAATGAGATCGAAAATGAACTATTATAAGGAGATTAATAGTTTTCTAACTGATCACATGTTAAAGAAGGAATGACTAAAGGGAACCAAGTTTGTATAACCAAGTCACAATGATAATTATCTGTGTATATAGAGATAAGAAAGAAAATAATTATAAAAATAAAATAAGGGAGTTTTAAGAAAGAAATTAAAGAAGAAAAAGAAAGAAATGATAAAGAAGACATTCATAAGATAACATAAATGACATTATAAGCAATATATAAAGTGTGAAATCAAAGTCACCATGTAAGATAAATAATAATTTGACACAATATCCAATGATATAACAAATAAATAAAGATAATATTGGATCAAACATCCAATCCAAATGCAAATGTAAGAACACCATGCATGTGTTCATAAGTAATGATAGATTTTACCATGTAAATTATCCAAAAAATTTGATAGATATTTATGAATTTGGAGTCAAACTGGAACTAATGTCTCATCTATCTTTAGTGAAAATTGGGAAAATAATTCACATCTAATCTCCTCAATATAAAAGGTAGGAACACTTGATGGATTATGCTGAGGAGGGATATCAAGTAAAGGATTCTCAAAATAATGCATGGGAGTAGACTCTATAAGAGATGAAGGGATCATCAGTGAGGATGGATCCATAGGTGAGGGAATCATAAGTGGAAAAGAATCCATATGTGAGGGAAGGTCCATGGGTGAAGGATTAATGGGTGGAGGAATAGGATATGATAAAGGGACAATAGGAGGGGATGGAGCCATAGGAGGTGGAACCATGGGAGAAGATGGGGAAAGCTTCTTGTGGGAATACCCTCTGAGAAGAATGGTAGAAGGTGCAAAAATAGTTAATCTATGATATTTAAAGTTCTATTGAAGGATGTGATAATGATTGGTATGATGAGTACCACATTAGTTTCAAAGATACTATACCTCTCTATACTTAGGAATGTACTCAAGTAATACCTTTGGGGGAGGTATGGCCTTATCTAAGGACTGGGGAATATAAGGATGAAAAACATCAATATATTATTATATCTTATGATAATGTGTCGATGAATGATTATCTATGTCGTGGAAGAAATATATACATCTATGAGTAGGCTTAGTAGAGGTACTCACAAGAGGGTGTGTAATAGAATTAGAAAGAGATTGGGAAGGCTTGTTATCCTATTTGGAGGGAAATGGATCCATCTATGGTAAAGGAAGCAAACCATCACTGAAGGAAGGTGGTGCTAATTAAGGGAATGAACTAGGCTCAAAGGACAGAGCAATAGGATCAAAAGTAGGAATAGACTTAGCTAAAGTAGAAGTAGGAATGGGCTCTAAATCAAGCTCTACTAAAGGAGGATAGGTTCTATATAAGGCCAAAGGAGAGTTTCATGTAACTCAAGGATCAGAAAGCTATAGGGTTTAGGGTACCTAGAAAAATAGTAAGGCCTAGTCATAACATGATCAAAAAAAATACTCTTAAGTGGTTATTTAAAAACTAGAGGTGTCTATACCATCTCTACCCTATAATAAAGATAAAAATGATACAATTAGGAAATATATATGATGCAATATGGGAAGAAGTAATAAAATACTGAAATAAAGAGAAATGATAATAGATAATCTCAGCATTAAGGGCATGAACAAGTCCACCTAATAATGGATCATCTAAGGTGTAACCATCATCATAGTCAAGTGTATAAAGATCAATGACATAGCTAGGGATAAAATTGACATTTTATGAGGTGTGATAAAGGGAATGTCAGTTCTTAATCAAAATAATGGGGATATCATCATAAGGTGGTTTGTGAGAACAAGGCTACACAAAAGTAAGAAGCTGAGAGATGAGATTAGGTGAGAGATTAGAAGTTTAATCTTTAGGTTAATCTCATAAAGTTAATCATCATCAAAAGATAAGAGGTTAGGGGGAATATTGACAATTATTTTGGTATGACCATTTTAACCTCAAGTTGAATTGATGAGAAAGTTGAAGAATTGAGACTCATAGAATGAAACCCTAGGCAAAGGTTCAAGATTAGAAATATTGAAGACATTATGATCTTATAATTGTTTGAAATTATAAGGATTAATGTCACCTTAAATCCTATATATGGATCCTTTATGAGGGAATATAATTCATTAGGAGGCATAAGAAGTAACTACTCTCATACAATGAGTCCACAACCTACCAAGTAGAATGTTATAAGATAGAGGAAAGTTAAATATCATCACCTTCACATGAATAGTAACAAGTGGGATAGTAATAGGAAGCCACACACAACATAAAGGAGGAATCTTACTTCAATCATATCCTTGACATGTGTTTCATGTGGATTTGAGATTGCATTTAGAATATCCAATGGTTTTGATAAAATTGAGATAGGCAACACATGTGCCAGAACCCTCTTGAATCAAGGCATGCTTTACTTGGATATTGCCAATTTGAACACTAATGAATAGAGGAGGATCATCCATATGAATAAAAATATCATAAAGAATCATATAAATGTTGGAAACTTTTAAGGAAATAAAAATGTCCATTGTTTCATCAACATGGATGGACATCTCTCCATGTTGTTGTAATATTTTATCTTCAGATCTAGATAAGGTTGCTTTACATCCTACTAGGGGAGGCTAAGGGATGTTTATTTCAAACAAGAGTTGCATAAGATGGGTTTGATGACAAATATAGGTCCTCATGATATAAAGAAATGGAATTTGGGATTTGAGATTAGTGAGTTTCATTATGGGATCCCACTCATCATAACCCATAAGAAGATTATTATAAATAGGTGCATAGTGTTGAAGGAGGTCTTTAGAAGGAGGAGCCAAAGTACATTATAATTTTTGTTCATAAGAAGGAGAAGGTTTAGAACAAGGTTGTAAACTATGCTAAGAATATAAAGTAGTTGGTTTAAGTGTAGGTTGAGAGTCATTAGAAGAAGTGTTGATAAAAGCTTGATTATCATTGGTATTGGGTAAAGAAAATGGAGGGATGGTAGAAATAGAATGGGAAGTGTTATCCAAGGGAGGAGTTAGAATTGGATCATTGAAAGTTATAATCTCATCTTTCCCCAACTAATTTACATGAGTTGGAGAATAATCTTGGTTAAAACAAAATGTGCAAGATAATGGAGGGGTGTAGATAGGTTGAGGGTTAATGAAAGAAACCACCCTTCACATTTTATTCATATTAACCACATTCTCCTCAAGAATTGGGTTAACAAGACTTTATACATATTCAGTGGAAAGGGTGGACTTGTCTTGGTTGTCTTGGTGATTTTTTTGATTTGGAAGAGGGCCTTTATAGATATCCAAATGAGCATTAGCTTGATTCAAGGCTTGAGATTTAGTATTTGTTTCATGGGCCTTAAAAGTAATGTCATAGGATTGTTGATGTTTTTGAATGATATAATCATGATCAAAATTAGGACCAAGAATAAAATCCATAACTAAATTATGAATATGCCTATATGTCTCATGAGAATGACCCCATCTAGCCTAAAGCCAACAAAATTTGTTGGGATCATACCAAGATTTCATAGGATGAGTGGGATCAAGTTCTCTTGGTAGAGGCCTAGGTAGATGTTTTTGTAATTTAGCTAAGGATAAAGGTCTATGAACATTTATGTTATTAGGTGAAGATAAATGAGGATTAGTGTATTATTGAGAAGGTGTAGTTGGTTCTAAATATTGATTAGGAATGACAACTTGAAGAGTGTGAATGGTATTGTCAGAGTTCATGACACCATAATTGGTAGCGTAATGATTCATTTTATTAAGTAAGATATGAGTATTCATAGAAGGTTGGGGTGAATTGAATTGATGCATAAGGAAATCTTAACATTTAGATTAGTCAATGGCTTCTTCTGAGGAATGTGGAGATAGAGTGCAAACCTAATATTACAAATTTGGAAAAAGAACATTGGTAAAGAGATGTAAAAGGTTAGTCATAGACCATGTTCTATTCACATTTTTTGGATAACGTTTTCCACCTTTTAACAAAAGTTTAGGTACTTTTTTTTTCAAGTTTCTTACAATTTATAAAATGGCCCAAGGTATTTCTAGGAAGATCATTAGTTTGAAACTCTTGAACTAGAGCATTCACTAAATATTCCAAACTAGTAATAGAATGAGTTTTAAGTTGGTTGTACCAATATAAGGCATCACCCATGAGGGTTTTGGATAAGATCTTTATAGCAACAAAGGTGCTTAATTTGTCCCAATATTTATAGAGTTTTCCAAATATTTTTAGATGAAGATTATGATTAGTTAATCCATTGTAATAAATTGTAAGGGTTATACCTCCTATATAAATATTATTAATTTTAGTTGTAAGAGGATCATTTTGAAGATTTTTGATTATCTTGTTGACAAGAGGAGTTTGAGGAATGATATTGCCATGGGAATCTCGAAGAGGAGGTGGGGGAACATTTTGTTTATGCATGCCCCAAGGCATTAGTTGAGGGTTGGTTTGAAGATGGAGAAGGTGATTTTGCATTCTCATCATTTGATTTGTATTATATCTTGAAAATTATTTATTTGATTAAGTGTTTATAATAAAATTTGATGGGTTTGATTAACATTGTTAGCATTATTTGAAGCATTGAAGTTGGTATTAGTGGCTTGGGTACCACTACTAGTTTTGGTAGGAGCTTGAGAGGAATTTTTAGAATGTGAGGCACTTATAGAAAAATTTGCTTGTGTGGAAAGATATGAACTAGTTAAGGGATGAGAAGAGGAAGAACTATAATCATGATTACCTTGGGTATAAAATGATACACAAGTGGAAGAATCAAGGGGAGTGGGTATTAGGAGAGGCCCACTAGATGTAGAACCTACCATGTTAATGGATATACTAGGCATGGAGGTGGAAGAAGTCAAAGAGGAAGAAGTCATTGTATGAGAAGGGGTCATACTAGAGGGAAGAGGTTGAGAATCAAAGATTTAGTACCCCCAAATCCATGTGAGAATGTGGGAGAATGTGAATAAGGCTCTTCAACTTGACCACTAATCATGAGATGGTAAATGGTAGAAGGATGTTTTCCTCGATGTTGAGGAAATTTTGAGATAAAGAAGATCACTTCAAGGGTATACTCTAATTTAGGTTGATCTTCAAGTGAGAAGAGAGGATTCCTAAGTAAAGCAGAATAAAGAGGGGTCCCATAGTTCATTGTGTGAGTGGATATATGAACATTAATCTTATCTAGGAGAGGATCCCTACTCTGCTTATGAGAGACCCTATTAAGGTTGGTAAAATTCATCATATATGTTGAATTAAACTTAATATTTTCTTCAAATAGGAAGTTCATGATGAAGGAGGAGTAAATAAAATAAGAGAGATGCAAAAATAAGTAAGAAATGACAGTAAACTATATAGAATTGACTGGGTCGACTGAGTAAAAAAAACAAGGTCTTAAAATTGTATAGAGTTGACAAGGTTGACCCAGTAAAGGAAATAGGGGATGAAAATTGTGTAGAGTTGACATGATTGACCTAGTATCAAAAATAGGGGCTTAAAACTATATAGAGTCAATAGGGTTGATCTAGTACTAGAAATAAAGGCTAAAAAAATGTATAGAGTCAATTTAATACTATAAACATATGCTAAAAAAGGTAGGAAAAGATAGAGTTGATAGGGTCAACCTAGTTCTATATCCTTGGAGGCAGAAAAGAACACTATGTCAACATTATTGACCCAATATTGTAGGCAAGGAAAATAGATAGTCTATAAGAGAATTTGTCAAGCAAAATCACTATGTATTGAAATATTAAGAAAATTTCAAATACTTTTGAAAGCAAGAAATGAAAGGAAACACATAATCAATTGGATCAATGAGGTTGACCCAAATGAGGCACACATCACAAAAATTTGTACCAATGCTAGTTAATGCAAGTTTTTATAATACAACATACAATTGAGCAAAGAACAAGTAATAAAATTAGAAAGTAAAATATAAATAAGTGGTCATATTGAATGTTTTTAGATTATTATAATATTATTTTAGATGTGATAGGAACTTGGTTGTAATTGAGGAACTAGAAATCAATCTAAGGATAGTTTCAAGACATTTACACTGAAAGGGATATGTATTGGTAATGGTATTGTCTTAGTATTGGTGCTTACCCACTCACTTCACATACCATAATGATAAAGGTGTCGAGTGCTTAACCAATATATACCATTAACCACATATTTATACTTGGCTAGAAAACCAAGTTGACTTCCCCCTTGGTGATGAAATCGAAGTAGGTAGGCCTTAGGTAGATAATTATTAAAATGCATTTTAATATTTTATGATTTGGTAGTGTGGGCATAAAAGATAAAATAGTCCAACTAAGTGGTGTATTTAAAACCACTTAATTAGAATATGTGATCTATTCTAAGTACGAAAGTAAGAAAAAATAAAAGTGTGAGATAATTACTAGCATATAATTATTAATTACAACTTTGAAACATAGTATAATATTAATTCTGATGATAATGTATATAGAGAATAAAAAATAGAGTTAATAGTGTCACTTTTGTGCTACAGAAGCAAAGGTATGAAAAATAACTACATCGATAGTGTTGACCTAGTTTTCTAAAGAGAATATAGAATACAGAACTATACTGATAGGGTCAACCTAGTTGACTATATAGGGGTAGTTTTAAAGACTATAAACTATGAAAAATATAAATATAACAAATGATATAATTGATAGAGAAGGATAAAAAAGAACCTTTGTGGGTTAGAAGATGTATAAAAAACTAAGATTTTTAATGAAGTACCCTAATTGTTACTTGTAAATTTTGGTAACTATGTTGACCTAGCTTTACAAATCTTATTTGTTAAAAAATTGAAAAATGTATTACATCAAAAAGGTCAACCCAATATGTTTTATACAAGCCTAAAAATGTATAGAGTCGATAGGGTTGACCTAGTAGGTTAATCTAGATGTCTAAAAATATATAAGGTTAATAGAGTTGACCTAGTAGGTTGATCTAGATGTTTGAAAATGTATAGGGTTGACTGGGTCGACCTAGTAGTTTGAATTGGATGTTTGAAAATGTATAAGGTTGATTGGGTTGACCTAGTAGGCTAATCTATATGTCTAAAAATGTACAGGGTTGATCGGGTTCATCTAATAGTCTGAACTAGAAGTATGAGAAACCTACAAAAATAGGATAGAGTCATATTGATGTGACTGTGTTAAACTTGTGTACATAGGTTATAACTATATCAAAAAAATCAAACCAGTATTGCAAATATATAAGAATAAAATGATAAAATAATGAAAAATGTGAAATAAAAATTGCAATGGTTAGGTTCACAACGGGTTCACTAGAATGTATGCAATCAAAAATTCATCATGTCTATAAATCAATGCTAAATTAGAGAAGATAAATCATATCATACACTTCTAATTAGGGATACATTAGATAATAAAAAACATGACCAATATGGGGATCCACTAAATCTGATTAGGGGATCTCTTACCATAATACAATATGCTAAGGAGGGTTATAAAGCCTCTAGTCAATAAAAATCATGCAATAACCCTAAGGGAGTCCTATGTTTTAATATTTCACTAAAATAATAAGTAAATTAAATCTAATCTAGTGCTCACCAAATATTGTGGCACAAAGTGGGGATTAGAAACAAATAAAGTAAATATGCGTAAGAGACATATTCTCATGTCAACGTATATGAAATCCTAATGCATGAAGGAGAATTACAAATTCATAGTTATTTAATATTATAAAGGAAGAAAAAATTTATGAATACTCACCTTTGAAGACGAACCTATAGAGCCTCAATATCTCCCTTGGCCAAGGTGCTTCACAAGAGGTTTTTGTGGTATGTAAGGATGACAAAGACAAATCAACTCTAGTCTACACAACCTATCAATGCATATAAAATATTTCTCCATAAGACAAGATCCATATATCCAAAGAAAGTATGAAACCCTAATCTTGATCCTTAAGTATAATGGTGGAAAGCATACGTGTAATATCTCTTACTTCTTCTTTTCTCTCAATAATTGTGAAATGAAATTGTATATATAGGCAACTCTAACCTTAAGCCCTTACAAAAATTATGGTTGACAGGGTCAACTCAGTCAACCTAGTAGTGCTTTGGACATTTAATCCATGATGAAAAAGAACTATGTTGACACTATGGGCTGATGACAAAACAATACTAGGTTGACCTAGCTAACATAGTTTTAAAATAGATAAAAGGGGATTTAGGTTAGGAAAAGGTAAATAAAAGTGGTAAATGACTGGAGGAGGATGCAATAGATAAGAACAAACTTAGGGATAAGCTTGTTATGAGATAATTATGTAGATAACAAGTGGCAAAAGGGACAATAATCTTATGAACCACCAATGGTCTACCCACCACTTTCTTGGTGTACCCCTTAAGGCATACACTCAGAGAGATTGAGACTTAATGGGTTCTTGTAAGATACAAAGTGTCAGTAAGTGATAAAAGTTTGAAAATATTATGTGTATACAAGTTTGACCTCAAAATGGATCCTTTATGCATATGAAACCATATCAAAATGATGTTATGATTGGAAATACACATTTTTAGGACCCTCTAAAATAATTTGACATCCAAAATGCACTCCTTTCAAATGTTTATAATGTGGAGTTTGACTCATATGGGATATTTAAAGGATCATTTAATGACTTGGAGGGATATTCAAGGCTTGAGACAAATTTGAATAAGAAAACCATAAAAGGTGACCTTAAATACACTATTATACTTCAAATTATGATTTGAACAAGGTTTCAACATCCCTCATCTTGTTGATAAGATCTCTCTCACAAGAAATAGCTAAAACAAGCACATACACTATGAGGACCATAAGCCTTAAGCTCTCCAAATTACCTTAACATTTACTAAGAGACCTTGATTTTGTCAAACATAGCTTAGACCATTATATAGACCTTATAAGACCTTTGAAACCTCTCTACTCACTCCATGACCACCATGACCACTTAGTACATCAACCAAAGACCTCAAAACAAGTTATGACATATGATGATCTCTCAAGTAATGACTAAGACAAACTCAATAACTTAAACTATTATAAAAGACTCAAAATAATATCAAATAAGAGATCATAAAGCATGTAGACCATCATGTACAAGCTTGGATGGGTGTCAAGAATAATTTTTTTTGACTGTAGGGGTTAACTTTTGGCTTGGAAGGCCAAATTGTCGATAAGCTTGTGGCACAAAGTGGGGGTAATAAATATAAAACATAAACATGGATATGATAATCCTAATTAATCTATGTATAGGTAAAACCCTAATTCATGGAGAGAATTATATTCAAAATCCATTACTTATGTTACTTCTATCTATTAAAATAGAGGAGTAAAGTTAGAGATACTTACATTGAAGATGAACTTGTTGAGACTCAATCTCTCCCTTGGACAAGGTGCTTTAGAAGAGGTTTTTTTGGTTTGTAAGTATCACTAATAAAGGCCAAATCATCCAAGACTTTTCCATAAGACAATATTCTTCTCCAAGTATAAACCCTAATCAATAACTCCTTAATTAGAATTGTGTAAAAGCAGATTGTAAAGAAGCATGAATGCATAATTAACTCACCTATCTAAGAAATGACATAATGAATGTAAATATGTAGTTGAATATAACCTAAACATTTATAAAAGTTTATCTAATAGTGTCATCCCAATAAATTTAGTATCATTAATTGATAAAAAAAAATTAGGTCTCGATCTAGGTCAACAGAGATGACCTAGACCCATACCATACTTTCAATAATTTGAATAAAAAGTTGATGGGGCTGATAATGTAATGTAAATTTTTAAAAAGTGTTTTAGGCTTAGGTGGTGCTAATTAAAGTGGTGAAATGCTTGGAGGAGTGTGCAAGAGAGGAGGTAAGGCTTCGGTAAATATATAAGAGAAGACTATGTAGCTAGTAAGTGGTGTTATATGGGACAATAATCCTATGAAGCACCAATAGTCTACTCACACCTTTCTCAGGCACACACTCAAATAGATTGAGACTAAATAGGTTACTAAAAGAGATAAAGTATCAGTAATTGATAAGTTTTTAAATACTATGTGTATATAGGAAGCATGTGAAGTATTGGTGCAAGGTTTTAACTACCAATTAGTGTCAAATTAGAATGGTCTTTCTTCGAAGAAGGTTAATGCCCAAAACTACACATCCATCAATGTGTGGATATATGGACCTCATAGGAAGTAGAAATATATATATTAGGCACACATATTAAACCATACCCTAACACCTCTACCAACAACTTGGTATATACATCAAGAGCATAGATTGAAAACCAAACATTGGGTGCAACTTTAGCAAGATTTCATTCAAAATTTTGTGTTTGAATATGAGAATCCATTAGTACACAATACCTTGTATAAAATTAAAAAATTTCTGTCATGGATGAGTAGAATATTTATAAAATGTAGCTAAATCATCATATCATTGTGAGGTTACATAGGACTTGGATCTCTCACTACATAATTACAAAACCAACAAAAAAAATAAGTTTTTGTTCAGCCATGTAATAGAATAATCAATGTTATGACAAAATCAAGTGATAGTGACAATGATGTAAATCTTGATATAGAAAATTTATTTGATCCATAGTGCAAAGATGAACCCAAACTAGTGCAAAGCACAGAGTGAGTGGAAGAAGAAAAACTATGCAACATCAATATTATACAATGTGAAGGCAAGTGCATTTTGTAAGATGCTTTACCTAGTGGATTAGGCAAGATATATTAGAAAACCTTGAAAAATATTGAAGTAGATATTATGATAGAGTCAACTCCTAATCTTGAAATAGTGGGATATTACTGGGGAGACAAGAAAATTTATGAGGCCTTGTAGCTACTAAGGGACTATCAATATGTGTTTCTAAGCAAATTATCAGAGGTAAAATGTATAGATCCATCTTTAGGAAAAATACATATAAAACTAAAAGAGTGTGTGTGACCTATCAAAAAGTGACCTTATAGGCTCAATCCTAATCTCAAAATCAAAGTAGAATCCAAAATTAATCAAATTCAAGTAGATGGAATAATTTATTTGGTTAAAAGGTAGAGTGGGTGAGTCCCATGGTTATTTAACCTAAGAAAATAGGAGAAATTTAGGTGTGTGTGGACTACCACACACTCAATAATTATTGCATTAATGAATCATTTATGATTCCTTTTATATATGAAATCCTTGAATCTATTATAAGGTATGAAGTATATTCATATATATATGGATTCAATGGATATCACCAGATTCTAATTATAAAGGAGGATTAGGCTAAGAATACCTTCACTAATTAATGGGGATCACTTGCATACAAGGTAATATATTTTGTTTAAAAATTACACCTATTGTATTTTCTAGAGTAGTGGTAAATGCATTCAAAGATTTCATTCATGATTTCTTGGAAGTCTATTTGGATGATTGGGATATCATCTCTTTATTTAAATAGAACTTGTCAAAATTATGATT
Source organism: Torreya grandis (assembly GCA_037957365.1). Lineage (NCBI taxonomy): Eukaryota > Viridiplantae > Streptophyta > Pinopsida > Cupressales > Taxaceae > Torreya > Torreya grandis. Next base: position 507,788 of record JARHVA010003344.1, on the reverse strand, counting down.
GATGCTAAAGTGATGTGTGGATTTGTGCATCACTTTGAATTTAAATAATTGTCTATTATTTACACCTTTTGGTGTCTTGTTGGGACATATTATATGTAGCAATGGTATTTTAGTTGACCTAGTTAAAATTGTTATTATAGTAAGGATACAACATCCTACTAATTCAACTAAAGTTTACATTTTCCTTGGTCATACAAGATATTATAGGAATTTTATTAATGGGTACATAACTATATCTACATCCATGGAAAAATTAATATGTAAGGATACCAAATTTGAATAGACACCAGAATGTCAAACAACATTCATTAAGTTAAATAAAGGATTGGTAACAACACTGATCTTAGTGTTTCTTGACTAGAAGAAGCCATTCCACGTACATGTAGATGCTTATGGCACTATATTAGGAGTTGTCTTAGTGCAAATAGGTGAAGGTGGGTTGGACCACCTAATAGATTTTATCAGTAGCAGAATATTAGCTATAAAAAATAATTACATGAACATAAAGAGAGAAGCACTAGCCATGGTGTTCACACTACAAATTTTTTGGCATTACTTATTGGCTACACCTTTGAGTTCTACATAGATCACCAGGCATTGTGATGCTTAGTTAATAATCCAATCCTAGGAGGATGTATATCAAGGTGGTTAATACTATTTTAGGAATTTTAATTCTAGAAAAATGTTAAGATAAGTCGAGAGACTATAGGGCCAGTTCACCTTAGTAAACATCACAATGGGGAGGAACCAAAGGAACTTGAAAATGAATCCCCAAATGTGCATTTACTTAGAACTTTTGTAGTTCCTGATAACATGGAAGACATTATAAATTTATTATAAAAATGAAATTTTCTTGTACACTACACTGAGTGGGATAAGTAGAAAATGGTCATCAGAGCCATACCTTATAGCCATATTAATATATTTTTTTACAATCTTGATAAAGATGATGTATTACATAGAGTAGCTCTAGAACATGAGCGACCACAAATTGTTTAAGAGACTCATGAAGGAATTGTACGAGGTCATTTCCCAAGAGAAACCATTATAATGAAAATATTACAGAGTGGTCTTTAGTGGCCTACATTATTTTAAAATATGAATAGAGTTGTTAAACATTGTAATTTTTGTTAATGAATGGGCAAGCCAAACCAATGCAATGAAATTTCATTGGTTCACATACTTATGAAACAATCCTTTTAATAGTGTAGAATTAACTTTGTTGGATGTATAGATCCTCCAAGTAAATGTAGTCACACTTGATATATTATTATTATTATTATTATTATTATTATTATTATTATTATTATTATTATTATTATTATTATTTCACTAAATGGGTGGAAGTTGTTGTCACTCCAAGTTACAGTGTGAAAGTTGCAACTAAATTTTATAATGAAGCATCATTCAAGGTTTGGATGTCTAGTTAAGCTTGTAAGTAGTAGAGGAATGAATTTCCTAAATAGTAATATCAAGACTCTCACTAAGTAATTCATGATATCTCATCATAAAATTATAACTTACCATCCACAAGAAATAGACAAGTATAAACATCCAATAAAGTAGTGGGTAAAATGTTTTAAAAAAATTTAATGCTCCAAGGGATAATTAGGAAGATCAAATTCCTACAATTATATGGGCTTATATAACACATTACAAGAGAGATAAATTTTTCCCTCAATTTTAATTCATATATGGCCTTGAGGTAGTAATGCCTATCGAGTATATTGTTCCTAATATGCACATTATGATGGTTATGAGATTAGAGGATTAGGATTCATTAAAGGCACGATTGATGGATTTACAAATATAGAAGAAGATAGACAAATGGCATAGTGGATATAACATCTTAAAAATCATAGTTAGAAAGCAAGGCATGATCTCAACTTGCAATCCAAGCAATTTTACCTAGAATAAATGGTTTTGCTTTATGAGAGTAGATTTAAAACATTCTTAGGAAAGTTGTGCATTAGATGTAAAGAACCCTATATCATTCTTGAAGTATCATCACAGGGTACCATAATCTTGAATGATTTGTAGGGAACCATATTACTAAGATGTGTAAATGGTTTTAGGCTTAAGCAATATCATCTTTAATCTCTATCATTGAACTAAAAATAATTGAGTGGGTGTTGAGTAACACCATGTAGTTAGGATTTTGTTTCATGTTATTTGTTTCTATTTTATTTTCTTAGGTTAGAATTTTTATATAGTATGTTGAATGTAGCATAACACATCACAACCACTAAGAAGCAGTTATCATCATAGGGTGCGATCATAATCCAGAGATAACTCATAAAAGATAGCTAGTCACAACTACATTGAACATATATTAATTAAGTCTAGGTAGGTGGTGATAAGACAGCTATGGTAAACCAAAGGCTAAAATTCATGTCAGACCATTAATGATGTGGTGTTTCAATAGGATTACATATTTTTAAAATTAGATTTATTATTAAATAGACAAGTGGATTCGTAAGACAAATTGATTAGACAAAAGGATAGCTAATGTATAAAAACTAACAAATAAGTAAATCAAAGAATCTAAGAATAAAATTTCCCTGTTAGGGTAACTTCCAATAAGAAATATTAACTGAAAAAGTAACAATCATTCTTAAATATTTAATGCATTCAAAACAGTTGGTGACATGAAATTGGGCACCAATAACTATATAAGAGCAGGGTATGGATAATGCCAAAAAATTACAAAGTTGAGCTAATAAGATGCTTTTACGATCTACTATCAGATGAAAAAAATAAAGAAATAGGGATTAGGTTAGGTCTTTGAAAAACTAAGTAAAAATATTTAGATCTATTCAATTTTACAGATGCAATAGAAACTACTCTTTTTGCACAAGATATTCAAAGAGTAGCACAAATAGGAGCCCTCACACTTCAACATCTATTGCAAGGCTTTGACATAGAAATATTAATTAAGATACCTAAATTTGGGAAGCTATATGAGGTCATGATGAATTTTTTGAGCTGATATAATCAAGGTGTTATCCATTTAGCTCAAGATGTTACAATTTAGATCATGATGCACACCATGACATGAGCCATCAGCCTTCCTAGTTGTGGAAAATATTGCTTCCCTTAGAATTATACATCACCATTAATCCATCTAGATGTGAGGGAAAAATATGCCACAAGCATAGGGTGAAGGACACCCCTTAAATAAATTTAGGATGTTCCAATGAACATTATGGTATAATGCATCATAAAATAATTTTGGCAAACCACCAAGTAAGTGAAATAAGCAACAAAAGGTGTAATTGATATTGCCTATCATATGATAAAGTTTTGGGAGAAATTTAATTGGCCTATGTTTTTAGCATCTAAACTCACCACTAATGTATAAAATATACTTATAGAAAACATAGACATTTTAGTACTAGTTTTTGGTTCTTTTATTGTTTTTCATGTAGTGAAAATATCTACTAGGTCTAGTCAACATAACTTTAGACTTTTGGCCTATCAATTCCCTTGTAAATATCACATGAACTAAATTAGGGTAGTATTATGAGAAATTAGAGTGATTTAACACATTTTGGCTCAAAATCTTAGCTTTGATCCAAACACACCCTAGGATCCCATAGGATGTAATGCAATATTTAGGATAACATGCTTTAGTCACCAAATCATATAATGATATTCAAATCAAGGTCCATGAATTAGCCACTCCATCTATGACCATGATTCCATATTTCAATTACATGGTAAAATCAAAGGCTAAAGTATATAGGAAAAATCCTTAGCTATGATGTTGGTTACACCTTTGTAAACTATTCCTCTAAAGGCATAACAAGTAGAAGTAGACCAAACACCACTAAAATAACTATACAGCCATATGATCCAGTATCTCAACTAGTGCAACCATAAAATCTACCAAAATAAGAGAAAGGAAAGAGGAAAGACCCTATAAATAGGGCCTTACCACTACCACTAAAGAAAATAACGTGTTGAGTAAAGTACTGGCTTGATAATCCCATTGTTCCAAGGATAGATGTTGAGTGAAATCTTCCTAAGTTAGAGATATAATAATAGGAAGTGATTTGATAAATGTTGGAAGACATAAAAAAGAGGTGTATGGTAAAGAGGAGGAGAAGTTATTTATTTTTTAAAGTAGTGCACAATTTCCAAGTACAAAATCAAGTAAGAAAACACCTTTTTGTTGATATTACTCGATCACCTCCTATTATTGTTGATACTATATGACAAGAAGCAACTCAACATAAGTTGAAGGCTAAGATATTTTCAATAGAGTCAGTTATAGGATCATCAACTTTGTAGATGATGGATTTACTTGAAGAATGTAGTCCTACATTGGTTTTATTTTGATTCTCACACAAACACCCTTTTGCCAAACCAACACAAATTGTGTAGTAAATGATGGTGCCTTTTGGAGAACTTGAAGAATAAAGTGGTGCATAATCATATCAAAAAATACAACAAGAACCTCAACCCCAAGTCCCAAAGAAGCTAAAAATAGACTCTCATGCCTTCAACTAAATCCAATAAAATGAAACTGGTACGCAAAGGCTAGTTTGGAAAATTAGTGTCACCCAAGCATACTAAATCAAACACTAATACTTATACCTTTAAGTTGAAGAGGAACCCATGGATAAAATTATGCCGAAGATAGTAGATGAATAATGAAATATGTAAGACATACCATACCTTGAGGAGGTAAAGGAGGAATAAAGGAGCAAGAAAGAATAAGAACTAACACAACAAGTAGTGGTGTAAGAAATACGGAAAACTCAAGAATGCATTACATAGTGTCAATAACAAAATCAATAAGATAGGCATAAAAACATATCAAAATTTGAGGAAGCAAAGGCTGCATAAAATCAAACTGAAGAAGATGAAGCTACAAGGAATAAAGTTGAGGAAGTAAAAGCTATGTAGAATAAGGATGAAGAAAGGAAAATAAGAAAGAATAGGAGGAATCCTAATGGAAACAATAAGAGGTGGAAGATGTGAGACAAAAATAGAGGGAATAAGAAGCTCAAGCCAAGGTTGCTAAAGAACAACCTAGATGTGTAGTAGAAACACAAGCATCCCAAGACAAAGTTAAGGATGAAGCTAAAAAAAAACCTAAGGCTAAGGCATATGCTAAATCTAAGATCGAGATTATGATAAGGCTAAGGCCGAAGAGGAATGTAAAACACAAGTTGAAGTTGATGTTAAAGCCAAGGTTGAAGTAGAAACCCAAGTCAAGGAGCATAAAAATGTAAAAGAATAGGCAGAAGAAAAAATCATAGATCAAAAAAGGCCAAAAAATAAGCATCATATATTTCTATCGAATGGATATGGGATGTACTTGTTATATCAACATGATGAACTACTTTATTTCTTCTAACAGCTCAATTTTCATCTGCTCTTATGACATAAGTTGTAACCACCTTTATGACACTTATTACCACTTAAATGGAAACATCATTAGATGTGAACCATATGCAACTATTAAACTAAATTGAAGGAGAAGTCACTTTTCAAGAATTGATTGCACAAAAGGCCTCAAATTTGGAGTAGGAAGTGTAGACACCTAATTTTGACCACAACTTACTTTTGACCAAAATTTAGACTAATTTCTATCAACCATTGCAAATTAATCCTAGGCATCACTAAAAATCCCAATTTTGGCCACACATCATTCATCAATGCTCAAAATCATGTTGAGGTATTCCTATTTGGGATACTAGCCTTTATGCAATACTAACCTCTCATGGATTCATCTTCAATCACCTGGTGACCTAACAACTAGAACTTTGGCCTATAGACCCATTAAGTGGGGCACTTGATCAAATATTATAAGAGCGAAAATGTTAATCAAAATGAATCATCTAATTAAATAATATTAAATGCCTAGTTAAATTATCCACTTGAAATTAATGAATATCTGAAAATGGAAATTTCAAAAATCTAAATATCCATTTCATTTTTGCCTTTATGAGTTATCAAGCTCTTCCAAAATATCCCAAAATATATAATTTGAGATCCATGCCTACTAATTGAAAATCATAATTACATGACAAATTTTAACTCAACTAGAGTTATCCTCAACTCACCTAGGGTTAGTTTGAACCCATTCCATGTTTAAACTCAAACTTAACTCATCTTGGCTGAGAGTTAACTTTTGGAGGCTATAAATATAAGGCAATGCCTATTGATTTCTAAGATTGAATAGTATAGTGTTATTATGTAGGATTTACTCCATAAACTTCATCAAATTAGTGTTACCATTCCAAATTCATAATCTCATCAACCAAACCAAGGTGCCAAGGATAGATGAAGTAAACAAAGCTATATTAATGAATATTTGTTGATGCACAAACTGAACAAGCCATTTGGAGATCTAAGGAAGGTAAATGAGTGTTTTCTTTTATGTTTTAGTTGTGTTTTCATATGCATGATTGTTACCTATGCTCTCTCTAGTGTCTATGTTAGAGGTGTTAGGACTTTAGTGTGTTATTATGATTTTTTTTATTGGACTAACATAAGACTAATCTTCCATTTACATATTCCTTGTTCACATAATTGGCATGCCAAATGGGACCATGCACCCCACAAGAATAAATGGAGTCTCTTGAGAGATTTTTGGAGATAATAATACTTCATTATAGAGATTAATTTCATGATTTATTGCTAATTTTTATGTGTTTTTACTTTTGACTGTGTATTCATAAATTTGTGACTACATAATTATGAATTTAGCATAGAAAACTACAAAATCATTGAGCCAATATGTGAATTTGTCTTAGAAAATATAAAAATCATTCTAGTTTAACCTCAAACCTACTTAACTATGAATTTAACAAATAAAATGACAAAATCATTGAGCACAACTGTGAAGTCATCCTACCAAAGAAATCACTTTTTCATTATTTTAGCTAACTAAAAAATTATTATATACTAGAGAAATCATGATTTGTAGCATAAAAACAATTATTTATAGGAGAGAAATGATTTTTAAGGGGAGCAAAATCACATTTTAGGTTGAAAATTCATTCTAATTAGCAATGAAATCATTTTTACTAGTAGTGAAATCATTATAAAATCATAAAATCATTCCTATATGCTTTTGTTTGTTGCAAATTTCTCAAGAATCATGAAATTGTCATGTATAGCATTGAAATCATTAAATAGAGCAACAAAAACATCAAACAGAGTAGAAAAGTCATCAAACATAGTAGTAAAATCATCAAATAGAGTTGCAAAATTGCTTAAAACTTGTGAAATCACTCACTGTGAGTTTTTAAGCATTTTTATTGACTGTGTTTTATGACAAAACAATTTTTTAGTACATGACCCAAAGGCTAAGACAAGGTGATTTTAAACACTCTAAGTTTCAAACTCACATTTAAATTTGGTTTTTTGAAAATATTTTTACTTGAGTTATTTATGTTTTTTCAAAAGTTTTCAACACAATGCTAAGGGGCTCAAACTTCATAACATATTTCATTTTGGTGTTATAAAAATGAAATCTTATGTTAGTTAAATAATCATAAGAAATTTTCATTTTCATGTTTATTTTTTGAGTGTTTTTTTATAAAGATGAGTATCACATGTATGTTCTCCCTCCGTCTGATTTATGGGACTTGGGTGATAAAAAATGCTCACTCTTTGCATTTGTTGCTTTGATCCAAAATCATGGAATGAAAGTTGCTAAGTCCCTCCCCAAAATCCATATCATTTGGGTGACCCCAAAATTCCCCTAAAGTCCTTCCACTTTATTTATTTCATGCATTTTGGTTCTGATCAAGAGTTCATCACCTCCTTATGAGTTCTCTAGGGAAACATTGACCTCAAAATTCATCTCCCAAATCATTTCAAGCCCACTCCATAGTGGGGTATATAAATTGAGGGTGACCCACTAGGATGCTTATTTTGAGTGGTTAAAACAAGCTCAAAAAGTAGTACTAAGACTCAAAACATAGGGGTAACTTAGACATCCCACTAAACTGATCAATTAACAGACATATTAGTTATGAAAAGGGAAAGACCTTTTCATAATAAGCCAGCTGATGCAGATCCAATTGACGTGATTTTGCCCTATTATTTACCACACATATGGGACCATTTAGAAATGAATGATTGATATTTTATACAACCCCACTTGCCATGAACATATTGTTGATGCAGGACAAGTAGCCCAAAGTTCCATGTCACCATACAAACTCTTGAGAGAGGAGGGGGCCTAAAAATAATAATTTTCATGTGATTTTAATTTTTGGATTAACAACTTAAAATCTGCTCAAGATCAAGTATATAGATGGGATTTGAGAGTATAATGCAACCTTGTTAGTTTTAGGATTTAGGACATTACACTTAGGTGTTTTTATCATTTTATGCTTCTTACTTTCATGGTCTTGTGTTGAAGTTATTTTTTTATTATACCACGTCCAAAATGAGTCTTTTTTACACATTAATACTTTATTTGAAGAGCCAGTACATTATCCATTTGAAATCACACATTTTATTTATCCATTTCATAAACTTTTTTTTTTTTGTGTGTGTGTGTGACTAGTTCAATAGAGATGTCATTACGCTACCCATTTTGTTTCACATTTTACTCCTTAGAGTCTGTAAACAAACCATTTATCATATCTTTAGAGCATGATAATGTTTTTATCCTGCTTGATTGATTTGAAAGACTTGTTTCCTTATGTCCAAAATTACAAATCAAAACCACATGTGCTTTTTGGTCTATGCCTAGTTTTGTCATGTCATTTATTCTTGTCTAGATTGTTGTCTATTTGAGTAATATAGCCTTATAAATTGACTTCATAATTAGCCTTTACAAGTTTAGATCCAAATATTTGATTGATTTGTGCCTAGGCCTTGTGTAATTTTGGCTTAGACATTAATATTTTAATTTTGGGTTGTGTAACATAGACTAATTCCTTAATTTATAGACTATTTTATTTATAAATTTGGGGAAGTGATTTACCTTCCTTATGTCTAAAATTCATTATATTTTTACAAATTATAAAGTGTATCTTAAATCTAAATTCCTAGTTTTTGTCAAAGTGTTTCAGATTTTTTAGATTAAATCCTTTCTTTTTAGACCTCATTTTGTTTAAAGTCTAGCTTTTATGCCTTGTTCCCAAAAAACCTAGCAATTCCTATTTTAAGCCTAGATTTTATGCCTTATTTCCAAAAGACCCATCAAACTTTATTTATTTAGACCTAGTTTAGACTGGTTTGAAACACCTTTTACCCTAATTTTGTCATTCATTTTTATTTCATCCACTTGATCATTTGTGTAAGACATTTTATGTTAGACTATTTTAGACCATGTTTTAGCATTGACCATTTTGGAGATACACCTCTAGTTTTTAGACCAAGTTAGACCAAGTTTGGACCATTTTATCTTTTTAGACCTTGTTTTTCAGATGTTTATAAAAATTTAGGCATTTTTTATGGAATGTTAGTCATTGATTTGGATATTTCTCATTACACTTGTAGTGGAGCCATGTATAATCTAGGTTATAATAATGTGGTTTCACAAGATGAATTTCTTCAAGACCCCTATGGTGATGCTATTTTTTTGGAGATGGATCCTTATCCTCCTTAAAATACTCAATCTAAGGAATGAATCCAAGATCCATTATCCCATTATTTGATTAACACACTTCCCTATTTGAAGCAAGACCGAGAAAAAACTAGAAAATACATTGATAATGTACCACCAATTGTTGAATAAGTTCAAAAGCAATTGTATTACATTACTATGCCATAAACATATGATCCATATTTTTTTAATCATCACTCAGTTGAAAATAAGGAAGAGGTTTTAGTCAAATTTGTGGAGGTAGGGGCTAAGTTTCCATCAAACTTCCCCCATGAAAATTTGCATAGTCTAGTTAGAGTGACTTTAAATATACCTTATAACCAAACCATTAAACAAGTAGTTACTAATAATCTTCAAGTGTTCATATCAATGTCATATCAATACCCTATTATTCTTGTAAAAAAAAGGGCCTCATGGAGGGCTACTTTATACAAATACAACAAGCATAACAAATCTATTTGAATTTAGCATATAATTTTAATAACATTTCCATGTCAAATGCTTCACTCATAAGTTTAACCCCTTCAATAGGAGTATTAATTGAATTTATAGGTTAGGATATTTTAAGTGTATGCTCATTTGCTAAAATTACTTCAATTGGTGGCATGTACAATATTCTAACTATCAAAGAAGTGTTTGTGGTTTATAAAAAAAATAATTTGCCAAACATGGTGGATAACATGCAAGTGTTATCCAATATAGGTCAAAATGGTTTAACTACACCAATAACTAGTCTTCCACAAAAAGTGCCTTTAGTTAATACTATGAGTGGTTCAAAATAGTATAGGTAAGGAGATCTTATGTCTCGATCATAGAAAGTTACCTCTAATCCTCAACCAGATACATTGTCAAACATATAATTACAAGGTTTAAGTAATCAAATGATAACTAGTGCCTTACCTTAAAAAAATGTGATGAATGATACTTGATCTCAATAGGTGATGAATAACATTCCATAATAATAATCACAATATAGTATATCATTGTATTAGAGGAAGAACACTATGCCACCTTAATAGGGGAAACAAATGTTATACATTGATAGGTAGTGATAAATGTCCCTCTCTAGTCCTAGACCAACATACCTTTTCAATCATAAATACTATCTAATAAAAAAAATATATATATTGGTCCAAGATAAATATTAAACACTCTAAAAGCATATACTACATAACTAATGTTCACACAAAAAAGAGGTAATATTGTCCAATAAGTACCAATTAGGAAGCAATTGCCTTTTATTCAAAACATGCCATAGATTTAATGATAGGGCCTTGGTCCATAATAAGTTCCCCTTATTTATCCATGTTTGACTAGTCATGAGTAAGTCCCTCCTCAACCTCAGTACTTTACCTTTAACCGCATCCTTCCATTTCAACCATAATTCCCTCAAAATTAGGCCTATATACTAAATCTAAACTAGAATATTAAACCATAACATGTGAAATTTCAATAACTACATCCTAATCCATAAATGCATATTCTTGGTTAGTTCATTAACCAAACTACATCCCATGACAAACCATTCCTCTATTTTACCCTAGTCAAGATAATCCACATTTGGCCTCCAAACCATATCATTAGCCACATGTTCCATCCATTTCTTGGAACAAGAATTGTAGTAAATGAAGGATGCAATTGCCACAATTCAAGTAGGGAAATAGACCAAGAAGTTTTAGTTAGATGATATGTGTTCATACCCATTGAACATGGAGTATCTACAAATACCATTTCCTTTAGGGTAAAAATCATCAAAATTTCATAAATACAAGGGTAAAGGAGACCTTAAGGCCCATTTGAAATAATTATTTATCTCTTATCAGCCAGTGGATTATAGAAACATTTACCTACTCCTCTTATTTCCTCAAAGTCTAGAGGGACATGATTTGGAATGGTTCCCAAAATTGTTGAATAATTATATATTAGATTTTGATGAAATTTTAGAAAAATTTGTGCAACATTTCTCCTATAATATTAAGCATAAGATTTCATTATTGAATTTGAATCAAGCTAAGTAGAAAGTTGGTAAAATTTATTTACAAAGATAGAGAGTGCTTGCTAGCTACTTCACCCATAGCTTGCCAGATAAATAATTGGTTGTTGTATTTAATAAAATTTTCATAGTGAGATATCCAATAATTTAGAGCTTAAGTGTGCACATATGTTCAAATAGATCATACATTCAAAAAGATCATTGATAAAGGTTAGCTACTTAAAAAGACCCTTATTAATAAAGGGATAATCAAGTTGACCTCTTTGAATCAAAATTATAACCAAATCTAAGGAATAGGCCAACATCATAACCAAAAATAAGTCTTAGTGCAAGTATTGGCACCAGCCCAGGCTAGTAATTATGAAAAATTCAAATAATTAAACCTTAATAATAATGTTGTTGGAAATGGAGTAACCAAGTCACATCATGTCCAAATGGTACAAACACCATCTACTTATCCTACACCACAAATTCCACTTACTCCTCATTAACAACCTATTTAACAAGCACAACCCTCATAATAACATAAATCTGCTCCATAAATGTAACAACCACTACCTTTACAAACCCTCCTATAAGAAGATATTGCCCTATTCATTGAGTCTTTAAAAATATAGGTGAACCTATTGAAGCTATGTTTTGCAATTTATTCGTAGCTAACATGATTAGTTATCTAATTTTGAAGCATTATCCTAAGGGTATTTCATATCCAAATTGGTATAGAGAGAATGAGTTCTGTGAATATCATCATGTTCAAGGACATAATTTATGTTGTTGTGTGAAAATTAAACACCTCATTGAAAATATGTTGGAAAATGGGGAGATAAAATTGGACAATAGATCATCTATATCCAATCAAAACTTGGGTATCTATCAAAACCCTTTTTCTATAGCATAACAATAATAACCAACAACATCAACAATGAAGGCTAGAATAATAGTAACAATAATATCAACAACTATGAAAATAATAGTACTATCAATATCAACAATAACAACGCTAATATATGAGGAACCAAGGCCAAAATGATTCTAATAACCAACAAACTTACCATGAAGTGTTACTTGACTACACCAAAGTTGTAGGTCATATTGTAAGAGGTCACATTTCAACCATCACCATCAATTCTACACCAAGTCCTAATAAAATAAGACTATTTCTAGCTAATTCCAATCAACCCACTTATACTAGTAATTCTTCCCTAACTTGGGACTTTAAATAGGTACACCAACAACCAAAAATTATAATTTTGGGACCTTATACTGATAACTTATCATTGCCTCATGACCACAACCAAGTGTACCAACAATCAAGACTTATCCTATTTTCCCCACCCCACCCCCCTTCCATCATCATTTTATAACAATAATGGTCTTATATCTAATCTTGATTATGCAATCACAACCTAATAGTCAAAGACTACCATTCTTAACCCACAATCACCTACCAAAAACCAATCCAACCCATTTTTATGGATAAGAACAAGCCATATGCCACTGTTAAAGAGAAGAGAATCAACATTATGGTACAAATTCAAAAGACACCCACACAAATATCCATTTTAGATTTGTTTCCTAGTTATACTATCCATAAGAACATTGTAACAAATTTCCTAGGCTAATCCTAAGTTTTAAATGACATAACCCAAATAAATTCCAAGCTTTGGTTGGACATCTATCCTCAAGCCAATAGTTGATGTTTGATTAGAGTGATATGTCATCCCTTGGCCCTCTTTATAACAATCCATTATACATTGAAGTTGTCATCTTGTGGCATAAGGTAAAACATGTCCTCATAGATAATGTGTTGGGTCTAAATATTATGTGTCTAAAACTCGTCATGCATCTTAGATATGGAACAACTGATCTATAGCTTAAAATGATCACTACAAAGCCTATGACAATGAATAAAGGGAATCATAAGGTATCATGATCTTGTTAGTTATTGTTGGGCCCTTGACCCACAATACCCTTTTCTATATGTTAGACCTCAACTTATCTTATAATTTTCTCTTGGATAGACCTTGGATACATGAAATTTGTGTAATCCCTTCAACATTGTATTAGTGTCTCAAGTTCTCTCATTCAGGCATGGAGGTCACTAGCAATGGAAAATTTTGGCTCTATGAACATTGTAAACATTTAGAGGTTGAGTACAAAAGTTATAACTACCACTTTGGCCTAGATCTAGTTATTAAAAAGGACAAAGATAAAGAAACATTTATATATTTTCTTGAGGCCAATTACATAGACCCAGATAGCCTTGATTCATCTACACATGTCTCCTCTTTAAATGTCCAATCATTTTACCATCTTGTCTAATGACCTAGGAGATTATTTATGGAAGACCTAAAACCAAAGCACTAGCATGGAATGGCAATAAAAAGGAAAAAGGCAAACTTCATATCCTATCTCCTATCATTTTCACACTAGTCATGGGCCAAGAAGAGGACCCATTTCCAATGATGAATCATGGTTATACAATGACAAAATAGCTATGGGATATAAAATAAATCAAGTATCCCATTCCTATCAAGATCATAGAGTGCCAATCCTTTGAAGGAGGATGCCTTGAGCTAAATCAATAGGGAAATTTTGAGACAATTTATATAACTAGGTACAAAGTAACTTAGGGTCTCAAATTTAAACCATTTGGGGTGACCCCACACATCTTATTCATATTCTAATTCTAATGTCTAGTGATGATGATGTTGACATCAAAGTAAAGTCTGATGATAACATTTATGAAGACCTTACCAACACCAACTTATTTGACCGACATGCCATTTGTACCATTACCCTAATTGTTTGACATAATCCACTTCCTTTATATCACCCTCAACATATAGCTTGGGACCAAAAATAATCCATAGTGCCTATATATGAGTTTGATAATGATGAGTCCTTTTGTGATTTTTCAGTCCTAAGAGACAATGTTTTGTTGGAAGACCAAAAACAAGGATTATTAATCAAACTAGATCATATATCCTATTTTAGAGAATAGGTGAACACCCTTATATACAATTAAATAAATAAAACATTGAGGTCCCAAAGTGAAAACCTCTTTGAGGCACTTTTGGCCTAGGGTAAAATTAAAGAGAAAGGCCAACCTTCAAATGAAAACCTATTTTAAGTGACATTAGATGGGGGTGTTTGTCTTTCCTTAAACATAGCTCAAGATACCACCAATGACAAACTTACCTTTGGGTCTAAGTTTAGTTCTATAGAAAAACATGCCTTTGATCAAACTACATAAGAATTTCCAATAGTTTTTGTAACATGGCCATACTTATAATTGGCAGATTCAAATTCATCTTGTTTAGGCAAATTTGAAGAACTAGTCCAAACATAGGAGTTTTTATTTGTAATCCAATTTAAATTATTTATAACCATTCTAGAAGATGGCTTGACTTTCTTATTAGAAGATACTACATAATTCAACATTGAGACTCTATACAACCCAAAATTGATCAAATTAGGTGCATCCCTCATCAAGGAGGAATGTGAAATATTTACATCCCTTCTAAGGGAATTTGTTGGCATATTTTCTTTGGCCTACTCAAACATGCTAGATTTGGACCCTGCCTTGGTTGTACACCACATTGTTGTACATCTTGATGCTAAACATATGAAGCAGACATTGTGAAAGATGCATCTTTACATTACTATATTAGTAAAGAAAGAGTTGGAAAAACTCTTAGAAGAGAGATACATCTGACTGATTGACTATTTAAAGTGAACTTGAATGTTGTGCCTATCAGTATGAAGCTAAAAGAAATCATAATCTACACTAATTTCATAAATATAAACAAGGCCTACCCAAATGATGAATTTCCTCTACCAAAAATTGACATGATAATTGAATCCACAATGGGGTATGAAATACTTTTACTTATGGATGGATTTTCAAGATACAACTAGATTTGGTTTTCACTTGAAGACCAACATAAGAAAGTGTTCACCACTCTATGGGGAATGTTTTGTTATCAAGTTATGCCATTTGGTCTTAAAAATGTTGGGGCCACATACCAAAGAACCATGACTATCATATTTCATGATGTAATGCATGACATTTTTGAACACTATGTTGACAACATATTGGGTAAATCAAAGACTCATGTTGAGCATACAATTTCACTATGAAGAATATTTGAGAGACTTTGTGAATCAGACTCAATCTTAATAAGTATGTCTTTGAGGTTACTTTAGATAAATTATTAGGCTTCATTGTCTATCATTGAGGCATTAAAGTTGACTCTACCAAAGTGTAATCCATTACCAAGATCCCACTACCTTATAATTTGAAGCAGCTCCATAATTTTTATGATAAGATTTAGTCTATTAGGTGCTTCATATCACAATTATCTAAAAAATTCTATCCATTTACACACTTACTAAATAAGGGTGTCACATTTCATTGGGATTAAGAATGCTAGAGAGATTTTTAACACCTCAAATATTTTCTTTTTAGTCCACCTATTTGGTTACCACCAATGCCAAGAAAGCCATTTCTGTTGTATCTATCTACCAAAAAAAAATCCCTAGGGGAAATTATAGCTCATCATGAAGATAATAGAAAAGAACATGATGTGTAATATCTAATCCATACACTGGTCCCATATGCACACAATTATATTCCCATATAAAAAGTTTATTTAGCTATGGTCTTTACAACATAGAAATAGTAGCATTACAAGCTTAACAACAAGACCATGTTTATTTCCAAAGTAGATCCACTCAAGTATTTACTATATAAAATAGATTTACAAGGCCTCATGGCTAAATGGATCATGCTTCTGAGTGAGTTCAAGATTGAGTATGTCAACCAGGAAGCTATAAAGGGACAAGTGCCTATAGATCATCTTGTTTAAGCTCCCCTTATAGATACAAAACCTCTCACTTCTCAATTCCTAGATGAGTCCATCATGACCATCATTACAATACCTCCTGAAGAGCAACACTAAAATTTGTATTTTGATGGATCATTCACATCACATAGATCAGGGTTAGGCTTATTATTTATTACACCATAGGGGATCTTATCCCTAAATTATTCTATATCAACTTTATTTATACTAAAAACATGGATGAATACAAAGAAATTATTATAGAGCTTTATCAGGAAGTATAATGGAATATTCACCATCTCATAGTTTATGGTGATTCTCAGTTGATCATCAATCAAGTTATAAACCACTTTAAGACCAAAGATGACAAGTTGGTACCCTACAAGGCCATGATGGACACTCTTGAACAATATATTATCAACATATAAGTTGAACACATAGACGAGCCAATAATAAAACATTAGATGCCATGACCACCATTGGCTACTTGATCCATCATATAGACAAGGCTAAAGAATATCAATTCCTCATTTAAAATATTTTAGCACCTACTCATGAAACTTCAACCATCATAATGATCTATGATATTATTGGTCCCATATCTATTTAGTATTTAGACATCTTTACCTACCTTCATGACCTTATCATACCACTAGTCCTATCATGTAAAGAACAAAAGGCCTTTACCCACCAAGCCTTGTGTTATACCTTACTAGGACTAATCCTTTATCACTACAAATTTGATGGAACTCTTCTTCATTCTTTAAATTGAGTAAAAGTAAAATTATCATTATGGGAAGTTCATGAAAGAGTATGTGGATCCCACACTAGTGGGTCCATTCTAGCCAAAAATCTCATATGTACTAGATATTATTGGCCAACTATAGAAGCAAATGTAGGTATTTATGTCAAAAGTTGTGATAAATGTTAAAGTCATGCCAATTTAATTCATGCCTCAACAAATGCACTTAATCCAATGCTTATACCATGGACATTTGCCACATGGGGCTTTGATCTCATTGGGAAGATTAACCCTACCTCAGCTAATGGCCATAAACACATGTTTACTACTACCAAATATTTCACTAAGAGGGTTAAAGCTATACCCCTCACTTACGTGACTAGAAAATAGATTTTTATATTCATATTCAATCATCTAATTTTCCATTATGGTATCCCATTTGACATTATATCTGATAATGTTAGATCATTTAACAAAAAGCATTTCAAAATGCTTTATGTTGAGTATAACATTACTCAACATTTTTATACCCCCTATTACCCTCAAGGTAATGTCCAAGTAGAAGCATCTAATAAACTAATATCAACATACTTAAAAATATTATCAATCATTTTTGCCATGATTAGTACCTCCAAATCTTATATGCGCTCTCAATATATCTCACTAATTACTGTACCCCGACTATAGCCACTCCATATTCCCTTGTTTATAGCATTGAGGCCATTCTTCCCATTGAGGTTGAGTTACCTCATTGAAACACGTCCTAGACAATGAATATTATAGAGTAACTTGCCTATAATATCTAGAGTTACTTGATGAAAAGTACTTGGCCACTATTAACTTCCTTTAAGCATACCAAAATAAACTTTGTGGCCACTATAACCGGTAGGTTAAACATAAAATTTTGAGCTTGGTGATCTTATTCTCAAATAAAACCAAAAGAACACCAAAGCCAAGAAGAATAAGGTCAAATTCAAAACCGATTACATAGGACCATGTATCATTATTTAAAATTATGGTTCCAGAGTGTATAGACTCTCTACACCAAATGGAGATGAACTTGATGAGAAGACGAACATCATACACCTCAATCATTATTTCACTTGAGAGGCTTGTATTATTGTCTATGAAGATCATTTATGTTATACCATATTATGATCTTATTTTTACCATACCATATATAGTTCTCTTATACCTTTACTATTGACCAAATTTGTTTTTACCCTCCCTACCCAAACTTTTGACCTTGGTTCCATTCCATTGGTTCTTCAGACACCTTGAACATGGGGATTCAGATCAAGTTTTAGTAGTTGATTTAGTATTATAGACAAAGGTAGTATCTTGGATGAATATGACCATGGTTTGGTAGTTGTGTCCTTCATTTCTTGTTTCATTTCATTGTGAGTGTTCTTGATTATAATGACCTTTGGGTAAATTAGTGTCTTTCTCCATGCTATTGATTATAAATACCTTTGGGAAAATTAGTATCATTGACCTATTAAGTTGTTTCCTAATTATAACTGTCTATGAGAAAATTAGGAACAACACCTTTATCATGCCTTAAAGTCTCACCTTTCTATTCCTATGCCATGCTATGGTATTTGCCTAATTTGAGAAGTTACTGGTACCTATCTAGATTCCTCTATTGTAAGGTAAAACTACAATGACTTGAGGTCCCATCTTGAGACTATGTAGGTAGTGCTTAATTTACATTGAGGTCAAATCAATCACAATTTTACCATGATTTCACCATTTTAAGAGCAATTTAAAATTTCTCATGCTCTTATCATTTTATGAATTGGACTATTTAGTATCTCATAGCTCTCAAATCAAGTTGAGATGCTTAGAAAAATCCAAAAACATTTGCACATTAACTTATTCTCTCACCTTTTTTCGAGCCACCATTTCTCATACTCTCACCATTTTTCAAGACCATTTCTATATTCCTCTACAACATCACTCACAATTTACTGATCATTCATTTTTCTTCTATCCCATGTTCTAGGAGAACTACATTTGGCTTGAAGTTTATGCTAGACATTATATCTATGGAACTATGTAGGTAGAGTCCACTTGCCTAGTACATCTAGAGTTAGCTCATTTACTCCTATTTCTTATATTCCCCCCCATTTTATTTATTTGTGTTATTGTCTCCTATAGCCTAGGGGCAAATTCTATTCTTTTATTTGCATTTTTGTGTCATTTACACTAAAATTATGATTAACAATTTCTTGTGTTTGTTTGCTTTTGTTCTCATTATTTTATTTTATTAACTTTGTTTATTTTTTGGTGTTTTGTCTTATTTTTTTCTTGTTTGGCTATTTGTTTTCTTTCTTTTTTGTGCCTTGACTTAGTAAAAATGTGTCTATTGGGTGATTCCTTACACCTCATACTTAAGTCCATCCATATTCATATGCCAACATTGTCATTATGGTTTTTATCATTGGTGTATTATTTTTTATTATTTATTAGATCGTGTGTCAATCCTTATGCATATTTTGACTACTTTCTCATGGTGTTTTATTTTTGACTACTTTCTCATGGTGTTTTATTTCATGATGCATACCATCATTTTCTATAGCAAAAATCAGCTTAGGAAATCTTATAAGCAATGAGGCCATGGTACTTCTCCTTGGTTACCTAAAAAATTAATGATCTACCCAAAATCATTTCCCATAAATAGATTAATTAAATCACAATAGAATTTTAATCCTTTCTAGTTCAAATGTGTATCTACCTATTAGCAAGTTACCCAAATTCATATTTCTCCTTGGTATTGGCTTATTCTTACTCCATGAGTATGGATTTAGTTTATAAGCCCTGTTATCATTTGCCATATTATGCCATCCACAATACCAATGATTATAACTACCTTTGGGAAAATCATGGTGTTTTGATCCAAAATGTTATACCAATGATCATACCCTCCTTTAGGCAACATTATGTTTCAACCTATCTAGGTGTTAAGGATTATAACTACCTTTGGAAAAATAATTATCATTCTCTTGCCTAAATGGGGCATGTTTTCATTGTGCTAATGATTATGACTACCTTTTGGAAAATCATTATCTATATCCACCCAACTAGGGCATGTTTTTGTTATGCCAATGACTCTAAATATGTTTAAGAAAACTATTATCTCTATCTTCCTAACTGGGGTATGTTTTTATTTTACCAATAATTATAATCACATTTGGGTAAATCATTATCATTTTACGTTGCTATGCCAATGATTATAAATGACTCTAGGAAAATCATCATTTTTATCTACCCAACTGGGGTATCTCACCATGTCACTGATTATAATCATCTTCGGTCAAATCAATCTTTTCCACCCCCTTTACCTTGTGGTCCCATATTTTACTTATTTCAAGTGATCGATCACCAACCTTTTTTTACCAATCGATCTCTTGAGGGGTCATCAAAGGCTTATCCATCACCTATTAGGGAATTAGGTATACAAGAAATTTTCATTCTTTGAGAATATTTTATTATGCATATAGCTTGTAATGCCTTCCCAAATATGGGAAAGCTGTAGACACCTAATTCCATCCAAAATTGGCTTCCAACTGGACTTCAAACTAATTTTCACCAACCATTACAAATTAAGCCTAAG
This sequence comes from Torreya grandis, assembly GCA_037957365.1. Taxonomy (NCBI): domain Eukaryota; kingdom Viridiplantae; phylum Streptophyta; class Pinopsida; order Cupressales; family Taxaceae; genus Torreya; species Torreya grandis. The sequence continues at coordinate 487,010 of JARHVA010003344.1, read as the reverse complement.
AATAATTGAACATCCCAATTTTGGCCATGCATCATTCATCAATATTCAAAATTGTGTTGAGGCATCCCTATTTGGGATACTAGGCCATATACAATAATAACCTCTCATGGATTCATCCTTAATCACCTTACAACCTAACAACTAGCAATTTGGCCTATGGATCTATTAAGTGGAGCAATTCATCAAATCTTAAAAGAGTTAAAATGCTAATAAAAATGAATCATCTAATTAAACAAGATTAAATTCTTAGTTTAAGTATCCATTTCAAATTAAAGAATATCTAAAAATAGAAATTATAAAAATCAAAATATGAAGCCCTTTCATCATTGCCTTTATGAGTTGGCAAGCTCTTCCAAAGTATCTAATTTGAAAGCCATGCTTAGTAATTAAAAATCATAATTACATGACAAATTTTAATTCAACTAGAGTTAACCTCAACTCACTTAAGGTTAGTTTGAACCCTTTCCAGGTTTAAACTCAACCTTAACTGACTGTAGGTGAGAGTTAACTTTTGGCGTTTATAAATACAAGTCCATGCCTATTAATTTATAAGCTTGGATAGTGTAGTGTTGTTATGTAGGATTTACTCCATAAACTTCATGAAACCAAGACAATGTGCCAAGGAGAGGTGAAGCAAACAAAGCTCCATTAATGAATATTTCTTGATGCATAAACTGAGCAAGCTAGTTAGACTTCAAGGAAGGTAAAATATTTTTTTATTTTATGTTTTAGTTGTGTTTTCATATGCATGATTATTACTTATGCTCTCCCTAGTGTCTAGGATAGAGGTGTTAGGACTTTAGTGTTTTGTTTTGTTTTGGTTTTATTCAAATAATACAAGACTAACATCCTTTCTATGTATTCCTTATTCATATGAAGTTCTTAGGATACATGAAGAAAAGGCTAGAGTATAAGAGTAGATAAAAAATACATGTCAATTGATAAATAATGATTTTTCCACCTTAGTTACACAAGTACTAGGTGATCAAGTCATGTCATAAGATAATAAATTCACTACTATATAGACATAACTTATAAAGAATTAGGGGGCATATAGCAAGTATTTGAATTACATTCATGTTTCACTATGTTTTAAGCTTATTTTATACTCAAAGAGAGAGGGAAATAGAAAATAAAGAGAGTTAGGGATAAGTTATTAAAACTCAAATAAGTGTGCACTATCCAAACTTTGTAAATTCCCCTCTTTGGCTATGGAGGAAGACACTTGTAGATAAGAAAACACTACAAAAAATAGTTGTTAGTGAAGATATGTGTGGACTACCAAGCTACATGCTTGTTCTGGGAAGTGTGAAACTTCCTTGGGATGATAGTCTACTATTTTAAAACAAATTTTAAAATAAATGAAATTAAAGAGAGTAAAGAGAGAGAGAGAGAGAGAGAGAGAGAGAGAGAGAGAGAGAGAGAGAGAGAGAGAGAGAGAGAGAGAGAGAGAGAGAGAGAGAGAGAGAGAGAGAGAGAGAGAGAGAGAGAGAGAGAATTCTATTTGCCATGTTATAGGTCTGAGTGTAGAAAAAGATAATATTGTACAGGCTCATAAGTTAGGTCAATGTTTTAGGAAGGTTGTTAGGTGATTTTGAGGTTACTATTTTAGAAACATAGTAATTAACATCATTTAAAGGACTGATGTTAGTTGGGGGTACCAATATTAGTTAGGGATTGATAATTGGTTAAAGGACTGATGTCAGTAGGGGTACCAATATTGGTTAGGATCATCGATCTCAATTTTAGGTCACCGATGTCAATTAGGGAAATAGTATTAGAATGAGTTAGAGAAGGATTTTTTAGGAGGGAGAATGGGAGTATGGTTAGTTTGTGAGGTTGGGAAGAGTCGTAAGGAGGTGGGTAAGACTTAGGGGAGTCTAGATAGAGGGTTGGTATGCTGGGATAGAGAGAAGTGGGTGGGGAAATTTATAACTCCTCTAAAAAAGGAGTCAGGGTTCATGAAATAATAAATAGTATAATGTAAAGCAATTATGAAATTATTGTTTAAAGACTTACAAAACATTGAGATATACTTAGCTAGTGAAATGGGTAAACTGTGACTATCAAATAGATGACTCCATTGAGGCTTGGTGAACCAATGGGTGAACAAACAAGACAAGTGTGTGCTATTGTTCCTCAATAGTTTAAGCTCTATGTAGTGTATCAATTCTTGATCTAGATTTATTTATGTAGAGTAATGGTAAGATTGGATGTTGAAAGTGATATAGGATGCTCTGATTGCCAAAAATATTATGAATGAATTCTTTTTTTGTGACCCAAATACCAACTTGGAATTTTTATTAACTGACGTTGGTGATCCCATCGATGTCAACCAAGCATTGATCAATGTCGGTGGCATGATAACAAGTAAAAGGGTTATTTTTAGCCCATTTTCTATTCCCTCTCTTACCAAATGTGGTGTCTATTAGAAAATTGTAAAAATGTGAGGCTATGAAGAATGTAGTTAGTTAGGAATTTATGTTAGGGGTGAGAACAAGTCATAAGTAGTTAGGATTTGGAGACTATGTCTCAAGGTGACTTAAAGGGTAAGAATTAGTCTTAGGATGAGGTGGTTGGGTGAGGTGGCATAAGTGGGTTTTAATTAACTTAATTAAATATTTTAAGGTGAAAAAATGCATTAGGAAGGTTAATTATTAAAAGAGGATCAAAGGGGTTTTGACATAGGGAGTCACGTAAGTGTGTGACATAATTCTGGTGTCTACATTTGCCCTTTTTTGTCTTGTAACTTGTATTGACAAGTTACTAGACAAAAATAGGAATTGGATGCTCCAGGTATGGGATGAGATATTCCTCCCTTAAATAGGGAACCAATGAAGGAGAATCTAAAATTGGGTACTGATTTGATAGGTAGTTAATGGATGGGTGGATGTTGAGTATGAATATGGGAAGATCATTACTTGCACAGATATTACAAGTTATAGTTGACACAATCAATAATAGGTAAAGGCAAGGAGGACTTGGATAGAAATAACCAGAATATAGCTTGTTAGTGATAGCTAATAGGTTTAAAATGATCAAAATTTTATCTCTAATGGTCTATGTGCTCTAGGTATCTAGGGGAAGAAGTGGTTTTGGAAAATAAAAAGGGTTATAGGTGATGAAACTGGCAAGGTCATGATTCAAAAATACCTAATATATGTGTACGTGTAATAGCCAACTATATCATGGTTAGAATGATAAAGGTAAGGTTAGTTAAAATGGGTCATTGCTTGAGGAAATATTTATGATCTTTGGTTAGAGTCATCATGGTTCAAAATTTAAGTGATTTCCAAGGTTGGTTGTCATGGGTAGGGAGATATATTTGATCTCTAATTACCCTATAAGGAGTCCATGTAAACCACTAAAGGCATGTAATTAGGGTGATTTTGTAAAGGGTGGTAGTTAGGGTTAGAAACCCTAATTTTAAGGTGGCCAACATCAGTTAGGTCATTGATGTCAGTAGGAAATATGCCAATAATGGTGGCCTAGGGTAGGATTGCCAACATTGATAGGTGACCAAACCTAATAAAAGGGGTTTGGTAGCCCACCAAAATTCATTTATGACATTGGATTGAAGGAAACTAGAACTCTAAGTGTCATGCAGTATAAAACATCTAGAGCTTATCCTATTATGGTAAGGTAATGAGAGGTGATTGGTTAAGAAGAGTGTGTGAGAGTGAGGGTGTGATTTAGCACTTGGTGGATCATAGTTTGACCAAGGGAGCATTGGTGTGGATGGAGATGGTAGAGGGGGGAGGGTACCCAACTTGAGATACTTCATAATAGGTGCCAACCATTCCAACCCAAAGAAGATGGAGAGATGAGGTAGGATCTATTTAAGTGGCTTGAGTTGTTTATTTTTGAATCTAGGTTTTGATCATAATTTGTTAGTTAGGTGCAATGTGAGTGTGTGGGGGGATAGAGGGTAAGGGATTATTAGATGGGGTAAGGGTAGGTTTAAGTATATTTTTGGGGGGTTGGGGGTATTTTTTAGGAAAAAACCCTAAATTTAGGTGCAAACTATTTAACCTTAGGGATGAACTAGTCATCGATGTCGACTAGGTATGCTGATGTTAGGCAACGATCAAATTGATGTTAGCCAATAACTGGCACTAATTTAAGCATATAAGACTGACATCGATTGAAATATAACTAATGACCAATATTGATGTTGGCATATAAGACCAACACTAGTTAAAATATAACTATGGAAAACCTAAAGTGGTAAGTTTAAGAGGAGTTAGGGCCAATTGTGCATCTCCAGTTGAATTGGTATAGGTGCATTAGTGGATGATCTAAATGGTTGAGCTAGCCTTAGAAGACCCTATGTTGATTGAGTGCTACCTATATAGCCATGATTAGGGCCTCAAGCCAATTTAGTTTTCTCAAAGGGAAAGGGATTAAAAGAGGAGGTTCAGACCTAAAGGTATGTGGCTTGACAAAGTGATTTTGTATGTATGGATGCAAGCTAGGTAGGAGTTGACATTATGAGATCAACTATCTACACTACTAACAAGGATGAGGATGAATATCACCATGAATTAATGGGAGCACATGACAACTATAGGGCTAGGAGGAGTGCAACAATATTGTAGAGTTACACGAGATGTTAACTTGATGGTAGTCTTGATAGAGAGGTGGGATCACACCACCAACACCTTCCATCTACCTACCAGAGATTTGATAATGATACAAGAGGATGTATATAGGATTTTATAGCTACCACTCTAGGGTGAGGACCTCTTCTCATGTTTGATGGAGGATCATGATATTCATATGTACACATTGTTTAGGGAGCATGTCACTGAGGTGACCTATCATTTAGTGAGATTTTCATATGAGCCACTATACACTACTAATGAGGAGTAACATCACCTAATTATCCTAATGATGATATGAATTATAATGTATGTACTACTTGATGTGGATGGGGGGAGATTCCCTATCATGATGACTAGAGTTTTGGCATAGATGTTTGAGCAATGGATAATATTTACATGGGACCAACTTTTCTTGCATAGTTATACAAAGAGTTAGTGGGTGTGAGCTTGTGATGGTGATACAGTCTTTATGTCAGGTATTTACTTCATTGTTTGGAATATGAGCACATTGTGGTGACATGACCATTAGGGTTACTAGTCATGATTTCAATTGATTTTAAGGTTGGTTTCAAATGATGGAAAGATAGCATGGTAAATACATGAGTACATAACATTGTGTGGGATATTAATTATTATAGGTGGATGATGGATGGATTGATTCCATTAGATATTGTTTAGAGGCCTTACTTAACATATCTTGTATTTAGAGGATAGGTAGAGTAGCTTGTAGGATAATAGATTATGATATGGGTGAGGGGGAGGTGAGCTGAAGAGTTGGAGATGATACCTGTGGTTAGGGTTAGGAGATAGTTTGGGTTATTATAGGATGTACCTCTTACTTTTCCTTAATATAGGAGGGATGATATGGAAGCACCCATTTTATTACCCTAGGAGATAGATGGGCTAGATTTTGAGGAGTTGCCAATAGGCCTAGGTGTGATAGATTTAGGGTGTACAATAGCTTATCAAGCATGGTGGGCATGTTTGTACCTTGTGATTCTAAGGAGACCATGACCATATTTATAGGGATTTGATAGAGAAAGGGACATAGTTATGTAGGTATGAGATAGTGCAAGCATAGGTTTTGGTATTATAGGGATAAGTGATGAAACTACATGCCCAACTAACTGTAGTATAGGCATAGGTTTTGGTTTCATAGGGACAAGTGATGACACTACAGGGATAGGTTACTATACTAAAAATAGAGAGAGATGATTTGAGAGTAGTAAGGTAGGCTACCCCCCTCCTCCACCAAAGGGACTAGTACAAGATTTACCATAGGCACCACCACAAGGTCTTCTAGTAGGTTTGATGATTCCACCATAGATTGTGCCACTAGTAAGGTACAACCCTAATTTAGATGAGATTGTATATTATGAGAGAGGCATTACGTAGTTCTTGTATATTCTTAGACATTCTAAGGATAGAGAGAAAGAGAGATAATATAGATGCACTATGACCTCTAGTTCATGTAGACATAGACAGGTAGAGGGTGGTGATGATACTACCTCTTCGTGACCACAACCACAACCACAACCTTGAGTATTTTGAGGGCTAGATGTATTATTATTTTTGTTATATATATTCTAGCCTACAAGTTAAGGTTGAGATATGTTGTTAGGAACCCGTGCTTAATTGCTATGGACGCATATGCTTTGTAAGTCGTCCCTTAGAGCTTATTCGAATTATCCCACATACAAGGGGAAGTAGTAGTTGTTAGAATAGAGTTAGTATATAAGTAAGTGTTAAGGCCGAATAAAGGCATCCACGAATTCATTGTATTGAGCTTGCTCAAAGGAGGTTGCCCCCTCGAAGAGGCCTGCGATCAATATAAGCTTTCTGTGTTTCTGTTATTGGTAAGAGTTATTTTATTTTGGCATATTTTGATTAAATCTGTTGTAAGAGGTAAATTGCTGTAGGAGGTTCATCACATTTGGTATCAGAGCGCTTTCTTGGCTTTGTGGGTAGATTTGGCGCAATATTTTTCAAAGCAGGGCTTTCCAGGAGCTGCGCCATTTTTTGGCAAGAAATTTTTCATTGCAGGTTCCATCATTTCGGATTGGGTAAATACCTATCCGCTTAACTGTGGGAAGTGCTTGGGAATAAGCCCTAAAACTCATTGTGAGGAGTACCACAGGAACCCCGAAGTAGCTGGCCCATTGAGAGGACCTGCCAGCAAAAAGGGAAACGACCCCAACCTGATTGACTAGATCCCACCCGTGAGGTAAACCAAAAGCTGTCGTTAAGAGGTAAACCCGCGGCCAGAAATTTCTGGAGAGCGGTACTCGCTCAGACAGCTTTGGTGGCCAGAGAGAATTTTAAAATCCTTTAGGCAGCCAAACAAACCTGGGGTCGATATCCAACTTATCAAGTTCAGACAGCAAACAACAGCGTACCCACAGTTGATGATATTTCGAACCACACAGTTGCAAAGGATCCCCAGCTATTCACAACTGGTTATGGTCACCACTCGTGCAAGCACAAAAATCATGGAGGAAGAAATCGCCACATTGAAATCTCAGGTTACAGAGTTAACCGATATGATGCGTGGCTTGAATCAACAGAATAGCATCTTGCTCAACCAAATGCAGAAGGAGGAGTCTTCTTCAGACCGTCACTCCTTTACTTCCAACTCCTCCCGTGGACCTAAGCTAGACTTTCCACGGTTCAATGGTACAGATCCTACAGGATGGATATATCGAGCTGAACAATTCTTCAACCTCCATAATACTTATTCTGTAAACAAAGTCCCAATTGCTTCCTTTCATTTGGAACACGAAGCACTTCAGTGGTACCGTTGGTATCTCAAGACCAATGATGAACCTGATTGGTCAACTTTTGCATCCTTAATTTTGGGTAGGTTTGGTCCCTCAGCATTCGAGGATTTCACAGGCACCCTCACCAAACTCCGTCAAACAGAAATTGTTCGGGAATATCAGCTTGAATTTGAAAAACTCGCTAATCACACTGAAGGGTTGTCAGATGACTTCTTCAAAAGTTGCTTTGTTAGTGGCCTTCGAGAGCCGATCCGCTCAGAGGTAAAAATGTTTCGACCTGAAAATATGATGGATGCTTTGGGTCTGGCTAAGTTAGCAGAAGATAAACTCTCCACACAGCGTCGACCTCCCACCTTTTTACCAGCCAAGAACATAGTGAATCAGCGGACAACCATAACCACACCAATCAAGCGCCTGACTGAGACAGAGATGTGGGCTCGTAAAGAAAAAGGATTATGTTATAACTGTGATGACAAATGGGTTAAGGGTCACAGGTGCATCCAACAAAAACTTTACTTGCTAGATGTGGAGTCACCACCAGAACAAGACAGCGAGATTGATATTCCAGAATTTCAAGATGCTCAAGATGAACCCGGCACTGAAGAGGACCCAATGGTTCAAGAGACTCAACCTGAGATCTCAGTACATGCACTAGCAGGTGTCACTACTCCCCAAACCATGAAGGTCAAAGGGTGCTTCAAAAAGATCCCTCTCACAATTCTCATTGACTCGGGCAGTACTCACAATTTCATTGATCCTCGCATTGCTAAGGCAGCAGACTGCTTTATCTACCCTTGTTCTAGCTTTGAAGTCATGATTGCTAATGGGGGCACATTGCCATGTAAAGGGAAGTGTCGAAATGTGCGTCTTGCAATCGGCGATTATAATTGTCGCTCTGATATGTTTGCCCTACCCTTAGGTGGGTGTGATGTGGTTTTAGGGGCACAATGGCTTCGCACATTAGGACCTATTTTATGGGACTTCTCTGAGCTTTGGATGCAGTTCACAGATAATGGTCAGAAGCACACCTTAAAAGGGTTATTACCAGGATCTGCTAGCATCATCAGTTCTCATCGCATGGAAAAACTTTTGAAAAAAGGCTCACATGGGGTCATTGCACAATTGCATTCCATTCAACTCCAGCCCTCTGCTGCTTCTAACCACCCTATAGACTTACAAGCCATACTCAACAAGCATGTAACCATTTTTTTAGAACCAGTAGGGCTACCCCCTTCACGCCCTGAAGATCACCGCATTCCTCTCCTTCCAGGAAGCATTCCACCCAACATTCGGCCATATCGTTACCCCCATCTGCAAAAGACAGAAATTGAGAACTTAGTCCGGGAACTCCTCAAGTCTGGCGTTATCCGCCCCAGCACCAGCCCATATTCCTCCCCAGTGCTTCTTGTCCATAAAAAAGATGGGTCGTGGCACCTTTGCATAGACTTTCGAGCCCTTAACCACCTCACTATCAAGGATAAATTCCCAATTCCTGTCATTGATGAGCTTCTTGATGAGCTCCATGGGGCCAAATTCTTCTCCAAGTTGGATCTGCGTTCTGGCTATCATCAAATTCGAGTGCATCCTGATGACATTCCCAAGACAGCCTTCCGTACACATGAGGGTCGCTATGAGTTCCTTGTCATGCCATTTGGCCTTACAAATGCCCCTTCCACTTTTCAAGCACTCATGAATAAAATCTTTCGGCCTTTTCTCCGTCAATTTATTTTAGTTTTCTTTGATGACATTTTGGTTTACAGCCGCACATGGGCCGAGCATCTCCAACATCTTGACAAGGCATTACAGTTGTTAGTCGACAATCAATTATGTGCCATGCAATCCAAGTGTTCATTCGCTCAAGAGGAAATTGACTATTTGGGGCACATTGTTTCAGCCAATGGGGTTCGCGTGGACCCAGAAAAAATCAGTGCTATGCAGAATTGGCCTCAACCAACCACCCTCAAGAGCCTTCGTGGTTTCTTAGGCCTGACAGGATACTATCGCAAGTTCGTCAAAGATTATGGAAAGATCACAGCTCCTTTGACTTCCTTATTGAAGAAGGATGCTTTCACCTGGGGTGCAACAGCTGATCAGGCATTCATCCAACTCAAACAGGCTATGTGTAGTACACCAGTTTTGGCACTGCCAGACTTCAGCAAAACTTTCACCATCGAAAGTGATGCCAGTGGCATTGGCTTGGGTGCTATTCTTCTCCAAGAGGGCCGACCAATTGCCTTCACCAGCAAAGCCCTTTCTGGCCGCAATTTAGCTTTGTCTACATATGAAAAGGAAATGATGGCAATTTTACATGCAGTACAAAAATGGAGACCCTACTTACTGGGAAACCATTTTTGCATCAAAACTGATCATCAGAGTTTGAAATATTTCTTGGAACAGCGGGTCTCATCCCCAGCTCAGCAGAAGTGGGTCAGCAAACTCATGGGCTATGACTATGAGATCACCTATAAGAAGGGAAAAGACAATGTTGTGGCTGATGCTCTCTCAAGAACCTTCGAGGACCACCCTTCCCTCTCTGCCATCTCCATGCCCATTCCTAAATGGTTGGAATTTGTCCAACAAGGGTATGTAAATGATCCATCCTTATGCCACATCATTCATCAATTGACCACTGACCCCTCTGCCATACCACATTATTCATGGGATGGTGCTTCTCTGCGATACAAGGGTCGTTTGGTGCTTCCCCAAATTTCAGACCTACATCAGGCTATCTTCTATGAAATTCATGCTTCCCCCTCAGCAGGGCACTCAGGGTTTCTCAAAACCTATGAGCGGGCACGTCGACACTTCTTTTGGAAAGGCATGAAAACCAAAATTAAACAGATGGTGGCTGAATGTGAAATCTGCCAACGACACAAAGGTGAAACCACATTGACTCCTGGTTTGCTCGTGCCCTTGCCCATTCCTACTAGGATTTGGACAGATATTTCCATGGATTTCATTGAGGGCCTCCCTAAATCTGGGGGAAAGACAGTGATCCTAGTTGTTGTCGATCGCCTCTCCAAATATAGTCATTTTTGTGCACTCAGCCACCCATACACCGCGTCCACAGTTGCACAGGTTTTCTTGGATCAGATCTTCCGTCTTCATGGCATTCCTTCTTCAATTGTCTCAGATCGTGATGCCAATTTCACTAGCCATTTTTGGACGGAACTATTTCGTCGCACAGGCACACAATTGAAAATGAGCTCTGGGTACCACCCACAAACAGATGGCCAGACAGAAATCGTCAACAAATGCTTGGAGACCTTCCTTCGTTGTTTTGCTTCAGAACAACAACATCAATGGGCCAAGTGGCTTCCCCTAGCTGAATGGTGGTACAATACCTCATACCACACTTCCACCAAAATGACTCCCTATGAGGTAGTTTATGGTCAAGCACCGCCACCACTTCTTCCATATCATCCTGGTAGCTCACCAGTTCAGGCAGTTGACACTACTCTCCGAAACCGGGATCAGATTCTCCGCACCTTGCGAAACAATCTCCACATGGCCCAAAACCGAATGAAGCAGCAAGCTGATCAACACCGCTCTGAGCGTACCTTTCAACCTGGTGATATGGTCTTTCTTCGTCTACAGCCATACAAGCAATCATCACTAAAACAAAAAGGGCACCAAAAGCTTGCTCCAAAGTTTTATGGGCCATATAAGGTTCTTCAAAAGATTGGGTCAGTTGCTTACAAGTTAGAGCTTCCACCTTCCTCCCAAGTTCACCCCGTCTTTCATGTCTCATGTTTGAAACAAGTTCTTGGATCCAACATCCGAGTGCAGACAGCTTTACCAGCACTTGATAACGAAGGCTCCATCCTTCTCGAGCCCGAAGCAATCTTGGACAGGCGCACCCGCCAACTTCGATCCCGCTCCATCACAGAGGTCTTAATCCAATGGCACGGCATGCAACCAGAAGATGCAACATGGGAACCACTCTTCCAGATTCAACAACAATTCCCACATTTGAAGCTTTGAGGGCAAAGCTTTTTTTTAAGAGGGAGGGGATGTTAGGAACCCGTGCTTAATTGCTATGGACGCATATGCTTTGTAAGTCGTCCCTTAGAGCTTATTCGAATTATCCCACATACAAGGGGAAGTAGTAGTTGTTAGAATAGAGTTAGTATATAAGTAAGTGTTAAGGCCGAATAAAGGCATCCACGAATTCATTGTATTGAGCTTGCTCAAAGGAGGTTGCCCCCTCGAAGAGGCCTGCGATCAATATAAGCTTTCTGTGTTTCTGTTATTGGTAAGAGTTATTTTATTTTGGCATATTTTGATTAAATCTGTTGTAAGAGGTAAATTGCTGTAGGAGGTTCATCACATATGTATGGAGAGATAGAGATGATATTGATACAATTCATTGATGTATATTCATATTTAGTATATAGATATGAGATTTTGGTATTGTGAGATGTTATGTTGATGTATATTATGTATGAGGTTTATGTGATGTTATGTGTGGTTATGTTAGTGATAGCTAGTGTGTTATGCTAGCATTTCCCATATTCATGATGGTACATGCATAGTTGAGCAGTTGGTTTCATTGTAGTATTTTTCCATATATGTGATGGTGTATGCTAAAAATGAGATATTTGATTTTATAGTTTCTCAATTTACTATTTTTTAGAGAATTTATGTTGGTTGAATTTCAAATGAGTTTATATGAAATAAATTAGTTGGCAAATGGTTTATTAGCATTAGTAGAGTGTGATGATTGAAGAGTGTATTGTTAATACACCATGATGTTTGTTGATATTATTTAACATCATTTCTTAAAATGGATATGTAAGTAATAGTATTCTTAAACACATAAATTTAAGATGTAAGAATAGAAATTGGTAGGTAGGTGAAAAGTTAAGCGAATCTTATTGTGAGATGCTGCTTTAAAAGAAAAATTGACATGTGATAGAAAAGAAAGGGACATGATGCTCTTCCATTGGTGAGGACCATAATGACCATATGAATAGGCACAAGAGTATGAGCCTTATTCATACATTGTAGTATTAACCATTCATTTGGTAGAGAAATTTCAAGATCACCTTCTGTCAAGTGAGTTCAAAATCCCTTGATTGTGAGGGAGCAAGAGGAAAAAGGTAAAAGTAATTAGGGTGTGTGGGTAGCATAAAATTCTTAGTGGAGATGGTATGCCCCTTATATAGGTGACTTGAGAGCTACCATAGGCAAGTCCATGACTAAATTTTCTCCTTTATTTTTCTTGTGTAGGCTGATCAATGTGGGAAGCCTTCATTGGGATATTGTTGGTGCCTTGAGGTCATGTGAAGCTGATCAATGAAGGAAGCTTCTAAGTCATTATTTCCTTGATAATAAATCTTGACTTAGCCATCCTTTAAGGGAGTGGTCTAAGCATTTTTTTAAGCTTGTAATAACTATCTTTCTAAGGAGTAGTCTATTTATAATAGCAATGAGAAGTTACGTAGTTGTCCCTCAAGGGAGTAGTCTATGTTGAGAATCATGACCTGAGAGATAATAATTTTTCTATATATCCCAATTTATATTATTATACATACACACACACACACACACACACACACACACACACACACACACACACACACACACACACACACACACACACACACACACACACACACACACACACACACACACACACACACACACACACATGTATGTATGTATTTTACATATGAATTTAGTCATGGATAGGGCTATAAAGGCTTAAAGGTCTTCCTTTATGAGGGAAAAACCATAACACTTGGAAGGTTAACAAAGTGTGTAGGAATAAGGGCTAAGATGAAGGGAGGTCAATGTAATAAGGTTACTCAAAGGATGAGCTCAAGTTAGACACAAAGTGAAGCGTCACTTTAAAAAAAGAATGGTCATAGGTGCAAAGCATTTAAAAGCTTGGGTTCTAGCTTACCTTTGAGAGAACACAAGCGATAAGTTCCTGAGCCATACTTTTGAGTTATGAAGTAGGGTCCAAGATAATTAGTAGAAAACTTTCCCCATTTGATTTTCTCCATGTTCTTTACATGTTGATTTTAATTTAAGATGAGATCTTTGACATTGAAATCTTACTCCTTAAGGTTTTTATTGTAAGCATGTTTGATATGCTCTTGATAGATTTGGAGGTGATTGAAGGCTGCTAGATGGTGTTCATCGAGTAGCTCAAGTTGGGCCAAACATTCTTGGTGAAAGTCATCATTAGTAAGTATGTCTTGTAGAGAGATGTGAAGAGAAAGAATATAGACCTTAAGAGGCAAGACTGCTTCTATCCCATAGACTAGTGAAAAATTCATAGCACCTGTAGGGGTTCAAATGCTAGTGCGATAAACCCATAATGTGTAGGGGATGTGTGTATGCCAGTAACTACCAACATAATTAACTACCTTCATGAGGATTTTGGTTAAGGTTTTATTAGAAGCTTCTACCCATCCACTTGATTATAGATAGTATGATGATGAGAAGATTAATTTGATGCCAAAATAATCATAGAGTTTTTGGATAGTTTTATTCTTGAAATATTTGTCATTGTCTGTAATAATCTTATGGGGAGCACCAAAATGGAAGATGATGTGATGGTTGATAAATTCAAAAATTTTGTCAGCCTTAAGGAGATGAGAGGAATAGCTTCAACCCACTTGGTAAATTATTCAATAGCAATAATGTTAGAATAATTCTAAAGAGATGAATGAGGGTTAATCTCATTAATTAGATCCAAACCCCAGTGTGAAAAGGGCCAAAAGTCTCTGGTGACTTGTAAGGCATGGCTTAGAGTGTGAATAAGGTTAGCATTTTGTTGACATTTGACACAACATCAAACATAATTTTGATAGTCTTGGTTGAGTGTCAGCCAATAGTAGCTAAGTTAAAGGATGCATTTAGAAATCAAATTCCCACTGAAATGTCCACCATAAATCCTATCAAGGACTTCCTTAATGGAAAAAGGGATTTTATCATGAGTGAGGAATCTAAGGAGGAGACCATAAAATCTTCTTTTGTAGAGAATGCCCCCCAATATGGTATAGTGAGCATTACTTTTAACAAAATCAAATCTCCCATTACTGGAAAGGTCTAATGGAATGATAACATAAGTGAGATAGTCAACAAGTTGTTTGTACCAGATGTCATGTAGATTAGAGTCAAAATTTCCCATAAATAATATGTTAGTTGACATATAGGAGTGCTATGTGAGGTGATGCATGGTGACATATATTTTCAAAGAAGAGGGTGAGGATGAAATGTGTGAGGTAAGGGAAGCTATCATGTTGACAAACTTGTTTTTAGATCAAGGAGTAGTCTACAAGAGGGAGTGGTCGAATGATTCCAATAGTGCATCTACATGATGTTTATATCATTGAATAATTTATTTTTTGTAGAGGTAGGAATCGTTAACTTGATTAATCACTAGCTGAGATTCACCAAAGATGCTAATTAATTTGATGCCGAAGAAAATGGTAGTTTGAAGCCCTAAGAGTAAAGATTCATATTTGGACATATTATTAGTACATTTGAAATATAGTTTAAATGACAAATGCATAGGCTCACCATCAAGAGGGATGAGGATGACCCCCACACCCCCACCGAGTTGACATTTAGACCCATTAAAGAACACCATCATTTGATAAGAGATGTCATTAGTGGATTACATTGTGATAGGCTCATTATGTAATTTGAGGTTGGAAGGTTGGTTGTTGAGTAAAAGGGCCTCAGTTAATTGGTTGAAAATTATTTTCCCATTGATAATTTTTTTTGGATGAATTCCAAGTTAAACTCAGAAGGATCATGAGCCAACAAGCCATACACTAGTTTTGGTATGGCTTAGAATGCATGTATTTGAGGGGTCAGTATGGGTGATAATATAGGTTGTGTGATTTAAAAGGTAATGGAAAAGTTTGTAAGATATGAATACCAATGCGAGGTAAAGTTTTTCGGTATGAGTATACCAAGTTTCATAATCAATAAGCATTTGTTTTATGTAGTAAACATCTTGCCTCTATGTTAATCATCTTGATGTGCAATCATAGGACCCAAGGAATGGTCATTTGTAGAAATATATAGGTAGAAAGTCTATTCCTCTTTAGGGGGAATAAGAACTAGTGGGGAAAGGAGATACCATTTAAGTACATTAAAGGCTTTCTAATAATCCATATTCTAATGGAAGGAGACATCCTTTTTAAGTATATGATGAAAAGGTTGACATCGATCTGACAACTGAGAGATGAAATGGTGGATTGATTGAAGTTTACCTTGTAAGATATGGAGCTACTTGAGATTAGTGAGTGGAGCCATTTATAGTATCGCCCAAACCTTAGCAGGGTCAACCTTGATACCATGGAGGGAGACAATGAAGCCTAGAAGTTTACCTAAAAAGACCCCAAAGATGCATATCTTTGAGTTTAGATGAATGTTATATTGGAGGAGATGAGTAAATATGATATTGAGATTTAACAAGTGATATTGGTGATGTTTATATTTTATAAGTAAATTGTCCAAATCATCTTCCATAATTTTGTGTAGGAGGTCATGAAAGTTGTAAGTCATGGTGCATTAGTAGGTAGCACTAGCATTCTTAAGGCCAAAAGGCATACCTGGTAATAGAAAGTTCCCCATAAGTTGATGAAGGAGGTCATGTTTTGATATTTAAGAGAAATCAAGATTTTATTGTAGCCTAAAAACCCTTCGATAAGAGATGGCATCTCATGGCCAGCTATCAGATCAATAAGTTAGTTGATGCTTGGTAAAGGGAATTCATCCTTTAGACAAGTGAAGTTTAGATCATAGTAGTCAATGCAAATACAAATTCCCCTTGCCATTTTTGTGATAGGAATGATATTGGAAACCCATTGTAGATAGTCAATAGATTGAATAAAGTTAACAGAGAGAAGGCATAAGAGCTCTTCTTTGACAAGGAGAGCAATATGAGGGTTCATCTTATGAAACTTCTACTTAAAAGGCTTAGCATCAAAATTGGTTAAAATATTTTGGGTGATGATAGAGGGGTTAATTTTAGGCATGTCATGATAAGACCAAGCAAATGTTTTACTATGATCAGAAAGGAAAGTGGTATAATTGGCTTGTTCAAGGGAATCTAAAGAATGATCAATTTTGAGGATTTAAGGGTTATTTGGAGAGGGTAAATTAATGTCTATGGTTGATTTATTTAACATAGTTTGCATTTTAGAAGGGAGTGATCATCAGACATAAGAATCATCTACACCCATATAGGTAAGAATAACATCATCTTCTTGACATTGGATAGTGTTACTCGTGGGAGAGTCTTCGTTAATCATTTCAAGATGAATGAGAGGAAGGGACCTTGTTTCTTGACCTAGATGATATGTAAAGGGTCCTAAATGAATGGAGTTTATTGATAAATTAGGAGGTATGGATACCTCTAATTCTATAAATGATGGGGGAAGAGGAGTAGATGGAGAAGGAGAGAGTGGTTCCTTGAAATGAGAGACCTTGGTGGGTTTTGTTAGTTCATTGAAACCCACACCATACCAATTTTTGGTATCTTTGATGGTCTTGTTGGCGTGGTATTTAATGGGTGTATGAGAAGCCTACTCATAATGTGCTAACTTGAATCCTTTCTAGGCACACCTACAAAGATAGGTGTGAGAAAAAATAGGTTTTCCTAAGAAGGATAAGTAATAGGTAAAAGGTTGTGCTGAAGAGGAGGGATTTTTTATAGTAAGATCTCAATCAATTCCCACATATGTGAGATTATTTCAAAGGTTAGGTGGACCATACTAGATGACCATCCCAATATGGGGATCATAACTAGGGTGCATGTGAAGTTTTCCATACTCTTGTGGAGTATGGAACAAGTCAAGTGTCAATAAGCAATATTTTTTGAGTGAAATATGTTTGAATGTGTCTTCCATGGGGTCTTTATTGGGAATTTGTGTTGCCGGTATTTGAGTATCCGAGGTATTTGATCTTGTTAAGGTTTCAATCATAGAATGTGAAGAGGAAGATGTTTTCAATGAAATGAGAACATCATTAGAATGATAAGTCATGTTGCATGTTTTGAAATGAGGTGGGTTGATGGGAATAACATGCACTTGCCCATCATGCTCAAATTTGACATAGTGGTGTAAAGTTGAGGGTACACATGCCATGGCACATATCCAAGGCTATCCAAGAAATATGTTGTATTAGAACTCTCCTTTAATAACATAGAAGATTTTAGGGATTATGTGAGGACCCACATGAATATGCAAGACTATAGTACCCATAGTAGTTGTTGTAGTAACACTGAAGGAACAAAGTATCACATCAGATTGTGACACATAATTATCAAGAAGTGATAGCTATTTATACACATGAGTGGACGTAATATTAATACTAATACCTCCATCAAACATGACTCTCTTAACATGAGTTTGATTGATATATAAGATGATAAAAAATTCAAGTTCCTGGTCTCCAAGGTGAAGAGCTAAAATTTTTGAATCACTGAAGGAAACTAGGGAAGTAATATTAAGAGAATCTACCATAGTTGTAAGAGGTTGAGGATCATTAGGTTGTACCTCAATGGCTAGTAAAGCCTTAATCAAGGCTTGATGATGCTGAGATGAGTTTTGGATTAAATCATATAAATACATCTTTATAGGGGTTTGGTGAAGTTGTTTCACCATTGAGTCTTGAATGACTGGTGAAGATGTGGGTTGGTGGGCACCAAGAATAGAGATCTTAAGATTTGGTGGAGGAGCATATTTTGAGAAAGGATGAGCCTAAGGGGTGGTGGAATTTTTTTTACCTTTATCATTTTGATTTTTAGGCCATGTGGCCACATTAACTATGTTGATGTGGAGCATAGGTGGAGAAGATGGTGGAGGAGGCACAACATCATCATTGGTCTTGAATTCAGGTGAGGTGATAGGTAGAGTTCAAGATACAACTAGAAGAATAATTGTGAGGTTAGAAAGAGGTTCCTTAATGAAAAGGTTATTCATATCAAAGTGTTGCTATATAATAGTTATGAGAGCTTTATAACTTTCTATATCATGTCCAGGTGAGTGATGATATAAACAATCTTGTGTGTCATCGAACCAAGATGGTTTTGGTCTGAGAGGCTGATAAGGCTTGATTGGAAGAAGAGTTATGGTGAAGGATTGAAAAAAATGGAGTAGGAGAGAGGACTGAGAGCCTACCAATGGGCTAGAAATTATCACAATAAGGGTAGACACCTTCTTTGATTTAAGAGGTATGGATATGGTTTTGCATGGTACCCTTTTGGGTGAAGGCGTAGCCACTAGTTTTGTTGACACCTTTTTAGTCATAGATGTCAAGGTGCTGGATGTGTAAGGGAAACTAATTGGTAGAGAAAAAAGAGGAGATAAATCTTCCTTTTATCCTACTTAGAAAGAAAACACTCCAACTAATGTGGAAGGATGGGGTCCCAAAATCAAAGGCAAAGTTGAGGCTGGAGGAGGACTGGAATGGCAAGTTCTAAGAAGCTTAACATTCTTCTTTGGTTTAGGTTGTGGAGGTTGAAATCATGGTTGAATATTAAAATTTAACTTTACCTATGGATAAATTAGATTAGACATTGGTTGAACACCTAGAGATTTAATTTTCTTTAGTGTAGTATATGCCCATGATGGTGATGGTTTTGATGTAGAGGGCTGCACTTCTGATGGTTAATGCAAAGAATTTATATCTTTGTCAAAAAAATTTGGGATAAATGGTTGTGAAAGGATGGGAAATAGAGGATAAAATTTGTTGCATAGGATAGGGAGCTTTAAGTCAGTCCTAAAATGTTGAGTGATCTGGCTTTTTGGAATCAAAAAAGTCTAGATTTCTGACCAACCATGAGAAGGGTTTAAACAAAGTTATCATACGCCTTATAGTTGCTTTTGTAGACAAATTAGGTGATTGGGAAAGATGGAAGGTGTTATCTTATACTATTTTAGGCTAAATATGAGTAAGAACCATAATTGGGTCTTCTTCAACCAAGGTAGGAGAAGAGGCATGGTCCTCCCTAGGTGGGGGAGGAATTGGTGAAGTTAGTTTTTCTAGTGGATAAAGCATGGGTATGATTGCTTCCCAAAAATTTAGATGAGTAGGAAATGTGTGATATTATATTGGAAAGAAAAGGGGTAAAATTGGTTCAATGGGTGTAGGAACAATAGTTCCCTTACTTAGTGTGGGGATAAATAATGCAAACTCCTCTATATGTGAAAGAAGAGTGGATAGGGAACTTTCCTCCATTGGTATAGGAGTAGGCAAAGAAGGATCTTCAAGAGGGTAGAGCATAGGAATGATGTTACCCTCAACATGTGGATTGGGAGTGGGCATGGCGTGCTCCTCCAAAGGTAGGAGAATAGCCAAAATTGGTACAAGAAGAACAAGAATTGTGGGTTCCTCTCATGGTAAAAGGATAGGTAGAGGAGGCCCCTCCACACATGGGAGAGGGATGGGTGAAATAGGCTCCTTTAGTTGTGGGAGATGTTGGAATGGAGGTAAAGATAAGACCATATTAATTGTATGAATATCATGATCAGGTAAGTTATCAGTCATAGACTGAACATTTATTTGATATAGTGAATGGTCAAGAAAATGCTATTTGAATAGATCCATGTTTTGGTTAGTAGGCACATTAGGGTTATCCAAGATAAGGTCACCTTTATCAAGCATTTATTGAATTTTTTTTAATGTTTTATAGTTGTTATATTTGTGGCCTTTAACTCAATGATAGCTGTAAAACTCATCCTCCTTGTACTAAGTTGGGATAGGATGGGTAGGATCAAACTATATAGGAGGTCTAATATTAGGAAGGGTAATAGCTCCTTGTTATAATAGTTTATACAAAATTGAAGTGTATGACTCTCTAATAGGAGTGTATTGTCTTTGTTCATATCATTGTTAGAATTGTTTGGTTGGATTTTATGAGGTGGATGGCCTAGACTAGTTGACTTTGGTAGAAGAAATCGATTTAATCACCACAACATTAGCAAATACTTTTGAATTTTGATTGGAATAAGAGTGTTTAGAGGATGAGTCATTGTCATGTCCCCTTTTTAGGTGACATCGCTCAAAGTTGATGATTAGCCTATCATGCGACCCTTGTAGGCTGATAGGATGGATAGAGGGTATTGATGGAGCTTGGCTTGGCTTCGATTAGCAAAATTTCTATAATTGGGTTTCATTTAGGCTCTTTCAGACACATTTGGCCTGAGCTCCTATTATTTAGGGATATTTGACATGCAGCGGAGTGCCCTTATTTTGGTATGGTCATGTGCAAAATCACTCCCTAATTCACCAACTTCAGTCGGTTCAAGGATCAGACATATATTGAGGGAGATATTAATATTTGATTGATTTAATCAAATATTAATTATTTGGCCTAATTTTAATTATGAAACCCTAATGATAATTTAAGAAACCCTAATTAGGGCAAGCATATCTTTTTGAGGGTATAAGGGTTTCTCATGAGAGGATCCATTGATTATTGATATTGATTATTTCTAAGAATTCTTCTGTGAAGACTGAGCCAAGGGTTCCAGGATTCCATTTGCATTGGAGAACATCCACTCTTCAGTGTGTGCGATTTAGAGGTTGTGAAAGATCAGCTGATTTATTGCCAAATTGAGAGATAGCTTCATACAGAAGTTATCGTAGAGGTTTACAGGTTTGAGAGATAACTTCACACAAAAATTATCATAGGGATTTCAGGTATTTATTTCATTAGGTTTCATTTGAGTAATTGTTTAGAATCAAGATCTTCCATATTAGGCTATATTTCTTCAAATCTAGAGTACAGCATATAGGCCGCAACATATTTCTTACTTCTGTATAGAATCTGTACCGATTTGTACAATTTCGTACACATCTACCACAGGCTAGACAGTGTCGTAGAGGACACAGGAATCAACATCGGCATCCCAGTGACCGACATCAGTCACCTGAAGACCAATGTCGACAGAGCAACAACCGACAGAGACTGATGTCAGCAGTATATCGACTGATAATGGTGACTGTGTGTCGACACAACAAACTTGAGCAGTCCAAATTGCAAGTTATTTTTAAATTGCTAGAAGATAATTAGGTTTTTAAGACCATATTTTAATATTCCTTTTATATGCATGACAGAGGACATCAGTTGTAATCATCTGGATGAATAATAAGATTAGTAATTTGCTAGTTAAGAGATTTACTATGGTTTATTTATTTATTGAATTTATTCAACAAAAATCATATATTTGTTCAGAGCTTTTGTCTTTCACATATTCCCTATTGATTGGGGATATTACAGTGGTATTAGAGTTTTTTTTGTCTTTCTCATATCTCTATTAGTAGGGGATATTACAGTGGTATCAGAGCCAAATTCCTGCCATCTTGTTGGGTAGATCAGAGCCGATGTTCTGCCATCTTGTTGGGTAGTTTGGGTAGATTGAATCAATGAAGTATCCATAATGTCTTCAAGTACTCAGAAACTGTGGGACAAGGATATGAAGAAGCTAAAACAAAGTTTGAACTAGTTGGTTGAAACCCAGAGGAGGATGGATGAAATCCTTTCAGACCCTACATTCGAAAACAAATTAACATGGTATGTGGCATCCATTGTTGAAGGGTCCACAACACAAATCAGAAAGAAGGAGAAACAAAAGGTCTCTACAGGGATTGATGGCAGCCCTATACCAATTATTAGACATGTTGATTTGGCTCAAGAGGATATGAGGGCAATGATGGGGAATGAGTTGTCTATATCATCCTTGCAAGAAGTTTCACTTGAGACTTCTACATTGGGGGCTAGCATAGAGCATGCTGATGATATTAGTATGGCTAGCATTCACATTCCAGATTCAGAGATTATAGAAGAGTCCCAAGATCTGATTATTGTAGATGACACTCTGGAGAATGCAGTGGATAGTTTTGAGGACTTAGTTCCACCGGTAGTTTCTTTCGGTACGGAGGAGTTAGATAGTGATGCTATAATTTTTGATACTCTATATGTTGATATGAGCTTTGGAGTTGATTCGTAGAGTATGGATGGTAGTACTCCAGAGATCAGTGAGTTTGAGTCTACTCTTTTAGACCGTGCATCAGAGGAGGATTGTAGGAGATAGTCTAGCCAGCATCATCATGTGTCTAGTCAGCTGAGAGTTAGTGAGCGAGACATTGCTATCGCTTACAAGCATTTCGATGCTACTCGTCAGTTGTTAGTAGTTTATGGATGGGGTTCTCCTACTAGCATTGAGTGGGGAGGTAGTTATTTGTCCTTGATAGAGATCCACTCTTTATGGGAGGCTATCCAGATTCTAAGATAGGATTATATGCAGTTGGTAGTCGATAGAGATTATCTTATGGAGTGGGGAAGCACATCATATGATGCATTATTGGTCAAGGAAGATAAGGTGAGTGAGCTTACTCAATAGATCAAGGTAACTTCTGAGATTCTTGAGAGTATGCAGTTGGCTTTCGAGGAGTCACAGTTTCATTTGGCCGAGGTGACCATGGAGTTAGAGTGACTTCAGTGTTTATCAGAGTCTGTACAATCACAGGGTGTGGTATTTGGTGACTCAAGGATATCCATAGTCGACATTGTTGGAGACAGTGAAGATGAGTCTGATGCTTGCATTCAGAGTGTGGAGGTGTATTTAGAGGTTAGTACACTGAGTGTTGGTGGTGAGTACATTCCTGTAGTTGTTGCTGAGGAACATGTTGTTGGGGGTTCCTACCAACATTATACGATGGGGTATCCTCATTATTCTTCTTTTGATTCAGAGATTGAAGATTTGATTTCACACAGGGGTAGATCGGCTCTAATTTATTACCATCCATTATGGGATGGATGGGCACCATCTTTTGTAGATGGAATTAGTAGTTGCAAGTTACATAGCCTACAGTATCAACACATCCAGGGCAGTTGTGATCTTGGAGTTTGGTTGAGTTGCAATCACCTGTATGATTGTGGATTCCTCTTGGTTATATTTTAGAAGATATTACAGGAGCTTGCATTGATTATCATCAGTATAAATCATGACTACATTTGGGATCCAAGGGGATTGAGGGGTTCATTATTCCGTGATTGCTTGGGGACAAGTAATTTTAGGAGGGGTGGATTGTCATGTCCCCTTTTTAGGTGACATCACTCAGAGTTGATGATTAGCCTATCATGCGACCCTCGTAGGTTGATAGGATGGATAGAGGGTCTTGATGGAGCTTGGCTTGGCTTTGATTAGCAAAATTTCTACAGTTGGTTTTCATTTAGCTTCTTTCAGACACATTTGGCCTGAGCTCCTATTATTTAGGGATATTTGACATGCAACAGAGTGCCCTTATTTTGGTATGGTCATGTGCAAAATCACTCCCTAATTCACCAACTTCAGTCGGTTCGAGGATCAGACATATATTGAGGGAGATATTAATATTTGATTGATTTAATCAAATATTAATTATTTGGCCTAATTTTAATTATGAAACCCTAATGCTAATTTAAGAAATCCTAATTAGGGCAAGCATATCTTTTTGAGGGTATAAGGGTTTCTCATGAGAGGATCCATTGATTATTGCTATTGATTGTTTCTAAGAATTCTTCTGTGAAGACTGAGCCAAGGGTTCCAGGATTCCATTTGCATTGGAGAACGTCCACTCTTCAATGTGTGTGATTCAGAGGTTGTGAAAGATCAGCCAATTTATTGCCAAACTGAGAGATAGCTTCATCAAAAGTGATCACAGAGGTTTACAGGTTTGAGAGATAACTTCACACAAAATTTATCACAAGGATTTCAGGTATTTATTTCATTAGGTTTCGTTTGAGTAATTGTTCAAAATCAAGATCTTCCATATTAGGCTATATTTCTTCAGATCTGGAGTACAGCATATAGGCCACAACATATTTCTTGCTTTTGTATGGAATCTGTACCAATCCATACAATATCTTACACATCTGCCACAGGTTGGACAACACCGTAGAGGACATAGGAATTGACATCGGCATGCCAGTGACTGACATCGGCCGCCTGAAGACTGACATTGACAGAACAATGATTGACAGAGACCGATGTTGGCAGTATATCAACCAATGATGGCAACTGTGTGTCGACACAACAAACCTAAGCAGTCCAAATTGCAAGTTATTTTTAAATTATTGGAAGATAATCACATTTTTAAGACCGTATTTTAATATTCCTTTTATATGCATGACAGAGGACATCAATTGTAATCATCTGGATGAATAATAAGATTAGTAATTTGCCAGTTAAGAGATTTACTATGGTTTATTTATTTATTGAATTTATTCAACAAAAATCATATTTTTGTTCAGAGCTTTTGTCTTTCACATATTCCCTATTGATTGGGGATATTATAGTGATATCAGATTTTTTTTTTTATCTTTCTCATATCTCTATTAGTAGGGGATATTACAGTCATTAGGTTTAGAGATGGTATTTTTACTACACAACCCTATCTTCTATAGCCTAAACCTCTAACTTTTGTGCCATTGTAAAATCTTCATCAAATGTGTAGAAAGTCTAGATGCAGAGGGTAGAAGAGATGTGTTTGGCACATGCTCTTGAGAAAATATCAATAATCTTATGTTGAGGTAAATAAAAGGAGATATTATTGATTAAATCTCTCCAATGAGTGACAGAGACTAACGTCAGCAGTATATCGACCGACGATGGCAACTGTGTGTCGACACAACAAACTTGAGCAGTCCAAATTGCAAGTTATTTTTAAATTACTGGAAGATAATCACGTTTTTAAGACCGTATTTTAATATTCCTTTTATATGCATGACAGAGGACATCAATTGTAATCATCTGGATGAATAATAAGATTAGTAATTTTCCAGTTAAGAGATTTACTATGGTTTATTTATTTATTGAATTTATTCAACAAAAATCATATTTTTGTTCAGAGCTTTTGTCTTTCACATATTCCCTATTGATTGGGAATATTACAGTGGTATCAATTTTTTTTTTAATCTTTCTCATATCTCTATTAGTAGGGGATATTACAGTCATTAGGTTTAGAGTTGGTATTTTTACTACATAACTTAACCCTATCTTCTATAGCCTGAATCTCTAACTTTTGTGCCATTGTAAAATCTTCATCAAATGTGTAGAAAGTCTAGATGCAGAGGGTAGAAGAGATGTGTTTGGCACATGCTCTTGAGAAAATATCAATAATCTTATGTTGAGGTAAATAAAAGGAGATATGATTGATTAAACCTCTCCAATGAGTGACAAAGTCAGTGATAGACTCATCATCAAACTATCTAATAGAATAAAGGTCTATAATAAAGACCTTTTTAGAAATATTGATAGAGAAGTGGTCTAGGAATAGTTGAGAAAGTTGGGTAAATGAGACAAGGGAGAGCTAGGTTATGGAACTATACCAATTCAGGGTAGCACCCAAAAGAGACATAGGGAAAGTGTGAAGCAATAATGCATCATCATGCCCTATTAGGTAACAAGCATTTCAAAATGTTTGTAAGTACTATTGTGGGTCCTCCTTACTTCAGAAATGAGTAAATTTAGGGAGTTCCCATTGAATTAGGTAGGGGAGAATAGGTACAGAAGGATGGATGGGTTTATTACATATTTGATCATAAGATAGAGCATTCTTTGAACCTGACACAAATGTTTCTAGGTTAGACATCTTATCTATCAACATCTTGATGAAATCAGGAGAAGGATTGGTGTGAGGAGCACCCCCTAAGTTATAGGGTGCTTTAAGGGAGATAGAGTTGGAATATGACACACCTTATTGTGGTAGTGTAGATTCAACATACTAGTAATGAGTCATGGGCTAAGGGGTGGAAATGAAAAAGGCTTATCCTATAGGGTTAGAGGTAATGCCTTAACTAGGTACCATTACCAGAGGTTGGGTTACTATCATAGTTACATGGGTTGAAGGGTGATTTGAAACTCCTATAATTATGGGTGGAAGAGTTAATGGGATGGGCATTACCAAGTTTTGAAATGATGTTTGACTTGGTTGGGCTAGTTGTGGCTGCGAGGCTAAGGTAATTGCTACAGAAGTTGGGTTAAGAAGATGAGACTAAGTGATTAGGGTCATTAAATTTTTAGGGTTATTGATGGTTGGGTCACTTGTTGAATCATTTATTTGGGTGATCATAGATGGAATGGTTGAAACCACCGAGACTACATCTATCTCCATCAAAGAAGTTGGCATGCCATAAAGGGGATCTCTCATAGTGTTACAAGTTTGGCTTATGGTGAGATAATTATAAAGGGATACAATGTTATGATCAATAAATTTTATGAAGTCAATATATCCTTCAAGTACAAGAGGGATATAGTTAGGACTGGTAGTTAAATGGCTATTCTCTGTAACTGAAGTATGCTCCATGGTAGAATCAAAAAGGAGAGGGGAAGGTGGGAGTGGTTTCCAGCTTACGTAATCAATGAGAATTTTGTCTTAGATACATGCTAAGACCATGTAAAAAGAATAAAGGTAGGCCTTAGAATTTTTATTAGTGATAGAGCATTAAAAAATCAAGTTTGAGTGCAGGTAGGTACATAATTTTAGTTTGTTATTTTAAGTAGGCTAAAAATTATAAAAACATATAGTCATCGATATCAGTTATCTAACTGATGATAGTAGGTAATGGGTCCATCGACATTAGTTTATTTACTAATTTTGGTTACTTTGGAATCTAGAAAGGCAAAAAATCTAAGGTTTTGGCAACCTAGTGGCAAAATTTGGGTAAAATAAAGGATAAAACAAGTCTATGTAAGGATAAAGGACACACAAAAAACCTAAAACTTGAGGTTAATAGAATCTGAGAGGTAGAAATGTCTAGATTTTATAAATTGATAAAGGAAACATCCTCACTAACTCAAAAATGTAGTAGACAAAAGGAAATAGAAAAGGAATGTGAAGCCACTAAATGTTAACTCCTAGGAATTAATTTTAGTCTCTTGATGGATTATGCCTTTAAAAGTGTGAGAGTAAAATTAGTTTGTGAAATAAGCACTAGATGGGCAATTTAAGGATGGTTCTAGGTTAGTTTCGGTGCTCAACAAAAATCTATATTAGACTAGGTATGTAGCTTATTATAGGGCTTGCTCCCTTTACTTCATGGTCTCAAATCCAAGCCAAGCCACTTAGCTAGAACATACCACGTTTCTAGAGTTTATACTCCATTAGAGAATGGAGTGGGTCCTCCTCTTGATGGTGAAATCCAAGTGGGATCATCAGGTAGGGTAAGGTGATCCACTGGGTGAAGAAATCGCAATGGGCCTTATCTCAAGTGAGTTTATATGTTTAATTTTGTGAGAGTGATCTAGTTGTGTAACATTTATGTTCTATGATTTATTCATGATGCTTTATTTAAATAGGTTAGTTAAATGTAAAAAGCAAAATAATGAAATGTATTAATTTTTA
This sequence comes from Torreya grandis, assembly GCA_037957365.1. Lineage (NCBI taxonomy): Eukaryota > Viridiplantae > Streptophyta > Pinopsida > Cupressales > Taxaceae > Torreya > Torreya grandis. Next base: position 459,268 of record JARHVA010003344.1, on the reverse strand, counting down.
AACTCAAATAAAAAATGCTTTATTCAGATGAAAACAATGGTGAATAGGAGAAGAGGATGAATTTCACTATCCTAATCCTCAAAAGAGGAAAACAAAAGAAGGTATTCTTTTTAGATTGTAAGAAAATAATGAATTTCTTTTAGAAGTAAAAGAAGAGAAGAATGATAGGGAAGGAAAATTTCAATTCTTTCCTTAAAAAGAAAATCAAAAGTTCAAAATTTTGTTTTTGAGAAAGACAAAGAGAGAAAGTGCAAGGAATGAAAATTTCACTACAGTGCACCTATATGAATATCTAGATAAGTAATGAACCCAAGAAAACTCTAGGGTCCCACCAGGCGTGCTAGAATGTTTCACTACATTTTAAGCTTATTTTATATTCAAAGAGAGAGATAAATAGAAAATAAATTGAGTTAGGGATAAGTGATTAAATCCTAGATAAGTGTGCACCATTCCAATCTTTGTAGATTCCCCTCTTTGGCTATGGAGGAAGACACCTATAGATAAGAAAACACTACAGAAAATAGTTTTTAGTGAAGATATGTGCAGATTGCCAAGCTACACACTTGTTTTGGGAAGCATGAAACTTCCTTGGGATGATAGTCTGTTATTTTAAAAAAAGTTTAAAATAAATGCAAGTAAAGAGATGAAAAAGAGAGTTAAAATTTTGTTTATCATGTTACAGGTCTAAGTGTAGCAGAAGATAATACTATGTAGGCTGATAAGTTAGGTCTATGTTTTAGGAAGGTTATTAGATGATTTTGAGGTTGCTAGTTTAGATATATAGTAATTGACGTTGGTTAAAAGATTGATTTTGGTTAGGGTGCCAATATCAGTTGGGGTCACCGATCTCAGTTTTGGGTCACTGATGTCAGTTGGGGTAGTAGTATTAGAATGAGTTAGGGAAGGATTTTTTTTGAGAGAGAATGGGAGTATGGTCAGGTTTTAAGGTTGGTAAGAGTCATAAAGAGGTGGGTAAGACTCAGGTGAGTCTAGATAGAGGGTTGGTATGTTGAGGTAGAGAGAAGTGGGTGGGGAGATTTACAAATCCTCCATAGAAGAGTCAAGGTTTGTGAAATAATAAATAATATAATTTAAAGAAATTATGAAATTATTATTTAAATACTTACAAAACATAAAGATATACTTAGCTAGTGAAATAGGTGAACTGTGACTACCAAATAAATGACGCTGATGAGGCTTGGTGAACCAATGGGTGAATAGACAAGACAAGTATGTGCTGCTAGTCCTCAAGAGTTCAAGTTCTATGTAGTGTATCAATTCTTGATCTAGATCAATTTATGTAGAGTAACGATAAGCTTGGATGTTGAAAGTGATGTAGAATGCTCAGATTCACAAAAGCATGTGTGTCAATTCTTGATTTTTGTGACCCAAATACCAATTTAGAATTTTGTTTAAGTAATCGATGTCAGTTATCCCACCAACATCGGTGGCATGAAAATAGGTAAAAGGGCTGTTTTATCCCTTTTTCTATTCCTTCTCTTTGAAAGTGTGCTGTCCATTAGAAAATGTTAAAAATATGAGGCTATGAAGCACATAGTTAGGAATTTCTATTATGAGTAAGAACAAGTCACAAGTAGTTAGGATTAGGAGACTAAGTCTCAAGGTGGCTCAGAGGGTAAGAATTAGTCTTAGGATGAGGTAGCTAGGTGAGATGGTGTAAGTGGGTTTCAATTAACTTAATTAAATATTTTAAGGTGAAAATATGGGTTAGGAAGGTTAATTATTAAAAGGGGATCAAGGGGGATTTCGACATAAGGAGTCACGTAAGTGTGTGACATAATTTTGGTGTCTATTGTACACAAGGGTAAGATCTTAAGAATGAAACAAAAGTTATATGTGAACTAATTTAAGATTATGAATAGGTCCTAGAAACCACTATGTGGTAGGCCAAATAAATAGCCAAAAATATGTTGAATTGGAGACAACATATTAATCAATTCTTAACTACTGTGAAACTTGAATTTACCACAATAGATAAATCTAAAGTCATATTTGAAGATCAAATGAAAAATATAGAAAATATGAGAAATGCACTTAAATAAATTTTATATTCTAGGGATGATGCCATACATAAGATATAAGTGTGGCATAATGAAACAATGTAAATAGTTTTGTAGCCAGCCAAGCCCAAATGATAATGGATAGATTAGATGAGCTCATCTTGGATATTCAACTAAATTTATTTAATTCCAAGGCATTGATCATAATTATAAAAGATGATGATCTACCAAAAATGATGATAATCCAAGTACCATTGTACATTCTGATTACCATGGTATGCAAAGTGCTCATAGATTAAAATGCTCAAGTAGGATCTATCTCAAGTTGATCTTGTTATTTCTTAGATAATAGATGAGCCTCAATGCATTCCTCATCAACAACTCCAAAAAATCATGTAGGAGAGGAAGTTGGATACAAAGGCATAGTCTACAACCACCTCCTTCATTGGGTGCATCATAATCTAGTAGGTCAATAATTATTCAAACATAATAACCTCCATAATAACCTAGGTAAATTTTTCCTTAATTGTAGTAGTTAACAATGTGCATTTACTTTTTTTTTACTTTAGTAATATTACAATTTTTTGTAAGACAACCTAAACATTAGAATGGGACCAAATTAGTTACAATCCTATAAAGGGTAACCACCTAGTTATGCTAGCCTATTGAAAACCTAAAAGGGTGGTAGGATAGTATGCTACATAGTTGAAAACCCAAAAGTGTGAATAAGTATCCTACAAAGGGTGAAAACCAATAAATGACACCTGGAATGATAATTGTGACTTTTGGTTATGGCTTATCTTTTCATCTTAATTTAGATCAGGTTGTGACTTTATATCGGGATGAGATAACTAATAAGTATGGAAAAGTGTTGGATGTAGAATGGAGCATTATAAAATCACAAATTATAATAAAATAACACATGTTTGAAGCATATAATTTTGTCTCTTGTATAAATTTTATATGTGTTATGCCTTGTAAGACTTATCAAGACATGAAAGAATTTGAAGAGTCTTTATTTTTGTATCTTGAAAGGCTAGAATGTGAAGAGACAATAGATTATAAAAGGTTATATATATCACTTTACTATATTAGCATATGATTATGATGTGTTGATATAGATTAATAGAATTGTTATATTATGGTTTTTCCTAATCTTACTTTATATATTGATAATGCACAATGAGTACTTTATTTTTTTTTTTTTTAATCAAATGCTATGTTGGTTATGTTTTTCCTTTTGTTAAAAACCAAGTTATTCTTGCTCTTTAGGTGCATCTTTGTATATCATAGATGGTATGTAATATTTTAGTATCTTTTTCACCCTATTTTACTCTCCATTGTACAAAATATCTTTGTAATTAGCATGCTTTGAAGTATTTATAGGAACCTCTACTAATAATGGTGTAGTGAGTGTGGAACCTATTTGGATGAAATTTATTGAGATGGTTTCCAAAGAAGAGAGACATATAAATATTTTTAGATGAGAGAATCTAGAAATTTGCAAAAGAATAATCATGGAGAGTAAAAAAAACTATAGAAGGGATTATCCAAGAGCACATCTATTATGAAATTTATGAAATTTTTTGGTGTGATTTGTTTGGATTGTTAGCTGAATGGCTAGCTAGATTAGAATACTATTGATTTAGTCCTAGGATAGTATAATATATAGTGTGGATTATAGACAAATTATAAAGGCTGCATAACCTAAACATTAATTGGTCTTGAGTAGTAGATTATTGGTTGAAGAATAAAATTGATGGTTATATTACCAAATTCATAGTATAAGGATACGTAGATTTTGGGACTACATAAGATCAGTTTACCTAAGGAATTAGAGATAAAGTCTTACAATGACTACCTTTGTTGATAAATATATTTGTTGTGAAAAAGGCCATGGTGCCTACTCCATCCAACATGGAGTAGTCACTTAAAGAATCATGGGGGTACATGTGGGAGGAAGTGAATGATGTAGAGTTGAGTAAAAGAAACTTGAACTTGATCCCAAAAATAGAAAGTGAAAAGACTTAGAGCTAGAAGAAAATTTTGGGACTAGAAAGTGAATTATGATAACAAAGAATGTGGAATAAGATAAAATATCTAGAAATAACTATGAATAGGACTAGGAGTAGAGAATAAAGTACTAGAGTTGAATAAATGTAAGGAAAAGATGCCAGAGAAAAGATGTTGTTGATAGAAGATGTGGAAATTGATGAAAGAAAAGGGTATGTGGAATATGAAAAGGGGGCTTACATGGAAGAAGATGATGGAAGTAATGATGTGGAGGTAGAACAATTAGGAAGTAGAGGTAGAACAAAGTTAAGAGAAGGGGTTTTATCTAGAGCTAGGAAGGAAAGTTCATTGGAAGGCATTAAATCAGAAGGCAGTAATATTGCAGGTTCAAGTTCAAAGTTAGAAGAAATTAGAGATAAAAGTCATTCATTTCAAGGGTACACATCCCCCAATCCATATTTATTTATTGAAGGAATGAAAATTATATAAAGAGAAGAATTATAAAATAAAAAGTAATTAATAAGTAAATGGATACAACAGACCTAGCATTTCAAGAGAAGGAAATATATTTTTAGGTATTACATACATAATTAGACATAGAGATCACATGCATAAATGATAAATAAGAAATCTCAATTTCCTATACTTGAATATAATAAAAGCCTTAAAATAGATGAATGCATCAGGTTTGGCTAGTGACATTAGATGGTATTAATCAAATGAAGGTGTTATTTTCCAAGTGCACCCAAAACTCTAATTCCTAATATGAGAGACTCACATTCTAATTTTACATATTTATTACCACCTACCTATAGTCTCAAACCTACATAGTATTGAAAATTGATAAGTACCTTATTGCTCATAGTAATTGATAATTATCAATTGAAATTGTCAAATTGGTTTCTATCTTATAGATTTAGATCAATGCTTAATTATAACACATTGAACAATATGAATTAATATACATTAATTTCTATATTATTAAAGTTAACTAATATAAAATAGGGTAAACATATTGGTGAACCCATATATTATATTTAACACATCAAACTATATGTTTCCCTTAGGGTTTCATTATTATTTTTAATATTTTGCATATTTCTACCTTAGGGTTTCATTTCAAATTGATTTCTTATTTCCCTAAAATAATAAGTTTATATAATGGGTATAAATAGTTTAATTTTTTGACTAGGTGTGATTGTAATAATTATATGTGGATTTCATTTGATATGAAAAATCTATAACAACCATGTAATTCCATGGACTAAATCTCTATACATGTATGCACCCAGATGTTACATGGTGAAACATTTAATAAAAATCTAATGATGATGTGTGGACATCCAAATAAAAATAAAATGGTCATATACAATCTCCTCATTTTTTATTTAATTTATTTTCCAAGCCTTCACTAAGTGTCAAATTATCAAAATATGAATTTTAAACTTTACAAATCTAGAGTTTCAAGGTGCATATAAAAATCACTACAATAGTTTCAAAAACTACTCTACAAGTTGTGGAAGCCATCACAACAATTTCAAAATCCCCATCCTAATTAAAGTAGTGGATCCATAAAATTTATTATACATATCAATTTAACTCTCTAGATATGTTTTTAAGTGTTCTAAAGGTCCATTTTTAAATTTGATATGTAGAATAAATTTGGTTTTATAAGGATCTAGTAACCATAAGTTTAGACAAAATAAGACAAATTTTAAAGACAAAACCCTATAGGCTACCAAATGGAAGACCATCAACAAAAAATTACAATGACCAGTAGGAAAGGTATACAAGATAAAACCAAAAATAGGAAGTACCCAAGAGATAACTTGAGACCTCCTTTGAGATGGATTTATCCTTTAAAGCAACTTGTTTAATATCCTTATTCTTCTCTAGCAACATATTATGGTTGGTTTTTCCTTGGGTACGTTTAGAACATCCTTCCAAAATGGCATGTTTTGCCTTAAACTAAGGGATTCTAATTCTTATTTTTACCTTCAGGGAAATCTTGAGGTCTTCTAAGAGTTCCTATCCCACTAAAATATTCAATTTTTTTGACTGGAGGGCTTTCTTGTCTTTTTACCTATCTAACTCCTTTTTGAGCTTGACTATTTCTACCTTCAATTCATTCTAATATTTTATGAGGGTAGATATATCCATCTCAATGCCTTACAATTTCTCCTAGAAAATACCCAGTTTCTTACTTCAATCAATGTTATTATCCATCAATCTATTCAAATCCCTAATCCTAGGAATACCAATCCCTTTTGATGGAATGGCCATAGTTTTGGGTTTCTTGTTTATGGAGGCATTATTGTCCAATTTTGACTTTTAGGTCAAAATAAGGCACCTCTATTTAAAAAAATCATATTTAGGCATATATGGGGGTATAATATATTGTCATAAGGTGTTTTATAGTTTATTTGATGTCAATTAATGTTGCACTTACTTTGGTTAATTAGTTTCTAGGTCTATTTATCATTTTAAGTCATTATAAGGGTCAAAAAAGGGGTATTTAATGATTTGTATAGGTTTTTTGAGAAATGTGAAAGTGTCAAATAGTTTTATCATGTGTCATATTTCCTATGAGGTCTGTATTAACTATCACTAACTGAAAATTGTTGGGTTACTTAGAAAAAGGTAGTTTTCTTGAAGAAAAGAGTGAGCTTGGCACTTGTACGACCTCCTTAAGAAGTTTGCCACTTAGAAAACATGTAATTGTGACTAATTCACATCCCCCATGCTCAAATAAATTATTTGATTTGATTTTAAATTGACATTTCTTTCTAAAAACTATTCTATCTCTTTTTCATCCTTCTTGGGATAAAGAAGTGACTTGCAAGTTTCCACTTGGTATGGCTAGAATAAATGGTTTCATGTAGAATTATATTGAGAGATTATTATACAATAAAATAAATTAAAGTACACATAATAATTTTGATAAATGGTCAAATATACTTCATGAACCATCCATTTGAAGTGGAAAGTGCAAGTATGCTTGTCATTCTATGCACCCTTCAGGGTTTGATTTGGTTTGAGTGATTCCATACAAACTATTTGCTAATATTTTATCTAGAGTATTTTGGATATGTCTCCTTACATTTACCATTATTTGTTTCACATTTGGAGTTATTTTTATGAGCTAATAGTCTCAAGTTTACAAAATGGTCTATTTATGTTGTTGGCGGGTTTCCTTTGTTTTCTAGTTTTTATGCTCTTCTAATGGTTCTAGGGAGTTTACAACATGTTCCTCATCATATTTATAGATGAATTTGATCTCATGTAATCTCATTTTCAGTTTTCAAGGCAATCCTCATGCTTTGGAAACTCATATGCCACACCAATCAAACCTCTTAAGATATTTATCTGCTCTTTTCAGCTACAAACAAGTTATTTTCACATTGAAAAAGGTGTTTTAAGGTTGGTTTCAAACTTTTATTTATGATTGGAATCCATTTTAGGATTTAAAAATGAATTTGAGGTGTTATAATGCTTTTAAAAAACATATTCTTGCTCATTTATATTCTCTCTACCTACATACAGTGAAATGTACACCTACAGATGGTTGAGTAGGGTAAGAAAATGCTTTCAAATAAGATGAAACCATTTGAAACTTATTTAAATCGTTGGTAGAAGGATAAAAAATTGGAAATATATACAGGTGTGTAAAGATAAAATGGAGTGTGAAACTATCTTGAGAGGACAAGAGTCTAAGTTTAGGGAGATAGTCCCTAAAATGACCAAATAGAGGCCCAAGGTGTTTTTACAGACCTCTTATAGCATGCATATAATGTGTTCTAAAAATTTATATTGATAGAAATCATTTAACCTAGTATATGGAAGGACTAAGAAAAGTTATAGGATCAAAATATAAGGGAAGGATATAAATGAAGAACCTCAAACATGCTTCAAAACACACTAAAATGTCTTAGTAGTGTCTAAAACCCTAAGGATCAAATAACCTCTTAACACCCTAAGGAGAAAATAATAAATTTCTTCAAGTTCAAGTAGTTTCATGTTTGAATGGCACAAATAATGATATGAGAATCATCAGGAAAAGATAACAAGTGGTTATTTTCCTCTTTCAAAACATAGTCTGTACACTATAGAAAATAGACACTTACAGTCAAGACAGGGCAAATAATGCCCTTATTTTGATGCCTAATTGGTGTTTTGAGAATATTAGTAAGGGAATAATAGTTAATTAATGTGTCTTATCACCTAAAATGGATTCAATGTAATATTTTATCATCATGAAAAAACAAATTTGAATCTAAAACAACTTATAGGACCCTGAAGGGTAGGGTTTCATTGTAAAAGGAGAAGGGACTCAATTTGAGTTTTCAAGAGACATGGTAGAGATATATAAAGGTTTATTTCATGATAAAAATTAGTGATAACATTAATTAAATATAATTATAATTTTAATGAGATTAAAACATGAAAAAAAGCCTATATATTCCCTTCACAGTCTTAGGATGCACTTACAGGCACATTTAGGATATGTATCTCAATCGGGCTTAGGATCAACCATTTAGAGTTTTTAATCACATAAATAATGGGATAAGATATTAAAGGTAAAAAAATGAATTTAAAATATAATAGGGGATCTTAAAGTGTTGAAATAATACTCTAAACATCACTACCAATGCACAATTCATTCAAGATCACCTATAGTAGGGTTACTTTCTTAGGCAGGGCATAAAGAAAAAAGTTTTTTTCTTAAGGAAGGTTGACATGAAAATGGTTATAAATGGATATAAAAAAATTTAATTGATATTAAATAACTATATGAGGGTTTATGGACATTATGTATAAGCCTCAAACAATCATAAACACATATAGGGGCCTTTTCAAAGGAAACATAGTTAATCATACTAAAACTCAATTTTGAGAATCTAAAGATGAGAAGGATATGTAGGAGGTTTAATATGGTAAAAGGAGATGATATAAAATAATAATGAGTATTTAATAACCTAAATTCTCTTGGAAACTGAAAATAGGTATGGAGAAGGCTCCTAATCATGCACACTCAGTCCACATGGTTGAATTGGCACACAATATGTCTTTTTAAAGGGTCTATCTTGAGTTTTGGGTAAGTTGAAGGGGAAAATGAAATAAAAAATGGATAAAATTTTGTACATGGAATTTATATGACTTAATAAAACACACAAAAGTGTTTATTTAGTTGTAAAAATATGGGAAGTACCCCTTATTTTGTCTCAGACAGGGGGTTACTTCCCATTGATCATAAACCCTAGTAGTATTGAAGACAATGATGAAATAATAGGCTAGGACCTATGTATACTTTATTTAAGGATGTATAAAGTTTTAAAAAAAAATTTAAAACATTAATAAAAAATCAAATAAGGATTAAACCAAGTGAAGTGAGTTGGGGAGTTAGGTATGCAGGTAGAACCGTTTGGAACCTAGAGCCAAATTTGGAAGTCGCTTACACTTTAGCTTTAAGTATGACTTATAAATAATTTGTATATGTGAAAGGGGTCATTAATGATGATTAAAATCTTATACCTTGCATTGAAATTCATCATAAACCCATTTTTGGGGCCTTAGAGTGTAGACAGGCCTATTGAGTAGGTCTAGGCCTAGTACCTAAATGAGGGTCTATTATACTTTTCACATGAGTTAAGCATTATAAAATATATAAACATGTTTTTGAGGTAAATACATATTTTTAAATATTTCTGAGAGAAAATTAAACCTTGGATAAGCCATTTTTGGCTCAAAAACCCATCAAGCCTATTGGAATAAAGGAAACAAGTTTGATAAGGCATTTTTAGAAGCCCACATCTCCCATGAGGCTTTGCATGGAGACCAAAGAATTTATGGGAAGATATTAGGGGTATTTAAAAATTAATTTGTGGATTTTTTTCTCAATTTGGATGTCCCAAATTTATGAACAATTGTTAAGAGATAAAACTTCCCTAAAATCCTACTAAACCCTTGCTAGGGACCAGTCTTGGAAAATGGAGTTAGATGGCTACCAAAGTGAAATAGTTTTATATAATGATGATTTGAGGTTGTATAGGAATATCATAGGATAATTCACACCATGATTAGTTGTACATAATTGTAGGATGTGGTTAGAAATAGGCTTTTTCTCACTATTTTGTGTGTTAGGTGCATGAGAAGGAGATTTCCTAGAGTGCAAGTGATGATGGCTCACTTTCAAGTGATATCAAAGACCAAGAATGAAACTAATGAATATAAAATAATGTATGAGATATTATACTTCCACTCCAATAATTTGGACTACACCTCATCAGTTACAATATTTTGAAATAGGCATAATCATGAAGGTAGTTTTTATGTGCAAGAAAAGGCATTTTAGGCTACTTTTCATAACTTTGATGACTTGTATGGACACTTGGATTTCCAGACCTTATATGGATCATGCAATGTCCTTCTCAATGCAAAAATAAATCTTTTTATTAGCTTGATAAGTTTCCTTATGTCTGTTGGACTTATCTCTCTCTCTCTCTCTCTCTCTCTCTCTCTCTCTCTCTCTCTCTCTCTCTCTCTCTCTCTCTCTCTCTCTCTAAATCTATAAGATTTGGCCATTTTGGCATTATATTCTATGCTCCACTTGAGTATGGTGAAGCCTTGATAATTTGTATACCTTTTGATAAAAAAATGACTAATTTTTAACTCTTAATGACTATTTATAATTTTGTTCTACTTGAATGATGAATCTTATTTAGTGAAGACTATGGATTCCTAGCATGTGGACTCATTATTTCACCTTGTTTGCAATTGAAAAAATTCTTGAAGGGCATGTGAAGTGTCTTAGGGGATGTGAAATGTTGAGAGAGTTAGTATTTTAATTAGTCCTATTCAATACCTCTTATTTAGTCCTCCTAGCTTTGGAAATTCATTCATGACCTCATAATGTAGCATTAATGTGAGAAAATGAAGATTAAAGGAGTGTATTTTTAGTTTGTTTCTTGGTCTCAAGTGTAGAATGAAACTGTTGGAAATCATCAAATTGATTTGGTGTATCACATCCTTAGTTTAGATTTTCTTTTAGTTATCTCTTTCACTTTTCACCCCCTAAAATTAGTTATAAGTTTAATCCTAAGTGGTACATCAAGGGAGCTAGACCTATCTAGAGACTCACCTCATTCCTTATGTTGCCCAGAAACTTAGAGGTGATTTCATTGTGCCACTTGGATGAGGAGAGATTTGTATATCCTCAAAGGGTAAAAATCCAAGTGACAACATGAATGTAAGAACACAAAAGGGAACTTGAAGGGAGTCAACCTGAAAAAGGGGGAAAAAGGTTTTAGGAGGGATTGGGCTAGGGAACCTTCCTCATTTTTTGGTAGGATAGAATATTCCTTAGAAGGGTCATCATCTAGGGTATCCTTAATAGGGGTGTCTTCTACATGAGTGTCTTCATCCAGGGGTATGGTTTTCCCATGCATGGTTTCACCATGTTAGATTAATATAAGGATGAGGCCATGATGGATTATATAATTTTTATCATTGACTTGGTATGCAAGGGTTATGGATTTGATAGACTTAAGTAGTTATAATGATAGACTGATTTTATATCCACAAAAAATATTAAGAAGTAAAAATTGGTGAGAAATAAAATTAAGGTATACTTACCTTTGAGGTTTATGCATTTCATGATTTTTAAGCATATATATGGCCACATAGGGAGAAAATACTACCATGGAAAACCCTTATTTTTAGTCTTCAATGCAACACATATCTAATTTTTTTTTGCATTACCTCCAACATACAAATTTTATCTTTATATGATTTAACACCTTCACAAGTCATCCTAGTGTCTTTGTCAATACCTTATTCAGACATAATGATTTTAACTCGCCTCAGCCTAAAAATCCATTTATTCCAAAGTAAAATAAAATCCTTAGAGAGATCCTCATTGTGGCCTTTAATCCTCAACATAAATTTATTTAGTCCCCCTTTTGCTCATATTCTTCCATAATTTATTATTCCCCTACACCTCAACACACAACATAGGTTTCATACATTCATAGTCACCCCCAATTTAATTATGAATGTTGATTATCCTATTTCGAGTATTGTAGTGGATAATTCTGGAGTTATAATTCAATGGTCAAACTTTAAGGTTGTTATTAATGTCTTAGGTGTAGGATATAAATTATTTGATACACCAATTATAAAATTATGAGGAGGGAAATTCTACATGCCTAGAGTTCAAATTATTGCATGTAACCTGTTCATGGTGCATCTAAGACTTATCAATAGCATAGCTAGTATCTTTTTAAAACTTGGGCCAAAATTGAGCTTGCATCATCCCATGTGACCATTTTTTCACTTCCAACCCCATAGTTGGTTAGGCAATCTACAACAATGTTGCCTTTAAAGAATATGCAGGTGATAGATGACTCCTCAAAGGTGGAAATGATAATATGAGCATAATCAATTATGGATTTGATAGTGTGAGAGGGGATTATTTTTCCTAATAAAACATTCAGTATATTGAGGGAGTCACCCTCAATAATTAACTTGGGAATGAGGTCATGGGAAGCAATTTGAATTCCCTAGACGGATGCCATAACTTTAGTAAAATAGTTTTTTTGGTTTCCCAATGATCCATCATAGGCATCTAATACTTTCCCTTCATGATCCTTGATGGCACTTGCCCCAAAATTTCCCACATTGCCTTTAGAGGCACCATCAAAGTTGATTTTCATCTACCCAGCTAGGGGATGTGACATTTAGTTGAACATTTGAATGCCATGGATTTAGGCAATTAATAAATCTATGATAGTTTCTAGAAGATGAAAATGAAAGACTCTATAGGGGAATAACTAGCCTTATCCTTGGGATGAAAAGAATGCCAATTCTCTAAGATTGAGCAACACAAATGCTGAAAAAGAGAGCTCATAAAAGTCATTTTATTTGCAAATATATGATCATTATTTGATTTCTAAATGGCCCAAAGGAAGTGTGGAAGATCCAAGTACCATAATAATTTTATGGAAGGAAGACCCCAAGGTGATTTCCACTGAATTACCAAATACTAAAGAGAGTTAAACTATACCTAGGAAAGAAGAAAACATTGAAGTAGAACATTAAGGATAGACAAGTTGAAGGTGCATTCCATAAAAATATGATTGATATATTATTTAAAATATTGGCATAGGGAATAATGGCTGGGGAAATTCTTTCCCCATTTGACCAAATTTTCAATGGTGAGGATCTTATATTACATCACCAACAAGTAAAAAATGTTGATCTTAGGAGTTAAGTGTCTATTCTAGAGGGGGAAGCAAACATCCCATTCATTTTCCAATCCCATATCCACCATATATCTATATTTGTTAGATAAATATATGCTCTCTTCATCAGGACATATTAGGGTGTCCTCCCTCAAGAGGTGAAGAATGTGAATGTGTTGAATTTGCATGCTTAGCCTAAGTAGGGCCTATGGTTCATCATTATTTGAATAAATTTAGAGGGGTTTCTAAATAGGAATTACATTTTTACATGACCATTAGTCCTTGACTTTGGATACCTAGGAGTTTTTGAATATTTGACTTATATTTCTCCATGAGTCTTGGTAGCCTAAGGGAACTACAAAAATATAGGGATATCCCAAAAATATTTAGATTTACCATTGCCAATCTTCTATCTACATCCTTTTTAAAGGATCCTTTAACTACAAGAGATGGATTTCCAAATATTTGACCCATCCCTTGGGCCTTCCTTCTACATAAATTATTCCTCATTATTTCCCTCTAAGTATTTTACCTTGATAAAGTAGGTCCATTATTTGTCTTCCTTTAGGATTTACCATCCCAATTTTACAAGAAGGTCTTTATTCATATTTATCATATTTCTAAAGCCCAACCCTCCCTTAGATTTATAAAGGCATGATTTATACCATTGTAAAAGTGGGAATTTCAATTTTTTCCTCTGATCCTTTCAATAAAATATTGCATTGAATTTTTTCTATCTTTCTAGTAATTTTACTTGGAAACTTAGAGATGGATATGAAATAAATTAGTATACTTTCGATTAAGTTTTTGATCATTTAAAGGTTACTAGCTTGGAAAAATACGTGGCCTTTCCATCCATCTAATTTATTTTAGATTTTGTCAATGAGGGGAATCTAGTACTCTATCTTCAATTTTCCCACAAAAGGGTAATTTCCAAATGTGAGGATTGGGCTTCCAAGCATTTTGATAGTGTTTTCCCACACAATCAAATTTGTAGGCTATAAGAAAAAGCTAAAAAGGCATTTTTATGATGTCATATCTTGCACATATGAAGTTTTCATGATAAAATGGATAAATTGATAGAATCCCTTATGTAATAGGATCTTATTCTCTAAATTATAGGTCATGTGACTAAGTGAAACAAGAGTTATGTAAGAACAAAGTTGGCCTTCTAGGCAAGTTCTAGGCATAACTAGCTCTATGATAGAATAATCTGAGTTAGAAAATTAATGGAATTATATCTCACACATGAAATATTTAGGAACATGGGTTTATTCATTATTATTCCTAGTTTATATGGTCCAAATTTTAGACTAAGTAGTTAAGTGAAGCAAAATATATGAAGGTGCAAAGTTAGCCTTCTAGGCATATTAAAATGGTCCACATACTTATTACAATTTGCACAAAGTCTTTCAAAGTTGTCATGCTTTTATAAATATGATTTATAGACATCTTCAAAGGAAACAAATAAAATATATATTATGTGTTTTTCATGAAAATATTAGACATATGGTCCACAAGTTCAGATCACGAATAATGAGCCCGAAATTCAATTATCTTTACTCTCAAACATTATATGGTTTAAGTCATGGAGTTAATAGGCATGTTATATTTTGATGTTGATTGTATACATCTATGACTTAGTAACTTAAGTTATAACTTAAATCCTTGATGTCATTGTGAAACCAACCCCTTTGACTTAACAATTACTGAATCAAGTAGTAATAAAAGTTCCTAATATTTCCCAAGTCCTTAACTTAGTATTTATCCTAGATTGATCAATGGTTAACGCTTAATCATATGATAAAGATGAAACAAAGAATAGTAAAGTCAATTTGTCAAAGACATCTCTAATTAAACAGGGTAATGAAAAAATTCAGAATCATAGAGCCTGCACAGTAAGTTAATAGAGTGGTTTAAAGTCAAAAGGTTAATGAGTATTGAGAGATTACCAAGATTCTCAATAGAGGGAATTGAGATTAATGTGTAGAAGGCATGCACTAATTCCAAGTATCACATTTTTGAGAGCTAAGTATATATATATATATATATATATATATATATATATATATATATATATATATATATATATATATATATATATATATATATATATATATATATATATATATATATATATATATATATAGAGAGAGAGAGAGAGAGAGAGAGAGAGAGAGAGAGAGAGAGAGAGAGAGAGAGAGAGAACTTGTTAGAAGATCTAATGGTGAGAGGATGATCATGCAAAAGAGATCCAATAGAGTGAGTGGAATCAAGGGGATAAAGTGCTTTAGGTTTATCGACATAATGGAAATTTAAATATTGAGCAAGTTTGGAGAGATCAATGAAGCGTAAACATTCTAGAGACTCAGGAAGTAATGAGATGGAATAAAGAGCTAGACATTTAACGTCAAGATTGAAGTAAAAATTATGCTAGTTTGAAGATATAATAGCATGTGAGATCTTGAATTAGGAAGATCAAGGGACATTAAGATGAGAAAATTTAAAGTGGATCATCAGATATGGGCACCAAAGTTAAGATCAAAGGTCAAGATTTAAAGTTATGATCATCTTAATGGTCAAGTAGAGAAACATATAAGTAAGCCCTAAATCATGACATAGACAAGTTTAATTATTTGAATAAGTCAAATTCAAGTAAATATGCATGTGCATCAAAAATAGAGCCAAATATATGCTAAAGATAGTAATGAGACTAGGAATCATGGTGGTGGTGCATGAGTTCAAGATGTGGTAAACTTATAGTTCAAGAGCTAATGAATTGAGTCTAAAATAGAGCATGATGTGTTAGAAAACAAGTGTGAACATAGAGAAGATATTGAACCCTAGATCAAATGCTTATATGTATATATGCATGCATGCATGTATGTATGTATGTATGTCATCTAGGATATAAGAAGAAGCTTCTTGAGCTATTGTTATTGCTAAAGCTAAAGATATTAATTATGTCAAACAAAAAATATAAAGACACAAAACCAAAGGAGAAGAGAGGTAAAGAAGAGGTTATAGAGAGAGAGAGATGAAGTGTGTCAAATAGATACATATATAGACATAGAGAGAGAGGTGTAAAGAGGAAAAAGGCATATATAGATAATTTGCAAAGAATGAGCAGTTATATATTAGACCTATAACAAAGAATAGAGATTAGATTCTTTTATGAATCAATATTGTAATTTGGAGTTGTAGCTTCATATACATCTTATTAGTTGGTGCCATAAGACAAGATAAGTTGGTGCTTAGTAAGGGGAATGGTGTTTCCTTAGGGTTTTGCTCTTAAAAATGATAAATAGTGAGGTTTAGCTGAGTTGGTGCTCAATTAGGGGATTGGTGTCTCCTTAGGGTTAGTTCCCTAAAAAGTGTAACCAATGAGGTTTGCTTGTGAGGCTTTGATTATGAGGTTGGATTAGAATAGTATATTTTAGCATCTATTCTCACCATGGTTTTTCCAAATGGGTTTTCCATGTATACATCTGGTGTCATGTGTATTTGTGTGTGTGTGATCTCTTCACATTTCATTTAATTTTAATATTCTTTTTAATATGTTTTAAAAACTATTTTAAGGACTAATTTTAGTTGATCTACTAATTCACCCTCCACTTAGTGCATAGTTGTGTTCTAACAATTGGTATCATATCCCTGGTTCATTTGAATAAGTTTAATCAACTTAGGTAGATCTTGGAGCATTAAACACTAAGGGATAGTCAAGAAGTATATTCATCAAACAAGGTACCTCTATTTGATGGATCTAACTATGTCTTTTGAAGCATAAGAATGGAAGCATATTTATCCTCATTAGGGTTTGATGTATGGAAGTCTATGGTAAATGGATATATATCCCCTTATACAGTTATTGATTAGGATTCCAAGAAGGTATATGAGAGCAATGCCAAGGAAAAGAATTCTATTATTTGTGGATTGTCAAACTAAGAGTTTGTCAAAGTGATGCATTATCAAAATGCATAAGATATATGGAATAAACTGAAGAGCATCTATGATGGAGTTGACAAGGTAAAGTATGCCAAGCTGTAAACTTACAAAGGAATGTTTGAAAGCCTTAAAATGAATGAGGAAGAGAAAATTTTAGACTATCTCCTTAGAGTGGGTAAAATAGTCAATGCAATTAGAGGCCTTAAAGAAGAGATGAAAGAATCAACCAATGTCAAAAAGGTCCTAAGATCTCTACCATGAAGGTATGATTCTACAATATTTGCAATAGAGGAATCAATAGATCTAATAAACTCATTTTTGATGAGTTGCATGGAACCTTTACTGCCTATGAGATGAGAATGAGAGAAGTAGACAATTTCAAGAGTGAAATCTACATTCAAAGGAGCTAAGTAAGTAAAATCAGAAGCATCCTCATCCATATATGAGGAGACTGATAAAGAGGAAGCCAAATTTATCAAAAGATTAAAAAGGGGATCTATAAAGTACAAAGGTAAGTTACCCTTTAAATGTTTTAATTATGGTAAAGTAGGACATTTTCATGATAAATGCCCTTATGAGAAAAAAGATAATTCTAATCAAGGAGACGATGGCAAAAGGATGAAGCCCCACTATTTGAAAAAGAGGAACTTATTTAAAAATAAGAAAAGCTTGTATATAAGAGAAGATATTGACTCATTGGATTAGAGTGATAGCTTGGATAATAGTCATGATTTTGCCTTTATGGCTAAGGGAAATGAATCCCTATTCATGGCATTAGGATCATCTTTCGTAGATTTGGATCAAGAAGAAGTTAAAGACTCTAATGAAGAAGAGGAAGGAGAAGTGGACCCAGAGTGTGAACTCATCTATGCTCTATATAAGTAAGCAAATAAAACTCAAGTGGACCCAGAGTGTGACATACTAAGAAAATAAAACTCAAGGCAGAAGAAGCATAAAAAAAAGAAATTGAAAAACTATCCAAAAGTATTGAAAGATCTGATCAGATGATAGTAAGCCTTAAGATTTAGGTTTAAGAGGTTGAAAGAATATAATATGTAGTAAAATTTTACTACAATTCAAATCTGATGAGTGTATGAGGTTAAAATAAGATATGGATTTGAGAAAAGAGCTTGAAAAGGCTAAAGAACAGATAAACAAAGGTCTAAAGATAAAAGGAGGATCATATATTTTTGATGAATTGATCAGCTCTCAAAATCCATGAAAAGGGAAATCTAGACTTGGTTATAATATAGGGGAAAAGTCCCATAACCAATACATTTGAAAAGGAATGTCTCAGAGATACAAAGACAAATAGTAGTACTGTTGATGAGAAGAAGGCTGAAGGAGGAAAGAAGCTTGAGGAAAGGAAAAATAACAATGAGTCCATATCTACAAACTTAAGGAAGATGCAAAAGACAAAGGCATCTGATGCATATGGTTACACAAGAGTGAGAGACTTGAAGAAGCCAAATTTAATAATAACTCCCCATCTTGCTCAAGGAAAAGCTATGACTAGGTATTCATCATCTTTCTATGGTTATTGTTATATATGTATTCATTTTGGTCATAAGGTTAGTACTTGTAGAGTTGTACCTACAAGGAGAACAAATTTTAAACTCAAAAATTCATTTGTACCCTTGTTAGATATAAATGTAATGTGTTATAATTGAAATAATTTTTTTCACATAGATAAATAATGTAGAACAAGATTTTTAAGATCAAAAGTATATAGTAATAAGAAAGGTATGCCTCCCAATGTGAACAAAGGTTCATAAGTCTATGGAAAAGGGAAAAATATGACATTTAAGAAGCCTAAGAATGTATGGAAAGTAAAAGGTCAAGCTATAATGGACAATGCTATAGAGTTTGAAGAATGTTAAGAGCTCTCAATGTTTGCTCATGTTGAGAATGAGAAGACCAAGGTCAAGGAGAATACCATGGTGTTGGTTGAGGCTAGTCCTAAAGTAAGTATAGATTCAAGTGAACATTTTACTATTTTATTAATTTTGGGAAAACTAGTATGTAACTCTTAAATAATAAGGGGTATACAGTAAGGGGAAAAATATAGTTCAATATGGAAAAATACAATTTTTTCTCAAATAGTTTGCATGAGGAAGAAAATTAAACTTATCTAAAAATGGACTAAAATGAATGATTCAAGAGCTAGAAATTGAGATGTAGGAATGAGAAACTATCTAGAATCTAGATTTGGCCTTCATTATATGATTGGATAGGAGCACCAAAAGTGGACATGAGTGGCATCATTATTGTAGTCCACCTCTAGCACTATTGTCTTTAGGATCTAAGCTTTGTGGGTTTTGTTTGATAGGTCTATGTGAGCTTGTATATAAAATTTAGGAGGATAGAATTCAATAGAGCTTATTATAGGTCCATTTCATTATCCAAACCTTATATTTATCTACACACATGCAAAGAAAAAATGCATCAAAATCAAAAGGGGGAAAAAATGGGTTAGGGGAAGAATGATTGCATGATCTAAAACCCTACTATCTTGATTAATTACTACATTAGCCCTCAAGCTAGGGTCTCAGATCAAATCTATTTCTCCCTTAAGGAATATGCATAATCAATGCACATGATAGATGTAAGAATGACTTTCACCTAAGCCCTTCCTTGATGAAGCATGTAAGTCTATGTGTGATGCAGAATGCTGAGCTATACTATTGACTAATTTTTATTATTTCTAATGTGCCAAAGTAGTAAGTGCTAGATAGAAAATGCTTATGTAGTATTTTATATAGGTGACTCTTTATTTTGAATTTGGGAGATTTATATGCATTTGGTGGACATTGGAAAACTTAAGGACAAAGCTAAGAAAGGGTCTAAGAGTCATTAAGCAAAGGAAATTGACCATTATAGCTCAAATTGACCTTATATAGGATCACTAGAAATGGGACACCCTAAGGTATAGTGCTATAGTCCAATCCTAGTGCTCCAATCCTATAGTCCTAAGACTTGGGGGTGGAAAGAGGATAGGAAGTCTAACCTAGTTAAGGTGGAATGACCATTTGAAAGGCTCAAAATGACTGGGAGTAGGAAAAAAGGTGACTCAAGCATAGAACAAGACCATGATGAGTAAAATGAAAGATATGGCTAAATGTGAACAAAGCTCATATTCTCTAGTCGAAGTCTCTTATGAAAGGACTATGAAAAGACATGATATGTGTGGTTTCTTGTTGAATTTAGGGTGTATAAAATTTCTCCCTATTTAATCTAGTGATGGAATTAAATGAAGTACTAAAGTAAAAGAAATAATATAAAATACATACCTGAACCTATTTGCATGGAGATAAGTGTGCTAAAAGAAAAGGGCCCAACTCACTTTATAGCTGGGGAAGTGGATGGAGAGCTGAATAGTGATGGAGAAAGAAGGAATCCCTAGAATGGATGCCCATGTACTGAATCTAGAAGTAGAATATGTATAACATGGAGAAGGAGGGTAGTGCTTTCCCCCTATGCTAAATTTGACTAGAATGAGAAAAGCTCAGAGTTTCAAAACCAATGTCTAACCTCTATCCCACATAAATTCATGTAATATGGAATGTGTGCATGGAATTTGTATACTATGAAGACATAAATCTACCATGACCCCACTTTGAATATTTAAACTAGAACTAAGAAATGTTTAGAGGCCTAAAACTAATATCTATCCTTTGTCTCGCACAAACTCATGTAGTATGGGTTTGGGTAATGTTAAGGACCAAACATTGTAGATGATTGTATGGTTTGACCTGGTGATAACCTAGGTACAAATAGGTGTAATCTAAAACTCTAGTAAATATGTAAGAAAAGAATTTCATATCTTGCCATTCTAATCTATATAATCCTAGATGATAAAGAACATGAACATTTGTGCCATGTCACCAAATCTGGTACATGAGTGATGCATATGTATACTCTATTAATATATAAAACCACATGAAAAATAACATAGAATGTCATGCTCCATGTGCAAAATTGGACATTAAAACACTGTGCTCTATACTATGCCTTTAGTATACTATCTGGTCCTGCAACTGTGTCATATTATATGAAGCTATATGTGTGAGACATGTAGTAATATACATGCTCACAAATCTAGTATCTAGTTTGAATCTGTATCAAAGTCATTATGAAATCATATAATCTAAACCAATATATCTAACTAATCTATGTATTTTTAAAATAAAGGTATGTCCCTTTGAATGTCCTAAGTAATGTTGAATGACCCATGTAATTTGAGTCACTATATCTAACTAATCTATGTATCTATAAATTGAAGGTATATCCCCTAAATGTCTTGAGTAATGCTAAGTGATCCATGTAATTTGAACCACTGTATATTTTGACCAATCTAATTTAAATATGATAATGTGAATACTAGAGGTGTAAAAACCATGTTGATTGACCCATGTAATATGAATTACTATATGTTTCAACTGATCTGAGCTAAATATGATAATCTAAATATTGGAGTTGTAAGAACCATGGTGTATCCACTTATGAGAGTGGATGGGTATGCTTGGTAAATTTAGGAATATGAATAGTTGAAATGATGCCCCTCTTTTGGGGATAGGGATGAGATCTTGTGATAGACGAGTTTGAGCCAAAAGTGATGACTAGTAGCATAATGATAGAAGCAAGGTTGGTATAGTTTGAATTGATTGAGAAGTTGTTGGATTGATTAGATTGAGTTGTTTGGAATTTGAACCATATTTTTATTGTTTAGGCTAAATTTTTTGATAGTTAAATGAGTCTTTGATTGGTAGGGACTAAGTTGTTTATCTTAGTATAAAAGAGATATAGAGGTGTGTGCCATAGTAGGTAAATGAGGTAATAAAAGAGTGATATTTGAATGTTGTTGAAGTATCATTGTCTTGATTCCATGGAATAAAATTGTTTGTAAAATGGATTTATGGGGTTCTAGTTATTAGCAAAATGGTGTTTTGTTAAGAATGAAAAACTTGTTTGATATAAGAAAATTGGTTTGATTCTTGATTCATTTATGATTTGACTACGTTGAGATTTGGAGCTTTAAATTAGGAGATATGTCGAGGAGATGAACACTTTCAACAGCTTTATTTGAGTAGTTGGTAACCTAGGTGGAGGCTAGTGGGGAGGTTACCTTGGTAAGTAGCTGAAATGCTTGGTTTTTACCAATTTGAAAGCCTATTTTTGATATTTTTGAGCTATTTTAAAGTTTTTCTAGGAATTTTGACTAGTTTTAGTGCTCTTTTATAGGAGTCATTGCTCTTATCCAATGTTCAATGCTATTGTCTAGGTTTTGGTGCTACTATCCAGCACTAGTGTCCTTTTGTAGTGTTATTGTCCACTAGTGCTAGTTTTTTGAGATTCTGATTGGCTATCTATTATTGTTTATCTTGGATATTTAATTTGGAATATTTGAATGATACACATTCTATTTTTTGGTGTTTTTTTAGGGTGAGGTATAGATGAGGGAGTTCCATAGAGGTTAGGTGATGGATACACTAAAATTTTTACCTTTTTCAACTAATGAGAGGGTTGTTATAAATAGGGTAGGGTTAGGTCATGTGTGTGACCTAGGCACTATACAGTGGGATAGGTATCTAATTACCACCTTATGTGAGAGGTGAAATGCAAACACATGCATTTTTTGGATTCTTATAGGGGAGATTAATATTACTCTAAAAGATGTGTACTATATTTTGTATTTACCAAATAGTGGATGGTGTATTACATTACAAGATGATATGGGTGTGGATGTTATTGATCATGCATCCTTTTACTTAATTAGTGTGCCCTCAAGCATAGATTAGAGAGGTAGTGATAGTGATGTATTATTGTCAATTATTATGCAATTGAGTGTTCCATGACTTTGAAAGTGGTTGGCCATGTTATTGGCTTAATTCATTGTTGTGGATGGGAGTGGGGTGTCGATTACATATAAGATGCATAGGATCATGAAAAATATAGAGGTATATGGCACTCTATTCTCATGGGGTAAGAATATGCTTGACCACATATATAGGGATCTTTACAAGTTTACTTAGGAGGCATTCAATGGTGGTGTGAGTGTAGCTAACTTATTGCATTGCTAGTCTTATGAGCATATAGCAATAGTGTGGCTGATAGGATTGCCAAGGCAGAGGTGGGCACCTCCACAGCTATATGGGGAGTGGTGGATGAGTTCATTGGAATTTGATATCCTAGGATATATCGCTATAGATGAGTTTTAGATAGATTAGTGGCTTTAGATATCATATGGATGCCCTATAGAGGATTCCTTGAGTGGCCTAAGGATATAGTGTATGAGTGATTTTAGTATGAGTGTATTACTAGATAGTTTGGGGTTCCATAAGATGTGCCCCTAGTAATATGGTTGTGGTTGAGGAGTGCATAGGCACCACTAATTGTAGGATCCCAAGGGAGACTTACTGAGGTTAAGTTAGTAATACTACCTTTGGATGCATAGGATGCAGCTATAAATATTCCTAATGTAGGTGATGTTGGTTGTATAGAGGCATATATCACATGGTAGGTGAGGCATTGATGGGCTCCATTATATCTTATTAGTGGAGGGGATGCCCTTAAGTATGAGGATCCTACACCAATCCAATTTATGGGAGGTAAGCATTGATTAACATTTGAATTATGTACAAGTTTGTGCTTGTTTTAGCTTGTTTGGAAAATGTATATCTAATGTAGTTTTGTAGTTTTGCATGTAGGTAGAGTGGGAAGTGCTCAGGATGAAGCACCTACTAGGGGAGGAGGTAGAGATGATGGATTTTAGGAGACCATCATTGAATCTACAATTTGAGAGCTCATGCGACATGTTCTTAATGATGTGGTGGAGAAGGGTTTGATAGAGCTAGTGATAGTTATAGTCAATGTTTATGTTCATTTGTTTGATAGAGTTTTGATAGCTATATCTGCATATGTTAGGGTAGTGAGAGAAAGAGAGATGAGCTAGATAGGCATATGGTGCCTCCACTTGATTATAGATTATTGAGTATAAAGATTATGGATGAGTACACAAAGCTTCAGAGGTGGTATATAGATTTACATGAGGAGCATGGTCGATTGCTAGAGTGAGATAGTCATTGTAAGAGGCATTTGGAATCTCTAGGAGGTATAGGGCCATCAAATGTGAGAGTTGATTATGGGACTAGCACTAGAGGAGAGAGTGAGACTAAGAGTGAGGGTATGACACCCATCCATGATTGATTTTATCTTGATATAATGTATATGCATTTGAAAATTTGGTTATATATATGTATATTGGGTGGATTTTGATTTAGGAATATTATGTTATGGATTTTGGAAGAGATTGGTATATTTAGTATAATTTTTTATTAGAAGTAGTTGATCTGGAATTGATGTTCAAGGTTGTATATGTTTTGGTAAAATGGTACTTGGGATATATGATTTGATTATTTTGATAAGTATGATGCTAGATTTTTATTTTGATTTATATATAAGTAAAGAACTTTATTTGGTTTGTAATTATATATGGGAAAAAAAATTTCTTGTTTTACAATTGGGAAATTGTTGGGATAAATTGAGCTAGTTTGAGATTAGTAAATTGTTTGGTAAAGTAAGATTTGGATTTTTCATAAGCTAGTTTTGGCAATGGATAGTTATTGCAAATTATAAATGTTAGTTATTAGTCTATGGGGATGTAAGATAGCACATTGTGCATATTAATTCCCTGAGAGTGGCTCAAGAATACAAAGGCTAGCTAGACCTTTGGCTCCATCATTACCCTATTAAGTGAAGCTTATGAACTAAAACCAATATGACTATGTGTCATATCACTCTATGTTGTATCATTATCTAAATATTGTTGGTCAACTAAAAAAATGCCCATATTTATCATGTTGTGTAGGGATATGCTCTATATTTGATAGTTTATTGTGTACTAACTATAGCTAGATGTGGAGATTATACAAAATGTAACTTTATTAGATGTGCAATGGGAACTGTGTGTTGTGAATAAGGATCATCTATCTATAATCGTATACCTTGTGGCATCTGCTATGATGTGTATGATTGAGCCATAGATTGATCTAGAGTTGAAACCTGTGATGGGGTCTCATTTAATCTTAATCATAGTAGATTGCTACGTGAGATAGGACCCATAAAATTTGGCTGTAGTGAATATTTATCATGAGCATTACTATGTGATGTGAGTTCATTTAATATTAAACTTAGCATATTGATACATAAAATAAGACCTGATAAATTTGGTCATAGTGAATATTTCTCATTAGTAGTAATCTGTTGTAGTGCCTGTGACTCTACTAGATATGTATATAGAAATACATTATGTACATCTCATACTACACTATTATATGTAGGTTTATCTCACTATACTAGTTCCCAAACCTTTTGAATAGGTAGAATAGGATATCTCATATGAGGCTCTATCCTAGAACCCACATTTCTCTCATGATTAGTGATCGATGATTCCTTTGAAGGAATGTCTTAGGATGACTCAATCATGGGTGAATGAAGTCTATGGATCCATGATGAATGAGATATTAGTACCCCCTATGTGAATGGTATGATGCCATTATAAACACATCTAGTAATGCAATCTCTAAGTCCATAACAATCATTATTTTTATGTCCACAAATATGATGATATTTACAAAAGGGTTGATGTGGTTGTCTATGCAAGAGATGTGGATCTCATCAATGAGTAGAAGGCAATGTGATTAACCTCCTATTTAACAGTGCTAATAATATGATAGATGGGCTATCTTACTCTAAATCAAACTATAGTGGTGATTTGATGTTATTATCTATAGTACATACAATAGGTTGTACTCTAGAGACTAGCTCTTTGTTCTTAATTGGTTTATTTTCTATTTGTGGTCTCCTATCTTGTTTAGGAAATGGTGGAGTTTATGTGCTAGGAGATGTAGATGTAGATATTTCTATGAAATCTAGAGTAATCTAATCAATTGAATATACCTCAATCAATCCCAATTTCTTTTCCAAAGCTAAAACTATATAACATAAGCTCTTAAAAAAAGACTTTGTCTACTATAGTAGATGCTTGAGGAGAGGTTGGCAAAGCCCCTTAATAAATATATGTTGAATCTCTAAATCTATTGGTTTGTATATCAATCTTAACATATGATTCTTAAATTACAAGATATAATCATTAATTAGCTCTGAATTATTCTGATGTAAAGTTGCAAGTTTCTCATATGTAACATGAGGGCCCATGTTTGCTATGTAATTTCTGAGAAATGTCTCCTCGAAGTCATCATATGTATGCAGGGAGCCAATGGAGAGTAGATGAAATAACCAATTTTATTCTTCCCCTATTAATTTATACTAAAATAATATTAGTAGAATCAAAGGGCTCACATGAGATGGAAATGCCTTCCAAAAGGCTTGAAGGTGTATAAATGAATGACTGATTCCATCAAAGTGAGGCAATGAAGATTTTGTGAATGTCTTCAGAATTGGGTTACCATGTAGATCATCGGCATCCATCCAAGACATATAAGCCTTATTTTCCAAGGTAAAGAGATTTACTTGGTGTTGTAATTCACCAACTACATGTATTAAAAAAATAATCTCCTAGGATGGTACATTAAAATCTTGAAGTTGTTAATTCAATCATTTAAGTTGATTGTTAATTTTATCCATGGGAACTTTAAATTTAACAATTAGATGGACATGGGATGATATTTGAAATTAAATTTTTGTAAAAGAAATCTACTAATATTGAAATTTTGAATTATTTCTAACAAAGTAAATAATTTGCAAAAATTTCAAAAAAAAATTCTAAAATTTTCAAGGAAGGCTTGGGGTTTGAGGAGCTAGCTTAGAGATATAGGGTTTTGATCTAGGGGTTTATAATTTTTGAAACTTATGCCAATAATTTAAATTCTAAAAATATTTTTGAATAGAATAAATGCATAAAAATTTATACAAAAATTAGAAATTAGAAATTAAATTTTTGCACAAAATATGAAGGAAAAACCCTAAGGGTACCTAGGGTTTTAGATTTGTTTAAATTAAGTTGGATTCACCAAATGTTTTATTATTTTTGGGGAAACTAGTTTGTAATTATTAACTAATAAGGGGTTTGAAGTAAGGGGAAAAATATATCTTAATATGGCAAAATATAATTTTTTCTCAAATATTTTACACGAGGAAGAAAAGTAAACTTATCTAAAAATAGATTGAAATGAATGATTTAGGAACTAAAAATTGAGATATAGGACTAGGAAACTATCTAGAATCTAGATCTAGACTTCATTATGTTATTTGATAGGAGTACCAAAAGTGGATAGGAGTGACACTAGTGATGTATTCCACCTCTACCACTATTTTACTTAGGATCTAAGCTTTTTGGGTTTTGTTTGCCAGGTCTGTGTGAGCCTATGTACAAAATTTCAAAGGCTGAAAGTTAATTCAGTATAGATCCATTTAAATATCTAAACCTTGTATCTATCTAAACAAATTCAAAAAACAAATGCATAAAAATCAAAATGGGGAAGACTTAAGTTAGGGGAAGAATGATTGCCTGATCTAGAACCCCTATTATCTTGATCACTACCTACATTAACCCTTAAGTTAGGATCTTAGATCAAAATGTAGTTCTCCCTTATGCAATGTGCATAATCAATGCCCATGATAGAAGCAAGAATGACATTCACCTAGGCCCTTATTTGATCAATCATGTAAGTTTGTGTGTGATATAGAATGCTAATTTATACTATTGACTGATTTTTATTATGTCTAATGTGCCAAAGTAGTAAGTGCTAGATATAAAATGCCTTGTGTAGTCCTTTATATAGGAGACTCTTTATTTTTAATTTGGGAAATTTATTTGCATTTGGATGACATTAAAAAACCTAGGGACAAAGCTAAGAAAGGGGATAAGACTCATTAAGCAAAGGAAATTGACCATTAGAACTCGAATTGACCTTGGATAAGAGCACTAGAAATGGGACACCCTAGGGTCCAACATTGTGTTCCAATCCTAATGCTCCTGTCCTATAGCCCTAGGACTTGGGGGGATGGAAAGAGGATAATAATTCTGACCTGAATGAGGTGGATTGACTATTTAAAAGGCTTGGAATGATTAGGAGTAGGAAAAAAGGTGACTCAAACATAGAATAAGACTAGGATGAGTAAAATGAAAGACATGTCTAAATGTGAACAAAGCTCATATTCTCCAATCAAAGTCTCCTATGAATATACTATGAAAAGATATGATATGTATGATTTCTTTACCAATTTAGGGTATATAAACCTAATATTTTTGACCAAATTTCATGCATATAACATCATTTTTTTTGTGCCTAGTGATGAAATTTTGAGCTACAAGGAAGATTCATTAGATGAAAAGGCATGTCATGAATCAATGTTGTCTCCATGTATTGTTAATCCGAAGGAGAACATCATAGTGGATGAATATGTTATTTATATTAAGAAGAAGAAGAAGAAGAAGAAGAAGAAGAAAAAGAAGAAGAAGAAGAAGAACCACCAAAAGCATAAGATGACCAAGAAGGAGAAGGAATATGAGGAGTTATGGGCTACTCCTGATTTCACATTGTTCTAAGACAATGTGAAGTAAGGTGTCTCTATCTATACTTCTTAAGAGACCCATTTTAGTGGAGAACCAAGTGATGTCTACTATAAATGAGAACTCAAGTAGGGTATGATGATGACTTGATCAAACCAAGTCAAGTGTTGTGTATGCAATATTTTTAGGGACAAAATGAGTGATTGAATGTGACATAATGAGATTGTTGGAGTACATATCACATATATGGTCTATAGATTCATTTTTCATAAAGATTATAATGTAAAAAAACCTTGGCATTATGTATCTGGGGTTGTATAGTGAGTTGGTTCACCAAACTTAGTGAACATGTGTAAAATGATGATATACATATGATAAATGAAGTTGTGGTATAATATAAGTAGCCCCTTAGTGCAAAGATGGATCATGGAGGTAGGGGGCACTAAATTAGATATCATGAATAGATTGAGAAGCTATGCATAGTATAAGTGGGAGCTAAATTGTTCAGTCTATCAAGATCAAGAAGGCTTAGAGTAGAGGAACTTTGTAATTGGTCAAGTCTTAAGATCAGAAGACTATACAATTGAGACTAAGAGAGAAGGATAGTAATCCTATATGGTATCTCCTACATCACATCACTAGATACTAGTGATAGAGCATAATTATAGGGGAAGGATCATAAAATATTTATTAGTCCATGGAAGAAGAAAAAAGGCAACTCAGGTATGCATACTTTTGTAAATTTATAATGAGTTAATGGTTGTAGATTCTTGGACAAACTCCTTTATCTAATAATGGGGGAGAAACATTTGGAAAATCAATAAAAAATAATCCCTTTGCCATTGATGCCAAATGGGGATAAAGAGTGCAAATACTTCATGCAAAATTTTGGATAAAAAGTGCAAATTTTAAATAAAAATTAGAGCAAGTGTCCAAGATGACTATTAGGAAAATGTGCCATTGCCTAAGGGGGAGAAAGTTTGGTATGAATAACTTTAGTTTATATTTATCAAAAGCCAATACAATTAATGTGAGAGGAGTAGAATATTAGAAGATCAGAGCATTTAGTTTGCCATAAATGACAAAGGGGGAGATTATTGGAAATTTGATTGTCATTGATGTCAAAAGGGACATTATGAGCATGACGTTAATGTCAAAAGGGAGATTATGGATGTTATTGATACTTAGGGATTAGTGTGGTGATTTGAAGATGTGTAAGGCATCTTATTAGAGGTCAAGGATTATTGGATTGATTATATGCATGAGTGAAATTCATCTAGTTCTTCATATGGCTCATCTAGATATTTTGGGTTTTTGATAGGAAAATATGATTAGGCAGTTTGCTAATATCACCATTGCCACATGTGTATGAGTCTAGGAAATATGGTCATATATTTGTGATCAATTAGTCCCTATTTTTTATGCACCAAATTTTTAGTCATGTGATGAAGTGTAGTAGAAGATATAGGGATACAAAGTTGGATACTCAAACAAAATTCACTAAGTTTCTATACTTTTGCCAAATTTGCAAAAGGGTTCAAGTAGATCCAAGTAAGTATATTGATGAGGTTATCATTTGCACACATGGAGGTGTTAAGATAAAATGATCAAAGGGGTTTTTTTATTTTTGTTCATAGCTTTTATGTGCTAGATCTAAGGTCATGTGATGTAGCATGATAAAATAAATGCATAAGCAAAGTTGGGTTCCTAGGCATTTTTATAGCATTTTCCCACACTTAGTCAAATTTTCAAGTTGTAATAAAAATTTAAGAAGGTTTTTTTATGATGTCATATCTTACACATATGAAGGCTTCAAGAGAAAATGGATATATGGATGGAATCCCCAATGTAATAGAATCTTATGTGCTAAATTACAAGCCATGAAATTAAGTGTGACAAGAGTTATGAAAGAACAAAGTTGCCTTCTAGGTAAGTTCTAGGCATAGCTAGTTCTATGGTAGAATAATATGAGTGAGTAGATTAATGTCATTATATCTCACATGCATGAAATATTTAAGAAGAAATGAGCATATGGGTTTGTTTACTATCATGCCTAGTTTATATGGTCCAAATTTTATACTAGGTGGTTGAGCAAAGCAAAAGATATGAAGGTGAAAATTTAGCCTTCCAAGCATATTGAAATGGTCCCCATACTTATTCAAATCTACACAATTTCCTACAAAGTTTTCATGCTTTTACAAATAACATCTATGGACATATGAGCATCTTAGACAAATGGTTTGCAAGTTTAGATGAAAAATAAAGAGCCAAAAATTGGATTATGTTTGATCTCAAACATTATAGGGTTTCTCAGTCAAAACCTAAGGGTTTATGTCATGGAATCAATAGGCATGTTATATTCTAATGTTGACTAGCTATAATTGTGACTCGATAACTTAAGTCCTTGACATCATTGCAAAACTTGCCCCTTCGACCTAAAAATTACTAGTTAGAGTAGTGATAAAAATTATTAATATTTACTAAGTCCTTGACTTAGTATTTGTCTAGATTGATCAAAAACTAGTGATTAATCATATGTTTAAGTTCCAATGGAGCATATCAAAGTTAATTTATCAAAGACACCTCTAAGTAAATGCACCAGTGACAGATGTCATAATCATAGAGCCTTCATAGTAAATCAATAGAGTGGTTTAAAGTCAAAAGGTCAATGAGAAATGAGAGATTACCAAGTGTATCAATAGTGGGAACTAACAATAATATGCAGAAGGCACATGTTAATACCAAGTGTCAAATTATCAAGAGCTAAGTAGAGATAAAGATCAAGATTTTCAAAAGATCTAATGATGAGTGGATGATTATGCAAAAGAGATCCAATAGAGTGAGTGGACTCAATGGGATAAAGTGCTCAAGGTTTATTAACACATTAACAATTTAAAGACTAAGCAAGTTTGAGAAGATAGATGGAGTGTAAGCATTCTAAAGACTCTAGAAGTAGTGAGATGGGATAAAGAGCTTGACATTTAAAATCAAGTTTGAAGTAAATATCATGCTAGTTTGAAGGTCTAATGTCATGCAGGAGCTTAGACCAGGAAGCTCAATGGATGAATTTTAAAGATGAGAAAATTTAATGTGGATCATTAAATCATGGCATGAAAGTTAAGATCAAAGGTCAATATTTAAAGTTATGATCATCCAAATGATCAAGTATAAAAACATGTAGGTAATCCCTAAATCATGACATAGATAATGAGTTTGATTATTGTAATCAATCAAATTCAAGTAAATATGCATGCACATCAAAACTAGATCCCAGTATATGCTAAAGATAGTAATTAAACCAAGAATCATGATAGTGGTGTATGATTTCAAGATAAAAGAAACTTATAGCTTAAGAGATAATGAATTGAGTCTAGAATAGAGCATGATGTGTTAGAAAAAAAGTGTGAACATAGAGAAGATACAAAATCCTATATTAAATTCTTATATATATGCCATTTAGGATATAGTAAAAAGCTATTAGATTTGTTGTTGTTGGCAAAGTTAAAGATGCTAATTATGTCAAAAAAAATTATAGAGAGATAGAACCAGAGTGGCAAAGAGGAAAATAAGAGGTTGCAAAGAAAGAGATGATGTGTGGAAAATAGATACATATAGAAACATAGAGAGAGAGAGGGGCAGAGAAAAAGAAAGGCACATAGAGATAATGTGTAGAGAATGAGAAGTTATATATTAGACCTATAATAAAGAATAGAGATTGGATTATTTTATGAATCAACATTATAATTTGGAGCTGTAGCTCCATAGACATCTTATTGGTTGGTGCCATCAAACAAGTTGAGTTGGTGCTCAGTTAGGGGATTGGTGTCTCCTTAGGGTTGATGCCGTTAAACACTACAACTAGTGAGGTTTAGATGAGTTGGTGCTCAGTTAGGGTATTGGTATCTCCTTAGGGTTGGTGCCCTTAAAAGTGTAACTAGTGAGATTTTCTAGTGAGGCTTTGACTTTGAGGCTAGATTAAAATAGTAGATTCTAGAAGCTTTTCTCACTGTGGTTTTTCCCAATGGGTTATCCATGTATACATCTAGTGTCATGTGTATTTTTGTGTTTGTAATATCTACATATTTGATTTAATATGAATAAAATTTTTAATCTATTTTAAAAATTATTTTAAGGACTAGTATTAGTTGATCTAATGATTCACCCCCCTCTCAATAGATAGTTGTGTTCCAATAGGTGAGTGGATTTAGGTGCATATAAAGTGTATTCTATCAAAAACTCAATAAAACTAATTAGAGAAACCTAATGGAGACCTAATTGATTTTTTTTTTGTGAAATTAATAGAATAACCTTGAGATTTGGACTTATACGAGGTAGCAGTGTCAATTGAGCATCGTGCACCTACCTTCAGAACTAGATCCTTGCAGTTAGTACACTAGTGACCCAAAGGACCACCAGGAGCCTAGATAAGACTATGTGAGGTAGTGTGTGTGTGTGTGTGTGTGTGTGTGTGTGTGTGTATTTTGTTGTATTTTATCATATTTATTCCCACAAGGACTTTATATTATATATTTTTTGACATGGAATCCATGTAGACACTTGATATTATTATATGATGAGGTTTTGATGTGATTTGATGTGTTAATGAAATTATGAGAATGCATGTTTATATATTAGGAATTGATTATGGATATATCGTATGTTATATGAGGTGATGAGATGGATGTATTTATAGTTTAGATGGATTGGATATATGTATTATATTAGTGGCATAATTTTATATGATGTGATGTTTTATATGTGTGTATTTGTGTTATGTTAGATGACATGGGTATGATATGATGTAGGTAGTTAGATATTGATGTATGCATTTGATGAAAATGATGTGATTGTTATGATAGCATGATAGATAGATTATGATTTTTATGTTGATGGATATGTGGATAAATTAGATGGATGTTAGATATGGATTTAATTCTATGATAGAAAGATGGCTAATTATTTGATGATGTTTTAGGATTTATAGATGATATGTAATTGATGAAAGTTTATGAGATAGCTATTTTTTTATGGATGTCATGATACATATTTTATATAGATGTAATTTTAATGAGATGTATTAATTTGAAATAGTAAAATGAAATAAAATGTGTATCAATGTGCTAAATAAGGATTAACCCATGTTTAATTATTGTCTAACAAATTGGGTTTGGGTAGTAATCCTCTTGGACAAAGGAGGTGGGATAGTGATGGGATGGGAAGGTGATTAGGATATATGGTGATAGGATTAGGGGAGGGGTGGGATTGGGATGGGTGGTAATTTTGAAGCCATTAATAATGTATGTAATCCATTTTAATATTATGCTAGTGAATGTGTGTCAGTGACATGATAGAAGTCAAAGGTACATTAAAACATGGTGTGTGGGTGAACTACATTTTTGAAGTGACATTGCCCAAAAAAACTTGGGAGTTACCAAGACCATCCTTATTACCATAAAAAGATAAGATAACAAGACAATATAATGAATATATACAAGACTAAATGATTAATAAAACAACCACACATATTCAAAACACACATATATTCATATGTACAAGATACAAATAAGACATAATAACCTAAAGATAGGGATAAACAAAATAGATATAAATGTGATAGTATTAGATGATGGAAATAGAATGATCATGGAAAATGGTCTGGATGAAGATAGGGGGTATGTACATGGGGTATATTTTGCCCAAAATTATTGGATTGAAACAAGGATCCATTTGAATCATACACAAATATATATGGGGCTTAGGATAATTGATTATGATTTAGTGGCACAATGTATACTAAACCCCAAATTAAGACCTATTTTTGACCCTTCCATAATGATAGAATTAGTGAGAATGTGTGGACCATAGCTTATAGGTATCAAGACATAAAAAAGGATATGATTATCTTGAGTCTAAGAGGAGACATAATCATCAAGGAGGATGTGATGGGTATATGTATGAGGATGTGATGAGATAGAGGATATATATAAGAATGGATAAAGAGATGCTAGAAAACTCCTCAATAGACATTCCCATAGTATAATAAGTAATGAATTTTCTTTAGTTTAAAACATATATCTCTTGTTTTTGTATAAACCTTTAATGGATTCCCACTTTTAAAACTAGGGTCAGGAATAGGAGAATGGAGTGGAAAGATAAGAGAAGTGTGGAATGCAAATGGATATACCCCCAAGAGTGGGGACCCATAAGTGGAGGTAAACTAGAGCCTATCAAGTATAGAAATGTTTTAAATGCATTATATTCATTGGCTCCTTGATTTCTTCACCATCCAATATAGCTAAACTATAAGCTTTGAATCCAAATTTAACAACTATTATATAGGAACTGAGCCAATTGAATTTGAGTTTGCCCTTATTATCCCTATCTACATTGGTATTTTTATGATTTTATTTTAGGACTAGATCATTAAACTCAAACTCTTAGGACTAAATATTTTTGTGATATTGGACTTTTAATCTGTTCTTATATGCCCATAGGAGATTAAGGACCTTTTAACATTTTTCATCTAGGAACTCTAGTTCTTGTATCTTTTCTTGTCTAAAACTGTGATCAGTGATAATGCCCCACAATGAGATATGTAAGGAGGGGAGCTCAACTTATATAGGAAAGATGGATTTTATTCCATAAACCAAATAATATAGAGTATCCCTAGTGGGTATTCGAACACTTTTTATATAAGACTAGAGTGCAAGATATAATTGCAAGTGCCAATTCCTTCTTGCATCATTGATGGTTTTTTTGAGGATCTTAATAAGAGTCTTATTTGTATCTTCAACCTATCCATTCCCATAGGGGTAATAAGGTGTATATAAGTGCTACTTGATGTGGTAACACTTACATATGGCTTTGACTTCTTTATTTTTTAAGGAATTATCATTATCTGAGAGGATGTTGGTTAGAATTCTAAAATGGTAAATGATTTGATTCAGGATGAATTTGTAAATTTAGAGACCTGTGGTGTAGGTAAGCAACATATATTCTACCCATTTTGTAAAATTATCCATAGTTGTAATAATAAACTTGTGGCCCTTAGATGATGTGGGATTTATCTTTCCAATCAAAACTAGTCCCCATATAGAAAATGACCATAGAATCATAATAGGTTGTAATTCTTATGCAAGTGCATGCATAATATTACCTTGTTTTTGGTAGGATAACCATTTTTGTAAATATTGTTAAGAATCTTGTTCTATGATAGGCTAATAGTATCTAGTCCTAATCAATTTATTATCTAAGGCCATTCCACTAGCATGGCTACCATAGACACCATCGTGGACCTCCTTAATCATGAGAGAAGCCTCTTCTAAGGTTAGGCATCTCAAGAAGGTCCCATCATAGCCTCTCTACTAGTTCATGATACCAAGTATTGTGTAATGAGAGGTATGGTGGATGAAGGCCT
Source organism: Torreya grandis (assembly GCA_037957365.1). NCBI lineage: Eukaryota > Viridiplantae > Streptophyta > Pinopsida > Cupressales > Taxaceae > Torreya > Torreya grandis. The sequence continues at coordinate 423,100 of JARHVA010003344.1, read as the reverse complement.
TTCATTGATGGAGATTGATTCTAGGTGGAAGGATGTTATTTTGGAGATAATTATAGATATCATGATACCAAGGGAGACTAGGATCAGGAATAACACAAATTTATAGAGGAGTTATAGATTTATGGGACAATAAGATCAAATTATTAATCAAGAAATTCCCTTTGAGGACATCTTCAAGAGGGTCAATTAGAAATGCCATAGTAGCCATAGAATCAATTACCTTATTACTCCCCCTTGGAACCTGTTCAAATGTAATAGACTAAAAAATTTGCTTTAACTAACCTACCAATTGATTATAAGGGAGTAATTTATCATCTTATGTTTGAAACTCTTCATTGACTTGCTTGATTATTTTTTATGAATCAATAAATACTTGGAGGTGTTGGATTTCCCTTGGATGGCCAATTGGAGGCTAGCAATTAAGTCCTCATACTTAGAACTATTATTAGTACATGAAAAAGCCAATTAAAAATCCTTAGGAATAAGGTCTCCTTATGGGTTCACTAAAAGGATACCATATTTTGACCCATGTTTGGTAAAGGATCCATTAAAATATAGATTTCATCCATTAGATTATGTGGTATTCATTATGGATTCATCTAGGAAGGCTGTGACAAAGGGTTTAGTCATTACAAGAGGTGCCTTTACAAGCCGATCTACAATTGCCTATACCTTTAATGTCCTTTCGATGAAATATTCTATATCAAATTCCTTGAGTAACATTATCCATTTGGCCATTCATCATGTGAGAGCTATTTTCAATAGTAGATATTTGATGGGATCAACTTTAGTAATGAGCTGAACTTGATTATTTAACATATAATGTTGAAGCTTTTATGAAGTGAAGATAATGGCTAGACAATATTTTTCAATGGGAATCTAGTTTATCTCATATGAAATCAAAGTTTGATTCAGATAATAAATTGTCTACTCCTTTCCTTCATCATTGTGTTGTACAAGTAGGGAACCTATCACAAAAGGTGTGGTGGAGATATATAAGAACAGGGGCCTTCCCATAACTGGTATTGATAACATAGGAGGATTTTTTAGATATTTATTAAGATTATTAAAGGCTTTTTGAAATTTATAGTTCTAATTAAAATGGGTCCCCTTCTTCAAGAGAAGAGTGAATGGGTGGTATTTATCTACTAGCTGAGAGATGAATCACTTAATAGCTTGTAGGTTGCCCTGAAGACTTCTAAGTTACTTTAGATTATGAGGAGGCATTTTCAAAATGGCTTTGACTTTATCTAGGTCCAATTTTATGTCTCTGCTAGATATAATAGACTCTATTAACTTACCTAAGGTAATTCCAAATACACTTTTCTTTAGATTCAATCTGAAGTTATATTCATGCAACCATTCAAATATTCTACATAGGACCATATGGTGCTCAAATATGAGTCTTGAATTCCTTAAAATATCATCCACATAATCTTCCACAATGTCATACATCATATTACGGAATATAACAATCATGACCTATTGATAAGTAGCACCTAGATTCTTGAGACTGAAGGGCATGACTTGATAATAGAAGGTACCCCATGGAGTAATGAATGTTGTTTTACATATATCTTCAGGCATGATTTTAATTTGATTATAGCCCAAAAATACATCCATGAGGGATAACATTTCATACCCCACTATTAAATCTAAGATCATATTTATGTTTGGGAGAGGGAAGTCATCTTTAGGAAATACCTTATTGATGTCCTAGAATTCAATGCAAATTTGATTCTCTCTTTATGGCTTGGCCACAAGAGCAATGTTGGATATCCAATCAGTGTAATCAATGGGTTAGATAAATCCTACTTCCAATAATTTTTATAATTCCTCCTTAGCTAGTAGGGCCACTTTAGGGTGCATCACATGTAATTTTTTCTTGATTGGTTTGGCATTAGGATGTATAACTAAATGATGCACAACTAAGGAGGGATCAATTCCTGAAATTTCAAAATAGCACCATTGAAAGATATCTATAAATTCTTTGAGTAGTTTAATAGTGATATGACATTCCTTAGGTGTGAGAGTTGCCCAAAACTTGACTATTTTAGCATCTTATTCAATTTAGATGTTGACTTTGATCACTTCTTCAATGAGATGGGGTGACTGATCCTATAGGTAAATGGGAGAAAATGGTAACTCCTAAGTTTTAGAAGTAAAATCTTTTGGGAGCTCTATGTCTATTTCAATAGACCCTTCTGATTTAATTAAAATATGTGGAAATTATTATGGAATTTAGGGTGGCTCTTCTTTTTCACTTTCATCCTCTTTAATTTGGTTAAGGGGCATCTAATTTTACCTAAAATAAGTTGAATGATAGAGATTAATAGAAAATCCCTTCTTATGATCATCAAAATGCCTGAAATCTCATGCTCCCAGGAATTCTAAGATGGCCTCATCATTTTGAAACATGTCAAAGGATGGATCTTGATGTTGATCCTAGTTAATTAGTGAAGGGTAGCAGAGGGATACGTCAATGGTGGTGATATTGGTATCATGGAAAATATTTGTGGTGGCAATATCTTCATAAATACTATAAACATATCTCATCTTAACTTCATCAAAAAAAGATTCCTTAGGGACCAAATTAGTATCCACAATGCTATTGTTTAAGTAATTATCAATAATTTTGTACCCTAGTCTAAAATATTATGGATGTTCTTGAATTTTTATGGGTTCAATCCTGCCTTGATCATATCTCCCTAGTCTTTTGCCTTGATAATGCATATTTTTTAACATCTTCTGAATGTGGGGGTATTTATGATTTTGATATTTAAGGTCCTCATCTTCTATAATGAGCCATGATTCATCAAATTCATGAATATAGTCTTTTGATAATAGTCCTACATTAGAAAAGGCCATTGATCCAAACTAATCACTAATAGGATTGGTCTTCCTCATATCTGAGGACCCATAAATTCATGGGGAAAGAGGTAGGTCACCTACATAAAAGTTTCTATATTCATATTCCCTGTATCTAGTGTATGTGATTTTTAGATGTGTAACATCAGGAAATGGATTAGAAGCAGGCACTAGATCATCAAGGCATACATATTTCATAGCTATTAGGTTTAAAGAGGAACTATCCATACTAGTAGAATAGTAGGAGGATTGGTATTTCCCCATTTGGTAGCTAAAAAAATGCTCAATTTCCCTAGGAATGGTGACTTCCATGTCAGAGTGATGGAATTTTAGACATTGGTGAAGGGTGGATGAGACTATTTGCATATCATAGATCTATGGGCAACCCAATAGGAGATTATATGGAAAATCAACATCCATAATGTGAACCAAGGTCTGATGTAACATGGATCTTGTAATAATGGGAATATATACGATGCCTATCCATGGCTATTCATTATCATCATATGCTTTAATCATGATCAAATTAGACCTCAAAAAAGCTTCAAAATACCCAAATTTATTTAAGAAATCTAGATTACATAAGTTCAATGCATACCCTTCATCCATGAGTACTTAGTGAATATGGTGATTGGAGATAGATATTTCTATGAATAATGGGAGGCATAACCTGGGCACTGAATGTGAATTATTACAAAGGAGATAAATAACCCACTAATGCTTGAAACTGACTAGTGTCCATATCTTGTGGGACTTTTAGATCATTCAAGACTAGATTAAGGATCTCTCGATGCTTAGATGATGTTTTGAGAATGTCTATGAGTGATATATGAGAAAGTGTCTTCTTAATTTAATTGATGATATCATAAGTCTTGTTGGAAGATATTATGACTTTCTTCAATATATTGACCTTTTGAGACATATATGCAAATGGGTCATTTGGTGGTGGCCTATGAATTATGGTTTTGTTATTATTGGCCATTTTTGGCCTATATACAAAGCTTTCAAGGACTAAGCAATGTTCCTAATTGAGGGAAGGATATAAGGATAAAATAGGAAGATCATATTTCTTGTAATGCTTTGGAAACACTTTAATCTAGCTTAAAGTGTAATTTTATTGATCTTAGAGAAATAGGTGTATAGAGTAAATGGAGGATCCAGATAAGTTTTCATAGGTAATATTTTATTTTATGTTATGAACAAGTTTGATTATGCCTTAGGAAATAATTTGAGCTTCCAAAGATCAAGTAAAAGCTCAAAATAACAAGTCTAGGGAGCTAGATGGTCATCAAAACATCACTCAAAAATGAATTAGCTAGATAGCTTGTGTATTTAATATCTTTGATGAAAAAGTCTAGTAAGTCCTCATGTCATGTGGACATGTTTCTCTTAGTACCTGGATTATTCCCTACAAGTTTTGTGCCTTCATCAATTTTTCACTTTGAGATCTAAGCCTTCAAATTTAAACTAATAAATGAAGATGTTTGTGCAAAAGTTAAGTTTAAACTTAGGAAAAAATTCATAAATTATTAAATTTGACAGTCTATGGGATGGAAAATATAGTCTTTAGGATGTCATTGAATTCTATGCAGATGTCAAAATAAATCTCAGGCAAAAAATCATATGAGTTTAAATTTAATGTTCTACAGGATGTCAAACACATCTGCATGAACATCAAATGATAGTCATGCAGATGTCAATTTTGAGCTCATAAATTATATAGACTGATAGGATCCTAAGGATCAAAGTGGGATTTCCAAGTGGAACTAGTAGTTATAGAGTTGACAATTCAAAGATAGATCTGAGGGTTCGTGTTCATTTGTATCTAGCAATTCTAATGCAGTGAGGGAAATGATGGCATAAGTGGGATCAAATGAATTTAAATAGCTAATGAGTTGAGGACAAGTGTCAAAAGTGTATAGACCCTAGTAGAATATTAATGGATTATGGTCATCTATGCATAGGTAGGACAATGGACTAAATAAAGTTAAAGAGTTAATAGCCTAAGTTAGCATTTGATAACCAATAAGTAGGATCAAGCCTGGGGAAATTTTGATGGAGGTTGAGGAGAGGTTTATCAACCTAAGTAAGCTAATACAAAGGAAACAGATCTCAAACATGATTCGGGTCGAGTCAGGGTGAATATTTTGGGACCAAACATCATCATCAGAGCTCCTTAAATATAGGATTGGTGTTTTAGACATATTTCAATTAAAGGTAGAAATTTGTTTTCAAAATAAGACTAGGCATTAAACTACAAGAAAATTAATAGAATGATTGGTTTTCAATTTATAAAGATATCTATGCTCAGATATTACTCTAAAAGCAAGTATTTATGCCATTCAAAATATACCAAGCAAAACTCTATAAGTTTTAAGGCATGAAGAGTTTGTCTTCATCAATAGATCAGGTAAAAATGGTATGGAATCTCAAGATGAAGACCTGGTAGTTGATTAAGGATTATGGATTATTAAATTCTTTTGCAAAGCCTTTAAAATTGTGCATTCTTGATAAGATCATGACTCAACATCCTCAAGAATGCTAATCCATCAAGTGAATTTGGAACTCATTTAATGTTTTCTATTTGATCATTTCCTTCTTTCTCTCATCCTTTTTTTATAAATATAGGCTTCTAAGCCTTGAAAATAGTTTTTTGGATATCATTCTCTTGGATGTGACTAGACTCTACCTAGATTTGATCTTTTTAGACTCTAGAGATAAATAAAGGACTCTTTTCATATTTTATTATTCTGGTATAGTTTGTTAATGTCAGATTGATTTTCATATGTGTTATAAATATATCCCTTGTCAAATCTTAATCTCACCTAGCTACTAGATTATATTATTTTATAGGTCATGTTTAGTCTCAAATGTGATTTGATTAAATCTATCAAGTAGATGCATTGACTAGTTAGTACCTTAAATCAGGCCTCTCCATCACTTCCTTTAGTTTTTGATCATTTTTTTAACCTTTACATGAAATACTAATGCATAAATATCCATTCAGAGTTATAGATATGATCTCATTAGTATTTGTTAGAAGTTCAGATAGAGTAGATGAACAACCACATTACTGATGCATCACCTCCTTTACATGTTTTTTACCCATCTTTATCCCCCTTTTTTTGAATCAAAGTTTAGTTTAGGTGATATATCTAGAAGGAAATTGACCTTTTCTGGAGGTCTAACTCTATGATAGGTGACCCACAACCTAGGGTCAGTCCCATGTTAGACTAGATTTGAGTAAAGGCCCTGAACAATCCGCTTCTCAACTAGTGTGAAAATTTATATTGTCAATAGTTTTGGCATGCCCAATGGGACCCATTGGACTGGTATAGGTGAAATTTTAGTTTTAGTGGTGCTATTCATAAAGAATTTTGTGATTCCAAGCTCAAGCAATCATTTCTAAAAGTCTAGGCAATTTCCAAGTAAGTCTAATTTTATTTTCCCTATCTTTATGTTATTTTCATGGCTATGTATGAAGGAAATCCATATGCAATACCTCTTTATCTTCCCTATGATGAACCTTACCATCCATATCATGATCCATATGATCCTTTTTATGAGCCCAAATAGCCTTACCAAGAATTTTATCAAAGCCATGATAAGCCTTATCAAGTTTCCCATGATCCTTATTATTAAGATCATGATTCTTCCTTATAAATTATATAGATCTCAAGACCATATTTCACCTTTCTCATATGGATTTAATGTTTCATATGATAAATATTATTTAGAAGAAAATATGGATGAAATATAGCGTAAATTACTTGCATATGTAAGAAAATTATGTTTAGATTCCCAGTACAAAGAAGTGAATGAGCAGTTTCAAAATGTGTTTAATGATCTAGAAGAGAGGCTTAAGTTTTGTACCCTTGTATTAAATAAAGTGGAGGATTTTGAGAAGCAAAAAAAAAAGTTGAATTAGTTGTCTCAAATACCCCTTTGTGTTCCTTACCAATATTCTTGTATTAATTATTCTCATAAAGTTCTTGACCAAACTCAGTGTGTGCCAATGAAAATTCCTAGTTGGAGTCAAGAACCTATTCAACAAGATATTCATATGCCAATTCAAGACCTATTCAAGAGGATAAACCTTATTATAGTCCCCTTTCTTCACCACATATGCCTCAAGCTCAAGTTTTCCATAAGGACAAAAAGATTTTAGACCTTGATCAAATAATGGACAAGTGAAAAGAGCAAAATGTAGAAGTTATCAAAAGTTTCTCTTTTCCTCCTCTCTAAAAACCATTACATGATTCCATTATCCTCAAGATCCAAAAATATGATCTTGATCAACCTTCCATGATTCATATTACCTCTCAAACTAATGACTTTCATCACCCTCCCATCATCTCCCTTCTTCAAGAGGAGCCTATTTTATGGGAGATAGAGAAAGAGGCTGCAACTACAAATAAAATTGTTGGGTAATGTGAAGAATATTCTTAAAGTGTTTATGATGAAGAGTTCTTCATTGATACTTCACTTGAGGTAAAAGTTTAAAATATATTTGTATCTGAAATTGAAGAAGTGATATTAGTTTAAAATGAGAAAGTTGGTCTTAAAATGGAAGAAATCCATGAGGAATTGGTACAAGATGAAGTCATCAATAAAATTGAGATATATTCACTTGAGGAAGATCAAAATGTTACTCAGGATAATCCTATTCATGTTGATCTAAATAAATAGAAAAAATTAATGATTGGTAGTTGTACTTTGAATCTGCGTAAGAGATTGAAGATCTTTGTAAATATATGATGCCCATTAAAGAACATGTTATTAAGAAGTTTGATCAAGAATCACCTATGCAAGATTATGATACAACTTGGCTTGATTATTCAAAACTCCCTCAAGAACATGATGAACTTGTAGCTATTGATAACAAGGATAAGGTCACTTAAGGACCATGCACAAATGAGATTTCACTTGACAAGGTTGTAGTTGACAAATAACATGAAAAGGATCCAAAAGTGAAACATGAATTTATATTTGTTGGTGATTGGTTTGATATTGATGGCTCATTTTAGGAGATGTTAAGATAAATGATTGGTAGAAATAGTGCCACTTTAAAGGTTACATTTAATAAGCCCCCTAATTTTCAAGTTTTACCATCTTTCATAATGAATGAGTTCATGAATTTCCCTTTTCATCTAGGTGGATCATGCTTTATCATGGTTAATTAGATTAGTTTATTTATATTTTATCCAAGATAAGTGCTTTATTTTCACATTTACTTTGTTAGGATAGTTTCCTTGATTTTTTTTGTTTTCTTCCCTATTTTGGTGGAGTTATGTTGTCTTTGTAAATCAAAAGGTTCCTTACAGTCATGCAACATATGTGTTATCTATTATGAGTCAAAGGTCATGTACATGGTCTAAGTTTGAGCATAGTAAGCATGATTTCCAAATAAGTCACCAAAGATGTCAGCCATTTTTTGCCTACATATAGAGCTTTTAAGGACTAAGCAATGTTCCTGATTAAGATAAGTTTCCAATGATAAAAAAGGAAGATCATATTACTTACAATGTTTTTAAAACACTTTAAGCTAGCTTAAAGTGTAATTATATTGATCTTAGAGAAATAGGTCTATAGATTAAATGGAAGATCCAAACAAATTTGTGTATGTAATCTTGTAGTTTAGGTCATGAATAAGTTTTCTTATGCCTCAAGAAATCATTCGATCTTAAAAATATCAAGCAAAAGCTCAAAATAATAAGTCTATAGAGCTATACAATCATTAAAAAGTCACTCAAAAATGAACTAGATAGATAACTTGTGCATTTAAAATACTTGCTCAAAAAGTCTCACAATCCGTTGGGTCACGTGGACATGTTTTTCTTAGTACCTGGATTATCTACTACAAGTTTTGTGCCTCCATGAATTTTTCACTATGAGATCCAAGACTTTAAATTTGAACCAATAGATGAAAACATTCACATGAAATTCAAGTTTAAACTCAGGCAAAAATTCATCAATTCTTATATTTGAAGGTTTGTAGGACATCAAATATGGTTTGTGGGACATCATTAATGTCTGCATGGGCGTCAAAATAGATCTCAGCAAAAAACCATATAAGTTTAAATTTGACAGTCTATAAGATGTCAATTACATACTTGTGGATATCAAATTATGGTCACATAGATGTCAATTTTGAGATCTTAAATTAGATAAACTAACAAGATCCTGAAGATCAATGCAAGATTTCCAAGTGGCACCAGTGGGGATGGAGTTGACAATTCAAAGATAGATCTAAGGCCTCACATTCATTCATACCTAGCAAACCCAATGGAGTGAGGGAAATGATGGTGTAAGTAGGACCAAATGAATCCAAGGAGATAATGAGTCAAGGACAAGTGTCAAAAGCATGTGGACCCTAGTAGAATATTAATGGATCATGGGCATCCATTCATAAATAGATTAATGGAGTGAATAGGGTCAAAGAGTCAACATTCAACAACCAGCAAGAAGGATCAAGCACAAGGAACTTTTGAGGGAGGTCAAGGAGATAGTTTTTTTAACCTAGGTAAGCTAATACAAAGGAAATAGAGCTTGACCATGATCTAGGTTGAGTTGGGTGTATATTTTAGGACCAAGGATTGTCAACAGAGTTCTTTAAAGATCGGATTGGTCTTTTAGACCTATTTCAGTTGAAGTTCAATGTTTATTTTCCAAATAAGACTAGGCTTTGAACTATAGGAAAACCAATATAATGATTTGTTTTCAATCTATAAAGAGATATGTGCTTAGATATTTCTTAACAAGCAAGTATCTATGGCCATTCAAAATGAACCAAGCAAAACACTATCAATTTCAAGGCATGAAGGGTTGGTCCTCATTAGCAAATCAGGTGGAAATGGCATGGAATCTTGAGATGAAGACCTAAAAATTGAATAAGGATCATGGAGCATTAAATTCTTTTGTGAAGACTTTAAAATTGTGCCTTCTTGATAAGATCATGACTCAGCACCCTCAAGAATGGTAATCTATCAAGAGTAGTTAGACCTCATTAAATGTTTTCTAACTATTTAGTTTCTTCTCTCTCATCCCTTTTTTTATAAGTACAAGATTCTAAGCCTTGAAAATAGTTTTTTGGAAATCCCTCTATTGGGCATGACTAGAATCTACCCAGATTTGATATTTTTAACCTCTTGAGATAAATCAAGGACTCTTTTCAGATTTTATTATTTTGGTATAGTGTGTTAATGTTAGATTTATTTGCATATGTGGTATAAATCTCTCCCTTGTCAAATCCTGATCTCACCTAGCTAATAGATTATATTATTTTGTAGGTCATGTTTAGTGTTAAATGTCATTTGATTAAAGTTAGTAAGTGGATACATTGACTTGTTAATGCCTAGAATTAGGCCTCTCCATCACTTCCCTTAGGTTTTGATCATTTGGTGAACCTTTGCATGAAATACTAATACATAAACAACCATTTGGAGTTGTAAATATGATCTCATTAGTGTTTGTTAAAATTTTAGATAGATTGGATGAACAACCACATTACTGGTGCATCACCTCCTTTACACATTTTTATGATTTATTACCCATTTCTCTCTCCCTCTTCCTAGTCAGAGTTTAGTTTAGGTGATAGATCTAAGATGAAGTTGGCTTTCTCTGAAGGTCTAACCCTATGATAGGTATGCCATAGCCTAGGTTCAGTCCCATGTTGGAATAGATTTGAGAAGACTTGAAAAATACCCTTTTAAGCTAGGGTATAAATCTAGAATGCCAATAGTTACATCAGGTAGTAACCATGCAGTTAGGTGTGGCTTGATTGATCTTTAATATGGTGGAGTGGGATCTTGGGGACTATGAATTTTAATGGTATTGACATAATGGTATGGGATGGTATGATAGTCCATATGATTAGAAGTGGATCCTTAACCCTAGTATCTAAGTGGCTTCCCTTGTATTTGACCATACTTGGGTAAAAGTTCCTGATAAATATCAAGCTACTAATTTTTTGACTGGTTAGGAGTGATCTCGCCTTCTACTTCAATATCACCTTTTTCAATGAGATCCTGAATATAATGCTTTAATTGCATGCATTTATCTATGCCATAACCTTTGAATATTTGGTATTGATAGAATTCATCTTTATGATACCAGTCATTTTGAGGTTTACTATCATCCAAATTTCATATTTCAAGAAGCGTAATCATGTTAGTAGTGATCAATTTCTAAAGGACTACTTTAATAGGCACTCCAATGCTGGTAAGAGGTCTTTTTCCTATTTGAATCTTTGGTTTACTTCATGTTACTTGAATAGAGGAGACACTTTGTTGATCTGTGGGAGTATATCTTGCACCATTTGAGCATGTTGTTTGGAATTTCTAATGTCATCTCCCATAACATTACTATTTTTATTGAAGACTTTTTATTTTCCTAAAAATGAATTACCCTGATGTTGATTATGTTCATTTTAGGTAAATAATTTAATTATTCCATTTTCAATAAGTGTCTTGATTTGTATCCCCTTTTCAATAATTTCATCAAAAAATTTCACACATTAGATTTTTAACTGATATTTTAGCTTTGCATTAAGGTTGTCAATAAATACTTTGGCCAACTCTTTCTCTGATACTATGCATCGAAAGTGACTTGATAAGCTTCTCTAGCATTGTAAAAAAGAGGCCAAGTTTTCCCCATTTATTTTTTTAGTGTTGTAAATGTCTTTAATGGAGATATCATATTCTATATTAAATGAGAAATGTTTCACAAATTGTTTAGTTAATTCTTCAAAACTAGATATAGACCCCTTTGGTAAATGCACCAACCATTCTAGGGATATTCCTATGAGACTCTTTGGGAAAAGTCTTAGTAATTAGGCATCATCATATATAACCTTAGGTAAATACACATAAAACTCTTGACATGATCACGAGGATCATCTTTTCCTCTATACTTTTAGAATTTAGGGACCTCTAAGTGAGGTGGGAAATGAATTTAAAGAATGCTTATATCTAAGGGAGAAGAGTAAAAATATTCATATTTATATTTTATCACTTGTGTACAAGGGTCAATGTTTTGGAGAGTTTCTTTCATCATTTTCCATTATTGTGCAAATGAGGGATCCCTAAGGGGATTAGAGGTTTGAGCATTACTTATGTGTGGTCTATTAGAGTTGTGAATATTTTGGTGTAGGAAGGATGGTTATTTATTTTTGATACAAAATTGAGAGGCTAAAGAGTTAATTTGTTATGTGAGTTGGTCTAATTGATCCTCTAGGATAGTTTATCTCCTATTAGCCTTGACATAGTTATTTTGTAGAGGGACTTATTATTATTGATCTTCAATTTCTTGTTTTTGGTCTACAAGTTCTTCTTCTTTGGGTGCTTGATTAGTATGGACATGATGATGGGGATTTTTAGGTCATGTGGATAGATGAACTAAATGTTGTAAAAGGTTGCAACCAAATCTTTGGGGAAGTGTGTCCCCCATTCCAATGACTTGAGCTATAATTTGATCATGGTTTTTGTGCACACACACACACACACACACACACACACACACACACACACACACACACACACACACACACACACACACACACACACACACACAGGTCAAATCATGCTCTAACTTCATCACTATGGATGAAATCACTTTTGAATCAGTTTCATTCTCCTCTAGGAGTGTGCATATCACTATGTGTATCATCATGATCCCAATTTTGATCACCTAAGTTCTTAAAGAAGTCATTCTCTTGGTTGGATCCTTATCTTATCCTAAGAAGTTGGGCATGGGTTTGGATTGGAATATTGGATGGTGAAAGTGATTAAGTGTGATGGGAGATAAGGTGGCTTTGAATATTAGTTTAGTCTAGAAATCAAACCTAAGGGTGGTCAAAGAAGATGATTTGGAAATATGGTAATTTTGGATTTTAAAGAGATGTGAAGATTAAAATGACCAAGGAATAAAAAATGACAAAACCCTAGAAGATTCTTATCTATCAAGCATACTAGGATATGAAGTGATTGTTATGACATGAGATTGCACCCTTGTGGAAGATTTATTGAAGCTCCTCCACTCCTAGTCACAATATGGGAACAACCCCAAGTTGTGAGTATCTTATAATAGGGTTGAACCTCTAGAGAAGGTCAGATTCCTCTTGATGGATCACCTAAACTAATGTTATTTCTAAGAAAAGGGTTAGAAAGGGGCAAATAGGGATCCTAAGGAAGGTAACAAGGTGATGCACAAAATAAAAATGGAAGGCTCCCATAAGCTTGAACCCACACTAGATTAGCATAAGATAATGGTAGCTCACACAACCTCATAGACAAGCTGATTGCATAAGTGTTTCATGGACTAGGCTTAGGAATAACACTAATTCAAACCTACAAATAGCTTGAAAACCCCCTAAAATAGGTTAGAAAGGAGGATAATGGATGAGGAAGATTATCCTTCACAATGCCATCATACAAAACTCACTCAACATATATCTAAGGCAAGATATAGGTAAATAAAGTATATTATTGAATCAAGAGGTAGTTATTATAAATGCTTGACATGGTTTAGCCTAATCAAGAGGATAATATCTTGAAATATCTTAGGGAGTCCACTACTCTTCAAGATCAAAGAGTCCTTGTGAGAGTTTAGAATCTGAGAGAGTGATTAGAATGTGGAAGAAAAATGGAATAAATATAGAAGGGACAATGAGAGAGGGATCATACCATCGAATATCATTAAATGAGATGCCACCTTTTATGAATGTTTCACCATCTTTTGATAAAATTAGCACCAGTTCTCTATTGACAATTCACCCTTTTTTATCTAATAGTCTTCAAGCTCTCCTCCTTGGCTAAGAAACGCACTAGAAGACAAGAATTTGTTGAGGATGATGAGTCATTATCTTATATATAAAGGAAAATATTTAAAGACTTTGTAAAAGAATTAAATGTGCCACTATACTCTCCAATCCCTAAACCCCCTTGCTTTAATCTTATACACCATCTCCCACTTGCTTTCATTATAAAGATAAAGTTTTCATACCCATGGACCTTACAAAGTTATGATCATGTTTGATTTTAGCAGCCATAGGTACCTATTTATAAAGGTTATGACCATATTGGAAGATGAAAAACTCCTTAAATTATCACATATTTACCCCATTTCAATATTAGAGCATAGGTCTAGTATAAATGAAAACCAATCCCATTTATTAGTTTTCATATAGACATAATTATAATGGAGATTCACATGTTGATTTATCTCATTTTAATAGATACTTTCCCATATTTGATCTATATTAGGCCTAAAAATACCTATATTTACCTATGAGCATTTATGGAAGTTGAGAACTCATTGTATGCAAATATCTTCTTTATATGGATGTGTTTTATTAATGGTATTTGACTGAGATCTAATGCTGACAAAGCTTTTTGAAGAATTTACCCTTGGTTTGACCTGAACCATGTTAGTCCTCCACTTGAAAAATCCTAGCATCTTGGCAATTAATCTTGATATAGGCTTCTCACATAGTGTCATCTATCAGCTCCGCATTCATCCTATGGGTCTTGTAGTTAGTCTTGGTTGGTTCCTATGCTTTCACCACATGGTGGCCTCACATTCATCCTACATTCGATTAACCCTTTAACCTTATGTGTACCATCAATATTATTTTTCATAGCTCAAATATGTACCATTGATTTACCTGATAGTTTTTGTGGTCATGACACTTGGTATCTTTTCATTCATTCCTAGGATCTGATAACTAGTTGACCTTTCGTTCAATGTTGATATGATTTCTCACTATTAAATGTGCACTGTTGGATGCTTGGTCTACTAGATCAAACATAAACTATTTATCTATTTTAGAGTACATCATGATTAATAAACTTGTCACCTTTGTGCTTATCTTGGGTTTACTGACCTTTTGACTTGATGCTCATCATTGATCTATGAATGCATAATCAAATGTGTGTCATTAGATCTTTGGGACCTAATAACTCATTAAATCTCTACTCATCATTGGATCTTGAATCTAGCTTCCATGATTTGGACATTTGTCATCCCCATGTTGATCTTCATGAACATATGAATCTAAATGATTATTTCATGAATCCTAAATTTTATGTTTACTCACACATCCATTTTACAAGTTCAAGTTTAAATACCTATATCTTGAGATAGCAAGCTCATTAAGATACAAAATTTGTAGAGAATGATTTAGGCATGAATAAAATCATGTTCATGTTATCTTTAAACCTGATTTATTTCTAAAGTGCATTTATTGAATGTGCAACTAGACTAACCTATCCATTTTTTTAGGATGTGTGATGATGGTCTAGTCCATATTCTTCACTTGCTCAAGTCATTTGATCATTTGTTCAATCAAGAACTCTGCTCAACTAATCTATCTAGGTATAAGTTTTATATGTGGGCTAAATTTGGCCAACATATTTAGTGACTCAAATGGGAAGCATTCCTACTGTGCTTGAGAACCTAAAATAGTTGCCTTATTTGATCCATTGGGCATGGAGTCTCCTCTCCTGTACAACATATTGATCTAAAGTTAAAACTAGATGCCAACATCTAGATAACTCTTCTTGAAGGAAAAATTACATTAATAACAAAGCAAACAAAGGCGATTTCATGTAGGCACTTGGAGGAAAGAATAAACAACTAAACTACTAAACAAATGTGCACACAAGAACTTAGAGAAAAGCATAAAATATACCTACCCTAAACTAACTAATTATAATGGAAACTATACAAAACCATTGACTAGTTATATAAAAGAGCTACCCTTTCTCACTAATATAATATTATTTACATGCTTGAGGATAAGCAACCAAATATGGAGGAGTGGATATTTAACATATTGGTGATAAACTTATCCAATAATAACAACAAAAATGAACTCACTGACCCAATCTGATTGATTGGACGTACAAACATCTTGGAGTGGATAGGCAAGTTGATCTATCTCTTTGTTATTGTCAAATTTATGCTCTAAATTAAGAACAACAAATAATGGTTCCTTCTTTTCATCTCCCAACTGAGATAGGTAACTATTAGAACATCCTCTTATCAATACAAACATTGAGCAAATAGATTTTACCTTATTCCTAAACTTTGTTTCTCCATCACTATGCTCCTTAGGAAAAATTAGATCATAGTCTCCTTGGAGAGGAACATAGCCTACTCTGAAGATCTCAAACAAGTCTTCCAACTCCCTTTCACTTAATGGTGTATGCAATATGATCTTGAGTTGATTAGGATCTTCTCCTTGAAGCACATGCTGATATTAAAATATTTGTTCACCCTCAAGGTCCTCCTCTATCACACAAGGTGGTAGCTCATCAAACTACATTACCTAAGAACTCAAGATTTCTTCTTCATCAACCTCACTCAAGATTTCATCTTGTTTTTAAACTATAAATGAGGGTTTATTTAACCAAACAAGGTCCAAAAAGACACATTTATCTTGCTTAAGCTCTGATTTACTTTCCTCTAGCTCTAAACCATTAGGGTTGCCCTCATTTGACAACTCATCCTAAAGTGAACCAACCTCTGGTATCTATCCTTGATCCTATTCTTCACCCATGTAGAATGGACCTTTAGTAGTTTATTTAAGGTCTACTCTATTGTAAATTTGAGGATTGTCCTCATTAGCATCTAGTTCATTAGTGTCAAACCCATGCCAAGAAGGTAGGTCTAAACCTGATTCTTCCCCTTTTGAATGAAGTGGACCACCTATCATAATATCCTCATCATAGATACTTAAATTTTCCTCTTTAAGATCACCTATGACTTTAATCTCCTCCTCTATCCTTTGTAAAATAGGTTCTTTCTCTAAGAGGGAGATGGTGGGAGGGTGAAAAAGTTGACCTTGCTTGTAGCTTAGGAGAGTGTCCTTCCAACTAGGGACTTTAAAGGCTCTTCTAGGTAGCTCTTGAAATGGGTCTTTATCTACTTTAACTAGCACCTCTTCCTTCTAAAAACCTTTTTAAATTGACTTCCATAAGGATAATGTGTAAGAAATAGTTGCCTCTTCTTGATTTTGACTCTCTCCCTCCTTCCTCATCTTCAGCTCTAACTCTTTGAGTTGCCTATCTGTATTCTCTTGGAATAGCTTCTCTTAAAGTTGGTTATGGGTTTCATGAATATAAGAAGAAAAAAAGGGCTGGTATGAACTACAAGATGATTCTTGAGAAAGATAAGTGGAATGTTGGGTCTCAACAATAGGCTACTCCATAATAGTCTCCTTTTTCTAAAGGCTCTCTTGTATTCAATCCTAAGAAGGGGAGGTTTGAGGAACACATGAAGCATTTAGGACACTTGGAATGGCCTCTTGGGGAAAATGGGTGGCATATATGAGGGCTGAGGTGGTGTATATGAATACACATAAAGTTGATAGATTTTAATGTGTTGTTCTTCAAGGATTTTTAACTTATCCTCAATGCTTTGAATGTAACCACTTACATCCATCATCTCACTTGAAAGGTTTTTCCAATTTGCTCCTTCAATAGGTTCCCATTCTACCTTCATAATTATAACACATCTCTTATGGCATGAATAATGTGATTAAGGATATCTTGACCATATCCCCTATATGTATTAAGGTATATCATGTACTTTTCATATCTTGAGAGTATTTACCTCCAAATTGAAATGGATTAGTTTGAGGAGTAACTAGGGACATTTTCAGCCTGAGAAGGTTGATGCACTAAATTTTAAAACCACTTGGGGTGAATCCATAAACATTTCTAATATGATATGAAGGATGTTGAGGAAGAGAATAAGCATATTAATTAAAAGAGTGATAATTATACATACTAGATAATGATGACTAGGCACCTAGGATACTTAAACTAGCTGATGAATACTTAGAGTCACCATTGATGTTTGCACAAATGATTTTAAAGGATGATTGGATGAGGAAAAAACCAAAACTCTTCACCAGTAAACAATGTAGTAAGTCTCATCAGACATGCCATAAACTATTATGATGTCAGATTGCACCCTTGTGGAATATTTCTCTAGGATCCTCCACTCTAAGTCATAATATGAGAATAACCCCAGGCTATGGGTATCCTATAATAGGTTTTAACCTCTAGATAAGGACAACTTAATCTTGATGGATCACCTAAACTAATGCTATTACTAAGAAAAAGGTTAGAAAGGGGGAATAGGTATCCTAAGGAAGTTAACAAGGTGATGAACAAAATAAAAATGGAAGACTCCCATAAGATTGAACCCACATTAGATTAGTACAAGATAATGTTATCTCACATAACCTCATAGACTAGCTAATTGCATAAGTGTTTCATGGACTAGGTTTAGACATAACACTAATCTAGACCTGCAGACATCTTGAAAACATTCTAAAAGAGGTTAAAAATGAGGATAATGGATGAGGAAGATTCTCCTTCACAATACCATAATACAAAATGCAATCAAAACAAATCCAAGGCAAGAGATAGGTAAATAAAGTCTTTTATTGAATCAATAGGTAGTTTTTACAAATGCTTGATAGGGTTTAGCCTAATAAAGAGGAAAATGTGTTGAATATCTTAAAGAGCCCCCTACTCTTAAAGATCAAAGAGTCCTTATGAGAGTCTAGATTCTAAAAGAGTGATTATAATGTGAAATAAAAATGGAAGAAATAGAGAAGGGGTAGAGAGAGAGGAAGCATGCCATCTAAGATCATTAAATGAGCTACCACCTTTTATGAATGCTCCACCATCATTTGATCAAATCAACACTAGTTCTCTATTGACAAGTTAACTCTTTTTTGTTTTGATAGTCTTCAAGCTCTTCTCATTAGCTGAGGATAATGAGTCATGATCTTATCAAGATAGGAAAATCTTTAAAGGATTCATAAAGGAATTGAATGGACCACTATACTCTTCAATCCCCAAATCCCCTTGCTTTGATCTTCTACACCATCTCCCTCTTTATTTCATTATAAGGACAAAGTCTTCATATCCACAAACTTAACAGATCCATGATCATGTATGCTTTTAGCGGCTGTAGGTACCTATTTGTCAAGGCTATGACCATATTGGAATATGAGACACTCCTTCATTAATCATATATCTACCCCATTTCAATATCTACGCATAGGTTTATTATAGATGAAAACCAATCCCATTTATTATTTGTTATATAGTCATAATTTCAATAGAGATACGCAGTTTCCTTGATCTCATTTCAATAGGTAGTTACCCATATTTTATCTCTATTAGGCCTAGAAATACCTATTTTTGCCTTTGAGAATTTATGGAAATTAAAAACTCATTATATGCATATATCTTCTTTGTATAGATGCATCTGCTTAAAGGTGTGATCTAGGAATTTAACTCAAGAGAGGATGGTTACTATGGTGTTAATTCCAAAATGAAAACAAAATGAAAGAAACACACTAATAACATAACATCTTTAGGCTTAGACACTAGGGAGAGCTTAGTTAACAAAAAAAAATGATAAACACAACTAAAAAGTAAGGAATAAAACACAATAATTACTTTACCTTCCTTGGATGCTCCAAATGCCTTTGTAGTAGTGGCTTGCTCAGTTTTGTGTTGATGAAGCCCTTAGCAATGGAAGCTTGGCTACCTCCATCTCTCCTTGGCACCTTTGGCTTATGTCTTAGCTTAGCCTGGAATCAATTTGACATGGTAACATTAGTTTCATGAAGCTTTTAGAACCAATCTTGCATTATAACTTTGCATTCTCAAGTCTTAGAAATGATGTGTTAAGGCCTCCTATTTATATATTTTTGTAAATGTATAGAATATACCTGGATTGTCCATCCTGATATTGAGATGTGTGATTAAGGATTAATTCAATTTTTTAAATTAAGTTTGTAATTATCTTCATCATGACATTGGAAGAAGGGGAAATTAAGAGACATGGAGGGTATGAATCTTGATATTTGTGGCATTTATGGCCTAGGGATGTCTTCCCAAGAAATGAGGTCACCCGATGATGTAGATATTCAATATCCATTTCCAAAAATAAGTATTCAACAAGTTTCCATGGAATTATTGATTAGGCCTTGATTTGGGTTAATTATCTCTTAAGCATGATTAAGCACTTTGTGCACAAATTACTCAAATTGATCATAATTCCTTGTTATTGATCTAAAATTTGACTGGACTAGAATTGGAAGGTGATGTTAGATGTGTTAGATCCATGTTACCATTTAGGATGTTACCAAAAACAAATAACAAAGGCACATATCTTGTATAAAATATTTGATAGGAAAGAGCAATCCAGAGCACCTATGTGTGAAATTGGCATTTTGACTCAAAATTATCTAATCAAAAGTTAGCTAGCTGATAAATTACATTACCCCTTTTAGGAATACCCTAACCAAAATCGTCACTTGAATATGTATGTTTCACATCATTTAGCATGTTTTAGTGTTTTTAGGCCAAATTGTACATTTTGGGTGAAAATTGGTCAAAACACTGATTAGAGGTTATCGATGGCTAGATTTATGTGTCTACAAATCATATTTGACTAAGCTCTTATGATGACATATCAATTTGAAGCATTTTCCCTTGGTTCGACTTGAACCATCTTCAATCTCCACTTGAAAACTCCCAGCTTCAAATTTTAGTCTTGGCCATTAATCTTGATATGGGATTCTCACATCATGCCATCTATTAGCTCCACATTCATCTTATGGGTCCTATAGTTAATCCTAGAAAGTTCCTATGCTTTCACCATGTGGTAGCCTCATATTCATCCTACACTCAGTTAACCCTTTAACCTTATGTACACCATCAATATTCCTTTATATGGATCAAATGTGTACCATTTATTTACCTAACAATAATCATAGTCATGACACTTGGTATATTTTCATTCATTCCCAAGATCCACTAGCTATTTTAAGTTTTGATTAATATTGATATACATTCTCATGATTAAATGTGCACCATTGGAACCATGGTCTATCAGATTAAATATAGACCATTGATCTAATTTGGAGTGAATCATGATTAAGACACTTATCATCTTCATGCTTATCCTTGGTCCTTTGACCTTTTGACTTGATGTTCACCATTGATCTATGAGTGCACGATCAAACATGTGTCATTATATCTTCAAGACCCACTAATTCCTTAGATCATCACTTTCTATTAGATGTCAAATATAGCTTCTATTATTTGGACACTTGTCATCCCTATGTTGATATTCAAGAATATTTGAATCCAATAGTTATTTCATGAAGCCCAAATTTAACCTCTATATGTGTGTCCCACTCTATGAGTTCAACTTTAAAAACCTATATCTTGAGACAACAAGCTCATCAAGATAAAAATTTTGTAGAGCATGATTTAGGCATGAATAACATCATGTCCTTGTGATCTTTGACCTTGATTGATGTTTCAAGTGTATTTATTAAATGTGCAATCAAACTAACCTATCCATTTATGCATCACATGTGATGATGGTCTGGTCCATATTCTTCACTTGCTCAAGTCATTTAATCATTTGGTCAATCAAAAATTCTACTAAGCTAATCTATCAAACTAGAAACTTTATATGTGGGCCAAATTTAGCTAACAATGTTCAAGTGCCTTTTATAATAGTAAAATAGTGATTGGATGGATGATAGGTATGAAGAGGCAATGATAGGGAAGTAATGGGTGTATACACATAATATTTTCAAACTTTTATTGATTATTGACAATTTGTATCTTTCAGGAACCTATCAAGTCTCAATCTCTCTAAGTGCATGCCTTAAGGGGTGCACCAAGAAAGGGGTAGGCATACCATCGATGCTTCATAGGATTGTTGTCCTTTTTTCCACTTGCCACCTACACACTTTTCTCCTAAAACCATTTATCCTAAGATTATTCTTCTTATACCCACCCATTCCAATCATTTTTCTCTTTCCATCCTCATTTTCTTACCTTAACACCCTTTTAGATAGACGTTTATAATAGGTCAATCGATTTGAACCAGTATAGTTTAGAAGTATTTTTCACTTTTGAAGCTTGAGCCTTTCAATTGACCTAGCTCAAACCTAGTGATTTGTCCTAAAAAAATCTGGGTTGACTGGGTTAATGCTACACAACCAACATTTCTAGGAGGATTTAGGGTACGATCTTCCTATATATACAAGCTCATTTCCCATCATTTCATAAGATAAGTATTGTTAACAAAGAAGTACAAGTAAATATCTTCTTTTTGACCATTCTACTTGAGGAATAAAGCTTGGAGTTCCATACTTGTTTTGGAGATATTATGGAGAAGTCTTTAGATGCTTAGATAGGTTGTTTAACCTAGAGCTGATTTATCTTGGTTTTCCTTACATAACACAACAATATCTTTTGAATCACATTTGCCAAGGGAGAGATTGAGGCTTGGTAGGTTCATCTTCAAATGTAAGTATTCCTAACTTTTTTTATATTTTGTAAGAGTAGATAGATAATGAATTTGTATTCTTCTCCCATGTATTATGATTCTGTATACATTGATGTGAGTATATGTCTTATAATACATGTTTATTTTAGTTTGTTTTATTATTTCTAACCCCCACTTTGTGGCATAAGCTTTGGTGTGCACTAGATTAGATTTTAGTTTCTTATTATTATAAAAGAGTGAATGCTTTACTTCTTAGGAATCCATTAGGGTTGTTGTGTGATTATGTTAGATTGTAGTCTTTGGAACCCTTCCTAGCATGATATGTTGTGACAAGTGATCCTCTAATTGGGTCTAGTGGATCCCCATATTGGTCATGCTCCCACTTAACAAGTGTATCCCTAATCAAAAATGGAGGTATGCTCTATATTCTCTGATCCATGATTCATTTATAGACATGATCCATTTATAATTCCATACATTCTGGTAAACTTGATGTGAAAATAACCCTTACAATATTTCTCTCACTCTTTTTCATTCTTTTAGTCATTCTTTTGATCATCATTGCTATCATATATTTTGACATATTGGATCGATTCTATCAACCCAACTATTTTTCTCTGTGTACGAGTTTCCAAGAATAGGCAACTGGATCAACCTAGTCAACCTAGTATAGGTTTCCATCTTTTTAGACACCCATTTCAGCCCACTAAGTCAACCTAGTTGACCCCTTATAGTTATAACACTTCTCAACAAGTTCCTACATAGCTTGATAGACCATGTCAACCTAGTTTATAGGTTTCTCAAGTATACTTCAAGGTTCTTCAACAAAAATATTCCTTCATTTCATATCCAATCCATCAAGGTTCCTTTCTACCTATTTGTTTCTTTCTTTTATATCTTTCCTGTCATAGTTTTTAGTCTTTAAAATTGATCTTGCATAGTTAACTAGATCTACACTACTGAGCTAGTTCTATATTATGTGTGCAGTCTAAAATAATTGGATCAACACTTCTAACCTAGTTCATTTTCAAATCTTGCTTCCATAGTACATGTTTAACCCTATTAACCCTACTCTATATTTTATGCATATAATGTCATCATTATACCTTGTTTTAAGTTGGAATTAACCTCATATATTTTAGTAATTAGTTCACACCTTTCCTTTTCTATTTCTTGCATGCTTAGAATAGTTCATATAGTATAATTAGGGGATTTTTAATTAATCACTTAGTTTCACTATTTTCTATTTTATGCAGACATGGCCAAATCACAAAAACATAAACAAGCACTTTAAAATTTTGTCTATCCTAGGCTAACGGAATTGGATTTCATCACCAAGGGGGAAGTTAACGTGATGCTCTAGTCAAGTATAAATCATAGTTAATGATATATTTTATCTAAGCACTTAATACCCTTATTTTTGTGATGTGTGAAGTGAGGGGTTATGCCCTAATATTGAGCTTGTATCGTTGCCACTATAGCCCCTTTTAGCCCAAACTATCTGAAACCATCTTTAGACTACTATCTAGTACCTTGCTTATAGACAACTTGTAATCACATTAAAAGTCTTATCTTAATAGTCTAATTAACAATTAGGTTGACTAATTAGTTGGATTTACTTTTTCAAGTTTTTTGCTTAATTTTTATTCAATTTTGTGCACAAAATATTGCATTAGCTAGAATTAGTACAAGATTTTGCTTTGTGTATTTCAATTGGATTGGTCATCATTAATCTAATTGACTATTTGTTTCCTTTCATTACCTAGTACTTTTCATTACTTACAAACTTATCTTGTTTCATTTTCACAATCTGATTTAGACTTCTTAAATTCCTTGTCTATTTTACTAGATCAACTTAGTTGACCTAATAGCTCTTTTGTCTTTTGTACACTATACTGGATCAACCCATTTAACCTTGTATAGTTTTATAGTCCTTGTTTATGTATTGGGTTGACCCATTCAACCTTGTACTATTTTAGTTACCTTTTCAAACTTTGCTCTCTCATCTCTCTTTTTTACCTTCATCATGGAATTTCTATTAGTTAATGACACTGAGTTACAATCAACATAAATGATGAAATTTATAAATCTTAATAGGGTCTCCCATAGACAGAGTAGGGATCCTCTTTTAGATGATAGTAATGTTCATATTTCCACTTGCACAATAAACTATGGGACCCTTCCAAATACCTCTTCACATCATAAATCTCTTTTCTCATTAGAAGAGCAACTTGAGTTAGAGTATACTCCCAAAATGCTTTTCTTTATTTATAAATTTATTCAACATAAAGGAAAGGATCCTTCTACCATTTATAACCTCATGATTAGTGGTCAAATTAAAGAGACTCATTCACCAAATCTTACATTCTCAATGGTATTTGGAAATACTACTTTCTTTGGTTCTCAACCTTTTCCTTCAATTTTGACTCCTTATGCCATGACATATTCTTCTCTAACATCTTCTACCTCCATGCCTAGTATCTCAACTAACATGGTTGGTTCTACATCTAATGGGACTCGTATAAGATCCACTATCCTTAATCCTTACACTAGTTCATTGTTTGCTACCCAAGGCAATCATGCTTCTAGTGCTTTTTCCTCTCAACCATTCACTAGTCCATCTTTTTCTTCACAATCAAATTTTACCACTAGTGCCTCAAATTCTCAAAATTATTCTCAAGCCCATATCAACACTAATAGTGGTGCCTAAGACACTAATATTAACACAAATACCAATTCTAATGCTTCTAATGTTAATCAATCACACCAATATTTTTTGAAAACTCTCAATCAAAAGAATACATTTCAAGCTCATAACACAAATTAAATGATGAGAATGCCAAACCACCTTCTTAATCTTCAGTATCATCTACAACCAATGTCTTGGGGCACACATAACAAAAAATTTCCCCCTCTTCCCCTTTGAGATTATCAAAGTAATCTCATTACGCAACCTAATTTAATCAATAAAACCATCAATCATCTATAAAATGAACCTGTCACTACTCAAATTGTCAACATTGATATAAGAGGTATAAAACCTACAATTTATTATAATGGGTCAACCAATCCTACCCTTCACCTTAAAATATTTGGAAATATCTACAAGTATTGGATCAAATTAAACAGCTTCACCACCACCAAGATGCTAGCCAAAATTCTCCTAGGTGATGCTTTGGATGGGTACAATCAACTTAGAGCTCATTTCATTTCTAGTTTAGAGGAATTAGTAAATGTTTTAGTAAAATAATTTGAAACTAATGATCTTCTTGAAAACACTTTGTCCCATTTCATTAATTGCAAATAATATGAGAATGAAACTACCCAAGATTTTGTTAAGAGATGAAAAACTTTGTCAGACAAATGTGAACATAACATGGTGGATGACAAAAAATTTCATCTCTTTACAAACGTTCTCTTTCCTAAAATTCAATATCGGGTTCACACTCTCTCTCTAGGTAACTTGAAGGAGGGTATTGACCAAGCTAAAAGATAAGATTTCCTACTGCATCAATTCAAGCCACCCCAACATTGACCAAGCTAAAAGATAAGATTTCCTAATGCATCAATTCATGCCACCCTAACTTTCTGTGGGTCTCATCTATTACTGAAGAAAAAAACCATAATATCACCAATGATGGTGTTACCGATTCTTATGACACCATTTACAATGTTTAAGCTATCATCGCTAACCTTTTTTCAAAATTAGCTCCTTCTCAATATTATACCCATCCTCATTTCTCTTCACCCAATAACATCAATGTTTGCTAATATTTATACTCAACTAAATTACTTAAGCATATACCTAGGCCTCTTCCATGAGATCTTGACCCTACTCATCCTATGAAATCTTGGTATGATCCTAACAAGTTTTTTTCGTTTCACTCTAGTTGGGCTCATTCTCATGAGACCCGGACAACTTCATAATTTAGCTATGGATTTTATTCTTATTCCTAATTTTGATCATGATTCTATTATAAATAAACATAAATAAGCCTAAGATATTTATTTCAAGGGATATAAATTAAATGACAAAACTCAAGCCTTAAATCAAGCAAATTCTCATTTGGCTATCTATGGATTTCCTTTACCTAGTCATCAACCTATCCAAGAAACTCAAGACAAGCCCACCCCTTCCAAAAATAACGTAGAAAGTCTTGTTAAACAAACTTCTAAAGATAATGTGGTTACCATGAATAACATGCAAAGGGTAGTGGCTTTCATTTATTTGCAACTTATCCACACTCCTCCATCCCATAAGACATATCATGTTATCTAGGATTCTTCTCTAACTCATTTAGGTGATTCAAGGAAAGAAAACTTTATTACTTTTGATGATCTAATTTATGATTCTCCCTTGGATAACAGACCCCATTATATTTCTACCACTCTTATATCATATTCAAATACTAATGATAATCAAGATTATACTAACACTTCTTCCAATTCTCAAAATCAGCTTAAATCGACTAGTTCATCATCTCAACATGATTTACCACCTTGTTCTAAAACTTCTTCTTATCAAAAAAATAATAATTTACTTCATCTCCTCCTTAGATTGACCTCCTTAGCCATTACAAAAATTTATCTAACAACCTTCTTATGGGATATGATGAGTGGGATCCCATTGCAGAGCTCATTAATCTCCAATCTTAGATTCCATTGCTTGAGCTTATATGGACTTATCCATGTCATAAAAACTACCTCATGTAGCTATTATTCGAGATGAATGTCCCTCATCCCCCTCTAGTAGGATGGGACGTAGCTTTATCTAGTTTTAAATACAATATTTACAATAATGTGAAGAGATGTCTATCAACATTGATGAAACCATAGACACTTCTCTTTCTCTCAAATATCCTATCACATCTATGATTCCTAACAAGATTCTACTTTGTGTAGATGATCCTACCTTATTTATTAGCATCCAAATTTATAATATCAAAGTCAATCATGCATTGATTGACATGGGTTATAACACCTATGTCACTTTTCTTGTTTTCATTAGGACTCTTGGATATTTTGAATGCAATCTCAAGTCTACACATAGCACATGCCAAGGATATGATAGAAGGTAAATGCCTCCTCTAGGTTTCATGTGGCTTCTCATTATTGTCCTACCTATCACCATCCACATGAAGGTTATGATATTTAACTTTACCCTTTCTTGTAAATCTTTCTTGGTAGACCATGGACTCATCACATGAGATGTATTGCTTTCTCTGCCTACCAATGTGTTAAATTCCCTCACAATGGAGGCATTTCTAGGATTCAAGGTGACACTAACCCTTTAAATTTTTAAGAATTCCAAGATCATGGTGTATTCAAGATTCCTACTCTTGAACCTTTTCCAAGTGTTCTATTTCATGAGTCTTAATGCCTCAACTATCATATTAACTCAACTCGAGGTTATAATGGGCATCCTGAACTCATTGGTAACATTCGTCTTAATCTTTTAGATTATGATGATGATGAGCTTGATGAGATTAACTTAAAGATAATTTTTTTTGATCTCTCACCTCATCTCATCTCGTAGCTTCCTACTTCCTTATAGCCTCATTCTTTCAAACCTTCTTGTGATGACATTCCATAGTTCTGACCAAGACTAGGCATTCTATTCACCATGCTTCATCAGATAACAAGGTTATCCCTACTTGTGTCATTGATATTTACACCTAGGATTAGAATGATGGTTATTATTTAGATGATCCATTATTAGGTGGTCTTATCTAGGCTCATCATATCAAGATTATCTATTATCATTCTTATTTAATTGAGTCTTTTCATGCATCTCGTCATTTTCCTTCACTTATAGTTCCTAATTTTTGTATTTTCCCCTTTTATCATAGGGTAGATATGACATCGACACCTTTAGTTTTTGAGGAGACATGTAGGACTATGCTCATGAATCATGCTATGATCAGGCCTTACCATTTTTCTAGGTACCCTAACCCTCATAGCTAGTTTACTCTTGAGGTTAGTATAACTCTACCTAGACCTTCGATATATCCTACCCCTCCCTTAGTAGAGCGAACTATAGTTGAGCCTCTTCCTACTCCTACTATAGTCGATCCTATTTCCACTCTTATTATTGCTAAGCTTATCCTTATTTCTAATGTTATTTCTCCTTTCATTGAGCCTAGTTTCATTCCTTCCTCATCATCACCCTACCTTGGTGATGGTTTACTTCATTTGCCTAAGATGGCTCCTCTACCCACCAAATAGGTTGATGAGTGTTATTTGAATTATGTTACTCCTATTTTACCTCCTTTTATGAGTATTAAAACCATTCATAAGTGTATATATTAATTTCATAGGACAAATAACCATTTTTCCACCCATTGTTGCAAGTTACATAAATATATTGATACCTTTCATCCTTCTTCCCTATCATCAGACAAAGACATACCTCCTTCAAAGGTACTTCCTAAATATTTGCCCAAGTATGGTGAGGTATATTGTCTATGTCACCTATGTGGCACCCATAACACAAATCATTATCACATCCTACAAAAAAATCTTAAAGATCACCTTATAGTCATTCTTGGACCTTCTAACTCTCCTCCCGCATGTCATTCCCAAAAGAAGGCTCCTCCTTCTTCTCCCATGGCTCTACCTGTAGTGGTTCCATTTCCTCCTATGGTTCTCTCACCACCTTCTATGCCTCCACCTATGATTCCTTCACTTGTGGACCTTCCCTCACCTATGCATCCTTCTCCACCAGTGATTCTTTCTCTCCTCCCATATATCTTGCTCCCATACATTCTCTTGACTAGCCTTTACCTAATTTTCCTCCTCATCATGATCCTTTATGTATTCCTAGTTTTTTAGTTGAGGAGATTAGAAAAGAAGTATTTTCCTAATATTCATTGAATATTGATGAAACTTTAGTAGTAGTTCAACTATAGCTTCATATAGACTTATCCAATGTATTGGATAATACGTGTGGATAGATTTACTGATATTTATGAACATATGAATGGTGCTTTCACATTTATATTGGATTTTATATGTTCTCAAATCTCATTTCTATCTATTATATCATTTGACATTGTGTCAAATTTCTACTTATCTTCTATCATGATTTATTACTTGTGTTATATCTTGTTTATATTCTATATTTTTCATATGATTGTCTTTTGTTAATCATTGATTTCCCTTCCCTTTTTCCTAGAGTTTTTATCCAAACTCTCTTTATTGTATATTTATGATTGTCTTTCTTTGTTATCTTTATTTTTCACAGATAATTCATCATGGTGATTTTATTATACAAACCCTATTCCCCTTGGTTATTATTTCCATATACCATTTCATCACTATCTCTTTTTACTAGTCCACTTTGGATCTCTTTTTTCCCTTCTTATTTTTTCTATAAACTAATCATATACATGGTTGAGATTTGAGATCACATATTATTTCATTATCAAGCCTAAGTATCCTAGTCAATCTTTATCTTTGATTACTTAGCTTCCTTTTGCCTTAGCCTACAACTCATTCATGTGCATCACTATCTCTCTTATGATTGGTCATTCCAAATTCATAGGGAGGAGGAATCTTAAAAAGCCTTCAAAATAATGTTAAAATCTAAATAATTTAAACAAAAGGAAATGATATCAAAAGGAAAAATTATTCTTAAAATTCAAATCACACTAAAAGACGTGATTCAAAACACATCTCCATCTTCTAGTTGAAGTTAAAACTCCACATTTGGCCTCATGGTAGAGTTGAGGTCATTTGGGGTGTGGTAGGCCAGTAGATTAGAAGAAGAAAATTAAAAAAATATTTTAGTGCTACCTAATTTACCACACAAATACCCAATCTTCATAGTAGACTGATGACTCTCTAAGGGATCTTGAAGAATGAGGAACACGTTGTGGGAAGGTAGGTTCATTTTATTTTTACTATACCAATCTACCTTCATGAACTGATCTTAGTAGCTCACTTATTTGACTACAAAGTTTTTTGTCTACAGAAAATAGGTTTCCTTTATACATAGATGATCATTAGTCACTTAGTGTCTTCTAATGTCCTTAGTATTCCTCTTGCTTCCTAAGGTCTTCTCATAAGACACCTAAGTCTTGATTTTTACATTCTCTTTTTCACTCCTTATATCCCTTATATTTCCTCTTGAGAAATATTATTTTTTCTACTAATCACTCCCCTTAGGATTTCATTTATGAGTTGCATTATAATATCGTGGATGATACATGACCATCCTCATAAATTACCATCTTTTTCTTCCTATTACCCACATCCTTGATTACTTAATTTTCCTATTTATTCCACCCTAGTGGTGTTCTCTTTGTCAAGTTGTAGTGTAAGATTGTGGATAGGATCCAACCCTCCTCACAAAAATTTTCAATACCAAAGTCACCATTCAAATTACATGTGTCAAATTTGAGATAAGATTCAATCGATTATGAAGTTAGACATCATTTTACATTCTTCTTGTCTTGATTTAGTATTTTTTATGATTACTTCATTTTTATTTCACCTTTTTATCTTCTTATTTTTTGAGTGTGTGTAAGATTACACCTATTTCTTGAAATTTCATAGTTCCAAGATTGAATTAGCATGATTAATTTAAGACCAATCTTTTGCAATTTTGTTTTTCTTTCATACTTCCTAGCATGATTTAGTATGATTGATTGACTTAATATAATTTGTTTTTAGTACCATTTGGACCCTTTTACATACCTTCCATTTTATTACTTTATTTTAATACTTCCCAATGTGATATTATATGATTTTACTTGTTTTAATTTGGTGTAGAAATCTTTCACATTGGTTTAAAAACAAATTCCTTTTTACCATCTAGTTTTTTCCATTTGTTGGTTCTTTATACTTAGTCATTTTATTTTTATTACACATTTCCTATCTTGAAATAGTGTGTTGTACATTTTCTTGATTGATTATATTTTTCCAAGACCTTTTTGCCTATTTCTTTTTAACCATGCATGTGTCTTTCATAATGCTAGAAAAAAAACAACATCTCATATATTTCCTATGGCATATAAAAAAAAGGTAAATACATGTGATAAAAATAAATATATCCTAATCATCCACAACCTCAACCATAATAAACAATAATGACAACATACACATCCAACAATATTCCAAAATGATCCATCATATATATATAGACACACACACACACACACACACACACACACACACACACACACACACACACACACACATACATATACATATATGTGTGTGTGTGTGTGTGTGTGTGTGTATATACACATATATGTATATGTATAATATGTGTATATATATGTATATGTATATGTATATATGTGTGTGTATACATATACATATACATACATACATACATACGTACATACATACATACATATATACATACATATATATATATATATATATATATATATATATATATATATATATATATATATATATATATATATATCACAAATCAAAATAACAAATGACTTGTATTTTCCTCTATTTTAAAACACTATTCCAAACTTATAAGTTTTAATTATTTTCTTGTAGATTCTTGTTTTATCTATATCATTGTTTCTACTCATCCATTTTGAAAACCGTAAAATGCATTAGATTTGTGATGATGTAAAGAATATTTTCCACTACCATATGCTTATCTTCTAAAAATTCTAATTTTTGGCTATTTTTTGTAGTAACTTTTATAAGCTCATGTAGTGTTCTTCACATTGGACACCTTCATATTTCTTATAGTCTACTTCTTTATCTATGACACTAAGGTAAGTTAAATGTATGTGTTTTTTAATTTTTTCCTTTCCTTTATCTTATTTTCTACTTATTGCACTTTAATTAGAATTAGTGTTATGAGTTATCATATTTTATCTTGAAGCACCATCCTATTTTGCACTTACATGACATATGATGAGATTCAATTGGGGCATATGTATACACATAATATTTTCAAAATTTTATTGATTATTAACACTTTGTATCTTAAATACCCTGTCAAGTCTCAATCTCTATAAGTGCATGCCTTAAGGGGTGTACAAACAAAGGTGTGGGTAGACCATCGGTGCTTTGTAAGATTATTTTCCCTTTTGCCACTTGTCTCCTAAAACCATTTACCTTAAGCTTATTCTTCTCAGTCCTACCCATTCCAATCATTTTCCTCTTTCCATCCTCCTTTTCTTACCTTAACACCCTTTTGGATAGTTGACTGTACTAGGTTAACTAGGTTGACCCAATATAATTTATGGGTATTTTTCACTTTCTTAGCTTGTTAGCCTTTCAACTAACCTAACTCAGAGCTAGTGAATTATCCTCAAAAACACACTAGGTCAATTGGGTTGACTCTATCTAGCCAAATTTTTTGGGAGGATTTAGGGCAAGATCTGCCTATATATAAAATTTCATTTCCCACCATTTTATGAGAGAATAATTATTAGCAATGAAGTGCGAGTGAACATCTACTTCTCGACCATTTTACTTGAGAAACAAAGATTAGGGTTCCATACTTTTTTTGGAGATATGGATCTTGTCTTGTGGATAAGTCTTTTAAATCTTAAATAGTTTATGTAACTTAGAGATGATTTATCTTGGTTATCCTTACATATTACAACAATCTCTTGCGAAACACCTTGGCCAATGAAGAGATTGAGGCTTGATAGATTAGTCATCAAAAGTAAGTATTCTTAAATTTATTTCTCCTTTGTAATATTAGATATATAATGCATTTTTATTCTTTTCCCATGTATTAGGATTCCATATATATATACATATTGATTTGAGTATATGTCTTCTAATACATGTTTAGTCTAGTTTATTTTATTATTTCTAACCCCTACTTTGTGCCACAAGTTTTGGTGTGCAGTAGATTATATTTTAATTTTTATTATTAAAATAAATTGAATGATTTAAAACTTAAGACTCTATTAGGGTTGTTGTGCAATTATGTTAGACTATAAGCTTTGAAACCCTTCCTAGCATGCTATATTGTGACAAGTGATCCCCTAATCAAGTCTAACAGATGCCCATTTTGGTCATGTTCCCACTTAACAAGTGTATCCCAAATTATAAGTGTAAGTATGCTCTATCTTCTCTAAACTAAGTTTTATTTATAGACATGATGCATTTTTAATTTCATCTAATGGGTGCTAGACTAAAGTCTTGACAATTCTATGCATTTTAATAATTTTTAGTCAATAAATTTGAAAGCAATAATGAAGATTGGTGGGATGGGTGACCACTAAGACATAGGTTTAAGACTAATGTTTGAATGGATTATATGATATGGATGTTATGATGGGTTTAAGAATGGGTTTCAATCCTAGGGGTGTCTAGGTATTTAAAAAAATGGGAGTGACAAACTTTGTTCATAAATAATATGGGTTTAAGCATGACACACACACAACACACTCAGCCAAAAGTTCTAATTATTAAAATAAAAAGGGTGTGTAACCCAAAGTTCACACCATCTAATGGATTCATGGGTGAGGTTGTAGTCTAGTGACCCATTATGGAATCAATCATAACCTCTTGACCCCATTTGTACTTAATAGTTTCTTAAGAGATAATCTTGACTCTAGCAACAAAAATACTATTATGATCAAAGGGTCTTAATCTAGGTTCTTACAAAGTTTTCTAGGGAAGTCTTTGATATACATGAAGGTACAATATATCTTATTAAGCACGAGATATACTAAGAGGGGGGTGAATCAGTATATCATATATTTTATAAAACTTTCATTTAACCAAATTTCACTTAATCAAACATTCAAGACATGCAATAAAACTCAAACAATAAACACCACACAAGATAGAGAGAGACACTAGATATAATGTGGAAACCCAATGTGGGAAAAACCACAGAGAACAATCTCAAGTATATGAATGAGCACAAACCCAAATAATATTCACAAGCCAAGCTTGTAGGTGCACCTACCCCTTTACTGAGCACCACCCTAGCTACTATTCATGAGCACCAACCCACAGGAGCACCAACCCCTTTGTGTATACCACACATCTATCTCTCAATGTTTTTATCTCAACAAATGATAGATCAATACAACATCTCTTTCCTCTCTCTCACCTTTGCTCTTCTAAGATAGATATAACAAAGCATATTCATCTTTCAAAATTGCTCTTCTAAGATAGATATTACAATATCAAATCAACCTCTATCTCTCATATATACAAATGGCTTCTCAAGCCTTTATTTATAGCTTTTCAAATGACCTTTGGCCTTCCCCCTTTGTGACCCTTCAATCCTCATGGAAAATGGCACCAATCTTGGATGACCCTTCATATTCAAGCCTTTGAAAAGTCATGTGGTGACCCTTCATGACCAAAAATGTCCTTCCCACTTTTGTCCTTATCTTTGGTGACTTTTCATATTCCTCAAAGTGTCCCTTCATGAGAAATTGTGCCCTTACTCTTTTGTCTTCATTTGGTGACTCTTGGTATTCCCCAAGATGACTCTTCATGGGAAAATGTGTCCCATCCTTTTTTCTTTACCCCATGGCTCTTCAACTTCTCCATGGGCCATTCTTTTATCTCATATGCAACCAAAAATATATTTGTTAATATTAAATAAATATTAACTCATATTAGCCAAGATATATTTATTACAAACAACATTAAATGCAATGGGGCCTTTATCACCAATAATGCTAAACCTTTGACATAAATGAAATATTTCCAATAATCTCCCTCTTTGTCATTAATGGAAACCTCAATCCTTAAATTACCACATCCGGTCACCTACACATACTATTATCTAAAAACATACAGTAACTCCCCCTTATCGTAGTAACTTGTACTTGTTCCTGGTACCTATTTTTTGCACCTGTACCTATACTTGTTATTATCCCCCTTTGACATCAATGGCAAAGGGCCTACCTGGAGCTAACACTTAGCTCCCCCTCACTTGATGCTGAACATCAATGATAGGAAGTAATAGAAATTACTCCCAACTCCTCTCGTTGATGTTTGAATATATCCTTTGATCGTGCCTTTGAGAAGATATCTAACAATACATACACATTGTTCCCTTTCATTTGAGCATCTACAATCAACTCATTTGAAGATTTTATTCTAGTCTCACAACCTTATTTATGAAACATTAATGTATATCCTTGATCACATATTTGACTAACACTCAACAAATTATGCTTAAGACCTTTTACATATAAAACATTCTTAGTCTTAGTTCAACCATAATCCAAACTCAAAGTACCTTTTCCAACTATCCTAGCAGTTGTTTTATCTCTGAATCTCATTATACCACCATTGATATTATTTAGAGATATGAACTTACTTTTATCACCTATCATATGCCTCAAACATCTGCTATCAATTAACCATGGCTGATCTTTACCTCTTACATACAGAGTTGTCTGAACCATCATAGAGTCTTCAAGTTGATTCTTCTACCATGAACATGTCTAAACCTTCTCCCTGATGAATGGAGATTTGAGACTCTAATCCTTCTTCTTGATGAATGGAGATTTGAAGCTTTGATCCTTCTTGACTGACTCAAACATGCTTCTACAATAACCAAGCTATGTGTCTGAAGTTGTTACACTTGTAGCATACTATGGTCTCTTCATCAAAGCTTGATAGAGGAGCAAAAGATTTGTGGCTTCTGCTTGACTCTGCTTGAATTTTTTTCTCCTTATTTTTGAAATTGTTATCTCTTTTTCTACATTTTAATTTCTTGTGACCATATCCATTACAATAAAAACAATAGCCATAAAAATAAGACCTCTCTGTATATCTCTGACTTGATTGCCTTTTGTAGCTTTGTTCCTTCCAGCCTTCTCTATTTGGAATGTCCTCTGTATTCTTCACTTCTCCCCTTTTTGTTTCCTATTGTGTAAGAGCTTCAACATAGCTCTTTTTATTTTGAAAACTGATCCCTATCTTATCTAAATATGCCTTTTGACTTTCCAATATCTTATTCAGTACGTTAGTGATATCTTCAAATTTTGAATCACTAACTACTTTATCACTGACTGCTTTCTTAATATCTTCTTTTTAAGAGGCAATTTCAATAAC
Source organism: Torreya grandis (assembly GCA_037957365.1). Classification (NCBI taxonomy): domain Eukaryota; kingdom Viridiplantae; phylum Streptophyta; class Pinopsida; order Cupressales; family Taxaceae; genus Torreya; species Torreya grandis. The sequence continues at coordinate 386,869 of JARHVA010003344.1, read as the reverse complement.
ATGCCTTTGACATTCTTTTATTGCTATTTCCAACTGTGTTGTGAGATCTTCTTCATTCTTATTAGCTTTTTCAAAGTGTGCTTGTAGATATTCAATCATTTCCTTTGACTCTTGTTTATTTTTCTCGATCTGGTGATTTAATCTTTGATTCTTCTTCTGAATAGCTTCTAACTATTCTAAGGCACAAATGAGATCTCCTTCCATAATCACTTCAGCTTCTTCCACTTCTTCTTCTTGATCACCTTCATGTATGGCCATGAATAGAATCTCTTCTTCTTCTAAATCACTGATTCCACTATCTTCCCCTATACTAGAATCCTTAGAATACAGGCTCTTCTTCTCATATTCCTTCATAGATTCACCTTTGAAATTCTTCTTATATGTAGGATTTTCTTCTTCATTATCATTAAACTTATCTAGGCATCTAGCTGAAAATGTCCAATCTTTCCATAATTAAAACAATTAAAAGGTAATTTTCCTTGATATTTACCTGTTCCTCTTTTTGACTTGCGAATGAAAAGTGCTCCATTGTCATCTTCATCACGACTGAAACTATCACTTGATTCTTGAATCTTAGCTTTCTCTTTCTTTGATGTCTTAAAATTTTCTTCTCTCTTTGAGGGTTTATCTTGTTCTATCCACATCTCATATGCCATGAGAATACCATGAAGCTCATCGATCTTTAGCTTGGCTAAATTCTTTATCTCCTCGATTGCCTAAACCTTTTCATCATATCTCATTGTCTGAGGTCTCAAAACCTTTTTCACCATCATTGACTCATCTAATGTTTCTCCAAGACCTTAAATCTGATTTATGATTTGATTGACTCGCAAAAGATAACTTGTTATATCTTCTTCTTCTTCCCTCTGTAAACTTTCAAACTACCTTCTAAAAGTATGCAACTTAGCTTGCTGAACCTTTCCATCACCTTTGTCAATATTCTCAAGTTTTACCCAAATTTCATGAGTAGATTTATATTGCATAACATTAACAAATTTAGATTCACATAAACCACATAAAATAACATTTAAAGCTTTAGAATTACATTCACTTGCCTTCTTTTCTATTGGAGTAATTGCAAATGTCTATGGCTCTTCATATTCCTCCACCACTACTTTCCATATGTCGAATCCAAGGGCCATCAAATAAACCTTCATTCTCATGCTCCAAAAAGCATAATTCATCCCATTAAACAAAGGTGCCTTATTTGTAGAAAATCCTTCCTATGACCCAGCCATTGTGCTTTCTCGATCTACCTTCAAGCTATAAAACTTTGCAAAAAGGAACCTACTCTAATACCAATTGTTAAGCACATGATATATTGAGAGGGGGGTGAATCAGTATATCATATATCTTATAAAACTTTCCTTTAACCAAATTTCACTTAATCAAACATTCAAGATATGGAATAAAACTCAAAAAATAAACACCACACAAGATAGAGAGAGACACCAGATATAACGTGGAAACCCAATGTGGGAAAAACCATAGAGAACAATCTCAAGAATATGAATGAGCATAAACCCAAACAATATTCACAAGCCAAGCTTGCAGGAGCACCACACCCCTTTGTTGAGCACCACCCCAGCTACTATTTGTGAGCACCAACCCACAAGAGCAACACACTCCTTTGCTGAGCACCAACCCATAGGAGAACTAACCCTTTGTGTATACCACACACCTATCTCTCAATGTTTCTATCTCAACAAATGATAGATCAATACATCTCTTTCCTCTCTCTCACCTTTGCTCTTTTAAGCTAGATATAACAAAGCATATTCATCTTTCATAATTGCTCTTCTAAGCTAGATATTACAATATCAAAGCAACCTCTATCTCTCATATATACAAATGGATTCTCAAGGCTTTATTTATATCTTTCCAAATGACCTTTGGCCTTCCCCCTTTGTGACCCTTCAATCCTCATGGAAAATGGAACTAATCTTGGATGACCCTTCATATTCAAGACTTTGAAAAGTCATGTGGTGACCCTTCATGACCAAAAATTTCCTTCCCACTTTTGTCCTTATTTTTGGTGACTTTTCATATTCCTCAAAGTGTCCCTTCATGAGAAATTGTGCCCTTACTCTTTTGTATTCACTTGGTGACTCTTGGTATTCCCCAAGATGACTCTTCATGGGAAAATGTGTCCCATCCTTCTTTTGTCTTTACCCCCTGGCTCTTCGACTACTCCATGGGCCCTTCTTTTGTCTCATATGCAACCAAAAATATATTCATTAATATTAAATAAATATTAACTCATATTAGCCAAGATATATTTATTACAAACAACATTAAATTCAATGGGGCTTTTATCACCAATAATGCTAAACCTTTGACATCAATGACAATATTTCTAACATATCCCAAGTTTGTATAGGGTGTTGTCTAATGCTTGGTTCAGAGAGTTAACTCTTCCTCTTCACGGATGACCTATATGGGGTCAACCACTTAGTCTAATGATAGTTGTCCCTAATATTTATACTCCATCGGAACATAGAGTTTTCTTGAGTGCATGGTGATGAAATCCATGACACCAACCTATAGTGATTAAGTGGATGGGGATGAATTTCACATCATGTGTTATCCTAGAATTAATGAGTTAACAAGAAAGCTTGATTAATTACTTATGTAAGAAAATACAAAAAATACACAATCAAATCCTAGAACATAAGCAACAAGACTAAATTATTTTATTTTGGCACCCCCCCTTCAAACATAAAGGTTAGAAAAAAAATGGGCTGCCTTTGTCTTGATAGGTCTTGCAGAACAAGGGTTAGTAGTCTAATTTTAATGTAAAACTGATATTCCCCTACAAAACTATAATTACATAGTCAGTTGAAATAAAAAAACATAACCAAATACTATGATATTGTAATTATAAATAAAAATGCAGATCATGAGTTATTATATTGTAACAAATAGCTAATTGTGATAATTAAAAAATAGGCACCTACAAAACTATAATTATTAATACAAAACCGTGACTATCAAGTAAATGTCATAATTTTGAGATTAGTAGTTTTTTAATAAATTAAAAAACTATAAAATTTATAGTTTTTAGCTGATGCAGATAGATTATTATCCCAAATACTTATAAAATACCTAAAAAAATGTTGTGATATAACTATAGAAAATTTTTACAAATTTTGACTATTTATCAAGATCTTTAAAAATGGATATCTAGATGAGATATTTTAATGAACATATAGAGTAGCAAGATATTATTACCAAATTTATCTTAAAGATTAGTTAAAATTTTAAAAATAGTGAATTAAATTGCACCCTAAGTCTACCTAATTACAATGTTGCTAATGAAAAAACAATATCCTAGAATGCTCCATAGGTTCTTTTCCCTCCTCTTACCTTGGTCTCCCTTTAGGGTCGAAAGCTCCTGAAGCTTTTTGGGAAGGACTTATTAACAAATTTAGTAAGAAATTGGTGGGATGGAAAGGCAATCTTCTAAGCTAAGGTGGAAAGCTCACACTCCTCAAATCAAGTCTTCAAAGCATACCTACGTACGCTTTGAGTCTTTTCACAATCCCCACTAAATTTGCTGAAGCTATTGAAAAAATCTAGAGAAACTTTCTTTGGTCAGGTACTGAGGAGAAAAGGAGAATGCCTCTTATAGCATGGGATAACATTTGTAAACCTGTCAGGGATGGTGGACTTGGTATAAGGAAAATTAGAAGTATGAACACTGCCCTCTTAGCTAAACAAGGGTGGAGGGTTTATCAGGAAAATAAAGAATGGAGTAAAATATGGAAGCACAAGTACTTATTCAAGGCAAAGTCACTCCCTGAATTCTTTACTACTCCAGACATTTCTCATCCTTCTGCCATATGGGGGGGCAGTCCAGGGAACAAAACATGTTTTAGAAGAAGGAAGCTCATGGAAAGTTGGCAATGGTAAAAAGGTGAAGTTGTGGGAAGATATTTGGTTAAGAGGAAAACCGTTACAGGAAGAAATCCAAGATAAAGATGTTATAGATAGATGCAAGCAAAGAGTGGGAATAACGGTTAACCAATACTGGCAGAACAACTCTTGGGTAAACCTCACAGACTATGATCAAGATCTCAAGGATATTCAATTATCCCTAAATGTTATATCTCTATATCCTAACCATGAAGATAAAATTGTTTGGCACAATGAGCCAAGCGGACAGTTTAAAGTTTCTTCCATTTTCACCTCTAAGGGAAATGGTAGCAAACCGTTATGGATGAGAGCCTAGATTAAGGGGCTCATCCCTAAAATCAAATTCTTTTTCTGGACCCTTCTCTAAAATAAAATATTGACTTTGGATAATTTACAAAAATGTGGAATTAATATTGTAAACAGGTGTATTCTTTGTAAAAAAGACCTTGAAGATAGAGATCATCTGTTCATGAATTTTTCCTTCACTCAGCTAGTTTGGAAGGAGATTCTTAATTTGTGGGGCATTACATGGATTCACCACAAAAATGTGGAATTATCTCTCAAAAGCTGGTACTGCCCCTCAAAGAATCCCGAAGTTCTTTTTTTATCGAAACTTACTCTTCCCCATATTTGGTGGGGAATATGGAAGGAAAGAAATAATCGAATCTTTAGAAATAAGGAACTTCCTGGATGGGTGGTAGGACAGAACATCATTAGAGCTTTAAAGGAGAATTTTTTAGCACAAAAGAATCCAAGCTCAACTCTCCAAGTGGATAATCCCTTAAGGACGGATAATCCTATAGGTAAACCTGATAATCCCAGATTAGGAGTTACTTGGAATGTTCCCCCTCAAGGATGGATTAAAGGAAACTTTGATGGTGTTGCCAAAGGGAACCCGGGGAATGCAGGTTGTGGTGGAGTTTTGAGAAACCATATGGGAAAGGTAATTGATGCTGTTGCAATCCCCATTGGTAAATCGAATTGCCACATTGCCGAAGCTACAACTGCCCTTCAGACCCTCAAAATAGCTGTGGACTCGAGATATCCCAAATTGTGGCTTGAAGGGGACTCATTGAATATTATAAATATTCTTAACAATATAAATACTGTGTCTTGGACCATAGAGGATAAGGTAATGGAGATGAAAACATTAATAAAAAAATTTGAAGAAGTGATTATAACCCACACCTTTCGTGAAGTCAATGGTGTTGCAGATTGGCTAGCTAATTGTGCAGTTCGAGCAGGTCAAACAGTGAGGTGGCATGAAACATTAGAAAAGAACGTGGATTTGAGGGTGCTCATTCTTCATGATGCAACCCATGCAAAGGAAGGAAAGATTGGAGTGTAATAGAAATATAATGAGTAGGAGGAGTGGCAGCACGGGGAAAGGACAACAATCATTAAAGAGGAAGGCCCTCAAGAGTGAGAAGCGGATCCTGAATAAGCACAAACAAAGCTGACTTTCCAATCAATTTGGTAGCAGGTGGGATCATTGTAAAGACCATAGCAACTGGGTTTCAAAGAAAATGAGTATGGCACACGAAAGGAAGGGAGAACCCCAAAAATAGGAACCCAAGAGCTATGATGAATGGAAAGAGAAACAAGAAGTCTGGAGAATTCTGTAGAAAGGAAAAGTTGCAAGCTATATTGAAAGACTCCATGGGTCAAAACCGCATATCACTATGGCTTTTTTCAAAAATTGGACTGATGAAAGGGTTACCCTGCATGGTATCATAGTGAACCTAACAGAGGATTCTATAGTTGAGGTTACAGGGTTGCCTACGGATGGACTTAAATTCTCCAAGCAGACAAGCATTTCGAATGAGGCCTTTTGTAAGTTCCCCAAGATGGATGAGGAAGAGTAGAAGTTGGTCAAGAACGGGGATTTCTATGAATTGGATTAGATTAAAGGGATATGGAGGGATGTCTTAAGTTGCATAAGGGAGTACTTCATCCTAGACAGAAGAAGTAAGCGAGTGCACAAATTCCACTTTGTCTTCCTTAACCATTTCAGGCACAAGGTTAGTCTGTCTTTTCCCTTTTATCTTCGCTTCTCCTTGGTCCAAAGTTCATATGCTCATAGGAAAAAGGAAACGTGCCCTATCCTACATGAAGGCGTTATTCTGTTAATTGAAGGCTATTGCAAGAATAATGCAATGGTAAAGCACCCCAAACAGGGGAAAAACAAGGAGTCAGGGAACAGAAAGAGTGAAAGTGTAAATGGGAAAGGCAAAATCAAGCTCCCTAGTGCTAAAAAGTAGAATGTAGAAGAAGATACGGAATGGGAGAGAATTGATAAACCAAGGGAGGAAAACTTGGAGGAAGAAGAAGGAACTAAAAGCTGGGATACAAACTCTAATGAGGATGAAGAATGTCCTGAGAAGAATGAAAAAGATGATGTCAACACAGAGGAGGATTCTGCAAACAAAACAGAAGATACGGAGGAAAATCGGAAAGTGTTGGAGGATGAATTTGTCCAAGATGGCCCTATTGAGGACCCAGCTTCAAAGAACGAAAAGGAAACTACAGGTCAGGATGATAATCAAGAGATGGATATGGAAATTCAAATTGGAATTAAAGAGTGGGAACAAAAGGATCGAGAGGATATCTTTGAAGAAGCCAGGAACAGTCCCAATAAAAACTCTGAGGAATGGAGAGGGAAAAAATAGAATGATGAAACTCACACACCAATGACTTGGGTTAATTGCAAAGCAGAGGCATCTTCCCAATTTGATTCTTGGACGTGTAGGGAGATTATGGATCTCAAAAGGAAAGTGGAAACTATGGAAGATACCCTGAAAGCTATATGGAACAAAATTAACAATATGGAAAATCAGATAAGAGAGATCCCAGTCAAGCTCAAAGCCTATGAGAATATCCTCTGGGAACTCATTAAGGACAAAAAAATGAAAATGGAGGAAGTTACATCTAATATTTGTGCTAATGCTGTCAATATTGGAAAAAGAGCCAATGAGGAGACCAATGCCTTGGAGGGACCTAGCAAAAGGATGAGACAAAGTTCAAGAAAGAAGGTTACACAAAAAGGAGCCATGCTAGTGGCAACCACTACCCAGGATACTGTTATGAAAGGAAAAGAAACTATGAAAATGATATTGGAACTAGATGAATAATCTGGTTCCTCTTATTGGTTATGAAACTGGTCCTGTTCTTTGTTTTCTTTTTATAAACCTATGCCTTTGGTGTAGCCAGATCTCTGTTAAATCTGGGTTTTGACCGGTAGTCTTTCTATTGGTTTCAGGTCCATTAAAAACCTATTTTTTCTACTTCCTTGTTGTAGTTTTTAGGCTTTGCCTATGGTTTTGGATGCTCTTTCTTTCTTTCCTTGTACTAGGGTTTTGGGGCCCCTTCAAAACCTACTTTTACCTTAATCTAAAACAATATCATTGATAGTAAGGCAAAACCTTAGATCATGATTAGAGATATTTTAATAGGGGGTTTAACAAGTTAATGATATATAGTTTTTATTTTATATGATCTCCTTTATACCTCTTTTAATTGCCAACATGTACACAACTCAAAAGCATCCTTTTTAGGAACACAAATAGCCAAAACTCAAAATAGTCAAAATCAAAATAGTTGGATCCTAAAATAGTTAGATTGGATTATTAGAGAGATTATATGATCACTAGTATGCCCTATAGATATATAATAAATTATTTTCACTTGTAGATTAGATATTAATAGGGAATATTTTATTAGTTTAACCAGAAACTGCAATATCACAACTTATAATGGTGATACCGCAATTACCAGGTCAAAGCCGTAAATCTTAGAGTTGTGATATCATACTTCATCCACCAACAATAAAATTATTTTCCAACCCTACTTTTCCATACATACATAAGGTAAAAAACACTTCCAAGAAATATAAAATAGATAAAATGTCTCTACATAGAGGTTGGGAATAAAAAAAAGTGATATTAAGACAACCCAAAAACCTATAAAATCATAACTATAAAAGCAAAATCTCAATTATCAAAGTGATATCACTACTTTAAAAGTAGTGGTAGTGCATAAAGGTGATAAAATTATTAAAGCCTAAAACTATTAATGGTTAGAATCTAATGTTAACATAACATCACTTATCTCACTATAAGACTACAACTGTAATATCATGAATACCAGTGTAATATCACAATTCTCCTATATGTGATTTTTTTTTCAAATCTAGCATTTGATTCTCATCCAATTGTATGTTTAATATTATAAATCACTTCCATCAATATCAAGAGGTTATATTTATGGAGTATTTCCGACTATGGTCACTACAATGTAGTAGGAATTTTGGATTCTTTCTATATTACTATTTTTATTAATAAAACTCAAAATGCAAATAAAATCAAATAGAGTGGATAATTAGATAATCAGATGCTTACAATGAGATCAATTACCATCATTTTATCTCTTATATCTTCCCTCTAATATTTCCAAATTGATTTGAGTATAAAATAAGTGGATTGTTGGATTGTTTGATAATGGCTTCAATGGTTTCTTGGCTTGATGATGGATTTGATAAGGTTATATGAGTGCTTCGATAATGTAAGTAAGATGTTTATGGATTCAAGTTTGATTCAAATTCTTGAGTTAGTTTTCATGGAGGAATTATATTAATTATATAAGCCATGAGATGGAAAATCAATGGCTCAAATTTAATTTTGAGCCATTGAGATCAATGGCCAAGGAATTTACAAATATTTTTTAATTCCTTGGAAACCTATAGAATAAAAGATTATAGAGGGGGAGGGTTAAATTAGAGGAGATTATAGAATTATCCAATTCTAGAATATCGATTAAAGAGTAGGGATGTAGGAACATCTTGTTTAGTAGGGTGGTAGATGGGTAGGTGAATAAAAGGTATTTTTAAATTGGTAAGTGGGTTAATGGATAGGTTAATAGGTAATTAGGCTTAGCTAGTAGGCTAATGAGGGTGATTAATTAGTTGTAAAGGTAGAATAAGGTTTGTGGGATGTAGAAATTTTGATTTAAGGATTGGGACATTAGTTAATTGGCTAGAGAATATAGTTATATGTTAAATTAGCAAAATTAGTAGAATTATCAAGTTGAGCAGATTTAGGTACGTATAAAGTGTATTATATCAAAAAATTAGTCAAATTGGTTAAGGAAACCTAATGTAGACATAATTGCATAAAGGGTTTGTGAAATTAATAGATTTCCCTTGAGAGTTTAGGCCTAAAATTTTGTGTGAAGTTGTAAGGGATTAATGGGCACTCAAAACTATGTTTATTTTATCTATAACCTCTATAGATTATTTAAACTCAAAATATTTATGAAAAATAAGGGTTATAGGGAGACTAGGCCTAAAATAAGAATCTTGTATTTTGAAGTGCAAACTCTCTCCCTTTGCATCACCAACCATCAGTTAGTGATGGAAGTAGGTACCTATTGGAGACTTAGGTTGAACCCTAGCTAAAAGTATAAGTGTTCAAGTCATATTCTCAAACCTAGTCCAATATGAGAATAACCCTAGCTTGTGGGTTACCTAATTTTAGGTCAGACCTCTAAGGTTTTTAATGAGGCTAGATCCTTGTATATGACAATTTGGATCTCTTTTCCTAAAACTGAATCTATTGAGATGAAAAGGGGAGAAAATACATGAATGAAATCCTGATTTAAGTGTGGTGATGCACCAATTTTTTAATGATCCACTCTGAACATGGACACTTTCATGACTAATAATAAATTCAATGGGGACAAGGATTGATCAAATTCCATGATAGGGTTCCAAACATGAGTATTTTGTATAAAGTTTTAAAATATACCTATAACTTGAAGGATAGAATGAGATAGGTCTATGTAAGACATTATGGACTTATGACACTTCAAGGAAACCTCACTAGCTAACACTTCACACAACCTATAAGAAACTAACAGTCTTAAAGCAAGGTACATGAAGGACCTATACATGATGAATAGACCACATACATTCTATAAATCAAACTAAAAAAAAAAGTACACTTAGCATTAAATTATAATTTGAAATTGTCTTATATTGCTTCAAAGATTTTACAAAGTGATTTTAGTAGAGGTTTGTTATACCTAGCTGAGGGATGAAAATCAAGAGTTCAATGTTTACATTTATAGGAAGAAATCAAAGCTAGAGAAGGAAAATTTTGGCACTAAAGGGGTCATAAATGAGCTCAAATCCACTTAGAATAGCATTTATAATTGTCCTACATTTATTCTCCTTATAAACTCTTAATTGATTAGTGACACCTCAAAATATAATTGCAATAGTCACACCATTCCTTCTCCCAATTTTCCCCTCGTTGATGCTCTTTTAATAGCTCTTAATTAATTAGGATCCATTAAAAAACACACTCTTTACTAAAAGCTCAATCACACTTTATATTTTAGACACATGTCATCATCTCATTTGCTCTTAGAAGTTTGTTGGATTCATAGATCGAGACACTTATCACCACCATGTGATTTCTATGGATTCATTATTAGTTTCTATGATTAAATGTGATTATGCCACATGTTGACCTCAAATTTAATCTAACTCCCTTGAATTTTCAACCTTAATCCACACATTTGATCCCCTTCATACACACTCTATCAATCTTGATCTACTAGATCAAATCCATACCATTTATCTCCCTTCAGAACCATAAGATCCAATGTGGTTATTTGATTTATTGGGGAAGTTGCCATGATTGAGACACTTGGCACCAATTCATTTATTCCTTGGATTCACTAACTTTTTGACTTTGAGATCACACCATTGGATCTTCGTTTTCATAATCAAATACATGCCATTGATCCTAGGTCCCAGTGTTAAACATGTATCATTGATCTTTACTACACAACTTAACACATACTATAAATCTTGATCCAATTACATTATTAAATTTTTGACCCTATCAATATCCCACATGCCATTGATTTTGATTACAAGATCAAATGTACTCTGTTGGATCTTGATGGTCCCACTAATGTTGTCTTTATCTGTTGACCATAGATCTATGATCTGATCAAGTGAGATATCGACACCTAGTGGAAGTGCATTCATTAAGAGCGCATTAATTATTTTTGAATCCAAATGGTTATTTTATAGAGCTCAATTTTTATAGCCTTGGGCACATCTTGCACTGCTAAATCATTTTTAAAAATTTGTATCAATAGACAAAAAATGCATCAAGGCACCAAATTTATAGAGTAAAGACACAACACTAAAAACATATTTTTCATTTAATACTTCACTCAAGGGTTGCTAAGATAACATTGAAATATGACCATACAAAGAACTAACTATAAATACTTTGTGTGCCTTTAACATGACTAACAAGAAAATTTTAAAAATAGGCTATGACCCCTTAAGCTATAGGGTTAGCCAATTTCCTATCCTAAAAATTGACCAACATTTTTGGTGACTCAATTGACTTGACTAGCCTCCTAGTCATGGAACCTAGAATTTGATCAAGCTTGCTCACGATGACTAGACAAATGATGTATTACTTATAATAAGGATTATTCCTAACTCTTGGAAACCCTTTGAAATAATGAGACACACACAAACAATAGGAAATCAATAAAAACACACCAAATAACCACCTAAACAATAAAAAAAAAACAAATAGAGCAATGTGTAAGAGAACTTGGAGGTAAAGAAGACCTATCTACCTATACAAAAAGATCATGAGATAAACTAGTAGCAGAATTTAAGATACCTCCTATTGATAGGAATGGGAAAAATCTATCCATTCAACTTATCAATCTCAAATTAATTGATTTATTCTCAACTTGTGATGACATAAGGACCATTTTAAAGACTATCAAACTTGGATTTTTTTCCCTAGTTTTGCACTATCTTCATCCTATTTGAGGACTATATTACCTTATTGGAATGTCTTCAAAGAAGTTCTCTTATAAAATTAACTCTTTAATTGGTGCTTATTGGACCACATGATGTGCATATAAATTTCCCTTGTCTCGTCTAGTTTTCTTAGTTCATTCAACCTTATCTGAATAGCATCATCCTTAAAGAGCTCAAGTTGTTGTGCAAGCTCTAATGTATGTAATTTAAGAGAGATAGGAAGATTGGATTCTTTCCCATAGACAATAAGGCATGGGGAGTGTCTAATATATTTATTAGGTGTCACTTTATCTACCCATAGGGTAATCCTCAATCTAGTATGCTAATCCCTCTAACTATCCTCCATAGTTCTCTTGATAATCCCCAACAAGTTATTATTTGTGGAATCTTGTAGTCCATTGCCCTGTGGGTAATAGTTAGAGCATACCATAATATAAATTCGATCCCACTCACATAACTTATTATTTTTGAAGTCCAATTCATTTTCAAAAATGATTATAAAAGGCACACCAAATATGGTCACAAGTTTGTCATAAAAGTCTAAAATAGAATTTTCATTAGCTTATTTGAGGCAATTACTTAAAATAATATTCTAAAGTAGTTTGTAGTTACAATGATCCATTTATGTCCTTTACTTGAATGGGGATGTATCATCCCTATGAAATATATGACCCATTACATGAATGGTTGTTCTACTTGTATGGGTTGTATGGGAAGCGTAGCTAGTTTTTGCTTGCCAATAAACATTACACATTTTGGGCATTTCCTTACCCATCTCTAATGATATTAAATGATGTGGGCTTGGGATTAAAATTCCTTCCAGCTAGACCATCATGGAACTATTCAAGTAACTTATTTACTTGGCATGATTCCACATACCTCAAAAGCATGTCTCTTATATCTTTCTTAAAAATTAATCAATCTATTAGGACATAAGTTATATTTTGTAAATTTAAGTACCTTATATTTTCTCTATCTATCCCAATAGGACATTAGCCTAACTCAAAAATTCTAATTCTATCATGCATCTAACTAAAAGTTTTGTTGTCTACAATTGCCTATTGGCTATCATGGACTACCAACACTTGGTATTTACCTTGTTTTACCTATGTTACAAGGCTTTCACATAACCCTATACCCCTTAACATATTTTTTAGTCTAACCTCAAGTTCATACTCCATGCATTTTATCACCCATCTAACTCTTTTCTCATGCAGGTCTCTGTTGTGTATAAACTCTTTAATACCTGGGTGTACCACCGTGAGTATGATCTTACTATTTGAGACCATGTGCCTGAATTTCTTCAAACCTCTCACTACTAAAAGAAAATGTTTTTATAGAAATTTATACCTTTCCTCATACCAATTTAAGGCCTGACTGAAGAAGGCAATAGGTTGTTCCAAACATTGCTCATTCTGTTGTATCAACATGGTAGAGATTAAATCCAACATAGAGAAGGCATACATGTAGAATTCTTTGTTAAAATCAAGATTAAAAAGTGTAGGGCCATGATAGATGGCCTCTTTTATGGCCTCAAAACTCCTCTCACCTTCTTTGGTAAATTTAAACTCCTTATATTTTCTTAACATGTGAGTAAGAGGCTTGACCAACTCTATAAAGCCTAGGATAAACCTTCTTATAAAATTAATCTTTCCTAAGAAACTCTACAAACCCTTCTTATTCTTGGGAAATATTAAGGATAATATAGACTCAACTCTTTTAGAGTCTATGGAAATACCATCCTTGGACACTACATGACCTAATAACCTACCATCACGAACACCAAATATAATTTTTTAAGGATTTAATGATACACCAAATTCTCTGCATCTTTCAAAAACTAACCTCAAGTGAGCAATGTGATTAATTGGGTCCTTTGAGAAAATAGTGACATCATCTAAGTAGATGAAAACCATGTCATTGATCAAACCTTCAAAGGCAGCATCTATTTCACTCTGAAAAATTGCCCTAGTATTGGATAGTCCAAAGGGCTCTTTCATGTATGCATAAGTACCCCACGTTGTGGTGAAGGCAGTCTTATGCCTATCTTCTTCTTTGACCATAATTTGATTATAACCATATTATCTATCAAGTAATGAGATACTTTGATAACCTACCACCTTTTGAAGAATCTGATTCTTTGAGGGTAGTGGGTAATGGCCTTTTAGGGATACTTTATTGAGATCCCTAAAGTCAACACACAAACGTATTTCCCCATTTTTATTCCTCACTGTCACAAGGTTTTCCACCCATGAGGAATGTTTAATGGGGAATATTATCCTATATTAAATCAACTTAAATAGTTCCCTTCTCATCAACTCCTCTACTTTTGGGTTGACAAGGCTTTATTTCTACCTGACTAGTTTTGCATTGCTCTCTAGTTCAATGGTCTATTATGTAAGTTTGGGATCAAATCCGTTCAAATCCTTGTATTCTCATGAAAATACATCAGAGAATTATTATCATAAATCAATAAATTTAGATTTATTTTCTATTATATTGATCTTTCATAACTTTAATAATTTATCTTTAAATATTTCTATCCTCTCATAATGTTCCTCCTTGGCTAAGATACATGCCTTAACTCTTCTCACTTGATCATCTTCATTGAGTATGATTTCCAATGTTAAAATAACCTTAGGTATCTTTTTATATCTTAGCTGCACTATCTGATCATCATACTAATGTTAGAATTTGTTTTGATTCTTGTGGTAGAATTTTACCTCCTACATTAGAAAACATATAATTTGATCATCATTGTCAAACACCTACCAAATTACTTCATTATCAGGTATAGATGGCCTACATATGACATTGATCTTGTCTTAACTCTAGTTACCTTTAACTCCTTCCACAACCTCACACTAAGCTCCAATGGCTGCAAGCCTATCTACATGTTGATTTACCTCTCTTGGTATGGATTGTATATTGAATGCTAAGAAGTCCTTTATGAGATCCCATACACGATGCTTGTAATATTTTAAATGATGGTACTTAAATGGACTTATGCCTCTCACTTATTTCACAATAACATCAATATCACCCTTGACTTGATGAAGTTTAACACCTCTTCTTCTTGCCTCTTATAAACCATGTAGAAGGGCTTCATATTCAATTATGTTTGAAGTGCAACTGAATTGAAATATTGCAACTAAATAGTACCTATAATCTGAGGGTGAAACCAACATGTCTCTATCTCCACTAGGATTATTTGACCTTGAGACATCAAAGAATAAATTTCATATACCATCTTCCTCTTTATTGGTGTTAATTACGCAAGGTATATCGGTACCCTCCTTATGCATATAATACAACCATAAATTTGCTTCTTAAATATTGCTATAGGGATCAAATCCATGATTGTCATCTATCCATTCATCTAGGTATAGGTATAAAATTCCTTCAATATGATCATGAGCTCTTTTTCACTAACATTTTCATCCTCTTCAAATATGGTATAGTTGGCATCTATAAGGTTAGGTGTATAGGGCTCTAAGTGGAACCTAGAGATAGTTTTTAACCTAATGGTGACCCTAGTCCCATATCTAGTCCTGAAAACCATGTATGACTAGTCAAAGGATAAATAAACCCTAATTTTTATAATAAAGTCCCTAGATATGCATATGGAAAAATATGGGGGTAGGTCTACAACCATTACATCCTAAGTGATGACATAATATGGGCAAGTTGCCAATGTGATATTAAGATATTTCAAGATACCTACTATTTTAGTGGGGGAACCATCCAACTAGAGAACACCATTTTCATTAGGTACATACTTAAGCTCAAATTTATTTGTTATGGCTTTAGGCATAACTAAGGTTGAATCACCTAAATATATCATACAATTATGTACTAAATAGTCCCCTATGATGACTGACAATTAGCATGGAGGGGGCTTGACAACCTTAAGGGGATAAACAACATTATGAACTTGACCTTGAATAGGATCTTGATTAAGAACTTGAATTTGACTGGCTGACTACTATTTATAAAAACTACCTTTACCTTTTCAACTTTCTTGTTCACATGAGAAAGCTTGGAGAGATCTTGCTGAAGAATCTCATTCTATCCTATAATAGATAGAGTATCATACATATACATAGTGACATTATTCTTTTTCATATGATCCATAATATTGAAAGGAAGACTAGTACCTTTGAACTACACCTTAAAAGTAGAAGTATCACTTGGCACTTGAGTGACAGGAGGAACAAAAGGAGAGTTCTATTGTTATCCATGATGTTGAGGTATTTGATGAGTTATAGGAGCCTTAGAAACTATACTTAAAGTGTCAGGTTGTTGAATAACTTATGGAGGTGTTGAAGAAGAATTAAGCTACCCCAAATTATCATCCAAAATCCTCCTCTTAGCCCTTGTATTGGCTACAATTGGATCATCTTCCCTTTGTGTAGTCTACCCCATGCTTACTACTCCATACTCAAACATATGCTCCCATTCTTGAAGTTTTATTTAAATGGTGTCATTTGGTGCCTTATCCACACTCCCTTATTGTTGAATTTGAACTTACGATGATGTCATGGAAAACATGCTATCTTGATTCATTAGAGTGATTTTTGGTGGAGGCATTATGTTTTGGCCTTAAAATGAAGGAACATGTTTCCAACTAAGATCTTGATACATTTCTCAACTTTTAACCATTACCATCTCATTGGACTAACCCCCTTGATTTCCTTTGACCCTCTTGTAAAATGTTATTTTATGTGGGGATTAAGGCTCTTGAACTACTTGTAGTTGTAGTATTGTAGCTATTAAGATATCTACCTTGAGTAATTTGGCCTTGGGCTTATTGATTTGATGGATAAGGGGTCTATTGTAGGATTGAAAAGGGTATTAGGCTTGAAAGGGACCTTGGTATGGCCTATATTAAGTCTCTTTTTATCTCTCTATAGCCACTAGATTGTTGTTTTGTACTTTCAACAAGCTCTCAATCTTTGCAAATTTATCCACTTAACTATCATCAAGTTGAGCTTGAATGTTTAGATCAAGAAATGGAGCAATGGAAGGTGGGGTGGATTGAAGCTCTAGAAAAAGTGGCATGAGAGTTCTTGGCATGAGTTTCCCTACTTGTATCAAATAATTTTATACCCTTATAGATATATCATAAGCCTTAGGTAGAGTTATCCCACCCATAGATTAGATCATGACCACAATGTTTGAATTCAATGCTTTTAAATAGTAAAGAAAAGCATAATTAGCTATGGTATTAATGATGACAGGGATCATATCCTAAGTTTTTTGGAATTTATAGTTGAAATCAATAATAGATTCTTTGGATGCCCTCTTGATTGAGGTGAGTTATTTAATAAGTGACACATGGTCACTTTTATCCTCAAAATGCCTATATAGGCACTCACCAAACTCATCCCAGGTATTGAATGAGGTAGGAACCAGACCCCTATACCATTACATGGCTTTGTCTTTTAAATATGTGACTATTAGTGTCAGGGATATATTTTCTTACGTAATGTTATGCACTAAGCAAAGGTTTACAATATTAGCTACATGCTTTATATAAGTGGTAGAGTTTTCTCCTATAAGGTATGGTAAACTCTTAAAAGAGGTAGCAGGGATAACATCATTTTGTTAAAGTTTACGAGGGATGTCACCATTGAAGGGTACAAAATATTGTAATCTAGGTCTTACAGTTTACATTTGCCTTGGTGGACTCTTCATGGATTGAATATGGGAAAAACTTGTAGATTTTGGAGATGTGGAAGAATTAGGGGCTACTAAGTTGGGGTTTGAAACTATTACCCTTTTCCTCCTTGTAATATGCAAAGGCAATTCAATGAACTAAACTTGTTTACCTTTTGAAGAAAAACTAGTGGGGATTTGGTGAATGAATTTTTACTCTAATCTACTTATGAGTACTCCAAGACTTTTAAATGTTCTCCCACATTGCCAATTTATCCCAAGCTAATGTCTAGATGCATTGATTGAGGTCCCACTAAACATGCCAAAGTTGTTGGAGACTTAGGTTGCACCTTAATTGAAAGTAGAAGTGTTAAATTATTACTCTTAAACCTATTCCAACATGGGAATAACCCTAGGTTTTAGGTTACCTAATTTTGGGTCAGACCTCTAGAGTTTTTAATGAGGCTAGTTCCTTAGATATGACAATTTGGATCTCTTTTCCTAAAACTTAATCTACTGGGATGAAAAGGGGAGAAAATACATGAATGAAAACCTAATTTAAGTGTGGTGATGCACCAAATGTTCAATGATGTTGGAGAGTTCTTAATGATGTCATGGAGGTGTCTTAGTGAGTAGATGATGTGCTTTGATAGCCTAAGTAATAATGGCAAAGTGTGCAATGTACTTGAAGCTGGCTTGGTTGATCTTCCATTTTGGCATAGTTAGATATACTCAAGGATGAGGCTGAGGTATGTAGCATGTGCAAGGAGTCCTATAAGATGTTTTCTATGCTTAGGAGATATTTTATGCATAAATGAAACTCACCTAGATCATCATTATTCTAATATAGACATTTTGGGTCCAATGGTAGAAAATTTGAGTAGGTCATTTGCTAACATGACCATTGCCAATTGTGGATGAGTCTAGGGGAGTTGTCCATATGGTTGTGATCACATTAGTCCCTAGTTGTTATGTGTTAGTTATCAATTGTGCCTAAGTGTAGTTAAATATATGTGGGTACAAATTTGGGCTCTTAGGGATTTCGATAATGTTTACAATGTTCAAAAAAAGTTAAGTAAGCATGTTGATGATATCATAAGTTTCACACATGAAGGTTTAAGGATGAAATAGTCACATGGGTTTGTTCAGTATGTTTCCTAGTTATTATTAATTAAATCCTAGGTCATGTACCTAAGCATGACAAAATATATACAAGGGAAAAGTTAGGCTCTCAGGTAGTTTGATATTATTTTCCCATAGCCAAATTTTCATGAGGCAAGAAAGATCTATGTAAGTGGTTTGATGGTGGCATATCTCATACATGTGAACATTTTAAGAGAAGGTGATCATATTTATTTGTTCATTTTTGTACGTAGTTTATTTTTGCTAAATTTTAAATCATGCACCAAAGCACCTCAAAATATATGCATGATTAAAGATCACCTTCAAAGCAATTATTAACATTATTGGATTTGTAAAAAGATAAATCTAAGAAGGTATTTTAATGTCATTATATCTCAAACATGTGAATGTTTCAGGAGTAGTTTGACACATGGCTATATTATCTTATGTGAGGAGATCATATGGTCCCAATTTGAGAACATGTGAGTGAGTGAGGTAAAAGATATGACTACGTAAATTTGGCCTTCCAAGTAGATATGCAAGGTTCCCATACTTAGTAAAATGTGCACAAGTTAAATTTTGAGAAAAATCAATGGATCACATTACTCTAATAATTAATGAAGTAATGATATGAGGATAGGTGCATGATGTAGACACCTAAATCTAGCCACCGATAACCCCCAATCAGGCTTTTGGCCAATTTCCACCCAAAATGCACAATTTGGCCTAAAAACACTAAAACATCCTAAATGATGTGAAATCGACATATTCAAGTGATGATTTTGGCTAGGGTATCTCTAAATGGGGAAATGTAATTTATAGGCCAACTAACTTTGATCAGACCATTCTGAGTCAAAATGCCAATTTTGCACTTATGGATTGCTCTTTCCTATCAAATCTTCTACACAAGACACATGCCTTTGTTATTTGTTGTTGGTAACATCCTAAATGGGAATATGAATCCAATTCATCTAACTTTTCTTTATAATTCTAATCCAATCAAATTTTAAACCAATAACAAGACATTCTGATCAATTTGAGTAATTTATGCACAAAGTACTTAATCATGCTTAAGAGATAATTAACCCAAATCAAGGCATAATTAATAATTCAATGAAAACTTGTTGAAAATTTCTTTTTGGAAATGAATATTGAATATCTACATCATTAGGTGACCTCATTTCTTGGAAGGACATCCCTAGGCCATAAATGCCACAAATATCAGGATTCATGCCCTCCATGCCTCATTAATGCTTTCCATGATGCCCTCCATGCCTCTTAATTGCCCTTATTCCAATGTCATGATGAGGATAATTAAAATATTAATTCCAAAAATTTAATTAATCCTCAACCATACATCTCAATCTCAAGATGGGTGATTTAGGTTAATTTTAGACAATCTCAAAAATATATAAATAGAGAGGCCATGAACATGATTTCAAAAAGTCTTGATTATGCAAAGTTATAATGCACAAATGGTTCAAAAAGCTTCAAGAAACTAGTGTTACCATGCTAAATTAATTCCAATCTAATCCAAGCTAAGCCAAAATCCAAAGGTGCCAAGGAGATATGAAGGCAACCAAGCTTCCATTGCCAAGGACTTCATGAGCATAAGCCAAGCAAGCCACTACTACAAAGGTATTTAGAACATCCAAGGAAGGTGAAGGAATTCTTGCATTTTATTCCTTAATTTTTAGTTGTGTTTGTTATTTATTTTTGTTAACTAAGATCTCTCTAGTTCCTAGGCCTATAAATATTATGCTATTAGTGTGTTTCTTTCATTTTGGAACTAACATCATACTAACCATCCTCTCTTGAGTCAAATTTTTAGATCACAAATGATGTTTAACACTGACTAAAGATAAATATCAAGTTTCTTCCAAGGATCAATGGTGAGAGGGTGATCATACAAATATATATTAATGGTGTTTATTAAATTCAAGAGGTTAAAGTGATAGTTGTTTAGCATTTTTAAAGACTAAACTATGTACAAGAGATCGATAGAGCGCATTGAGTTAAAGTTTCCTAATTAAATGAGATGAGGTCAACATGTTTAATGTTTAACATTTGAGAATTGGTTCCTATGTGTTAAAGTTAGCATAAGATAGATGGTGTGAGATTGATATAAATCTAAGAGGACATGAGATGCGAGCTTAGTGTTTGAATTTTAACTATGCCCATTTACATTTGAATTTTTGAATTTGTAAAGGAAAAACTTAGTGCTCTATATTTTGGCTATATCTTTTGATCAAGGATGAATTTTATCATGTAAAATGAATTAAAGATGTAAAGGACTCAAACGTGCATCTAGAAATATGGATTTAAAGATCTGAAAGTGTATATAGATAAATATATTGAGCTCTAAATTTGACTGTGTTCATGCATGTTATGCAAGTAACTCGAGAAGGGTATTAAGCTTGTTTTTATTTTATTTTGATATCTCTTGATGAATTAGATATTGGATCATGTTATAGAATGCATAAGGATAATCTATGTTCATTTTTAAGGTTTTTTAATTGTATGTAATATGAACAAAGGTTTATAAGTTGATTTTGTATTCATTCATGTTGACTGTATGCATAGAATGTTGTTTGAGTGAGTTATTCTTAAGCATAAGGGTGATATGATGGATATGGACACTTAAGGATGACCTATGTATCATATGGAATGGATTTATGCATTTGGAAAGTGTTCCTATGTTTTTATTTTTCTTGGAGAAGTGTCAAAGATCTGAATGGGTCTCCATAGGACCTAAAAGTGATTTAGGCCCATTTGAAAATAGATTGTGCTTAAGTGTGACCCATGTGATATGCCTTAAGGGTGATGACATGTTTTGTAGCTAACATGGAAAGATTATTATCTTGTTAGTTCATGATTTATATATAAATTTTGGAACCAAATGAGATGGTTTCTAGATTGGTGAAACACTTGTGAAAGAGACTTATGCAAGTTGGATTTGAGAGTTGTGGAGTGAAGGAGAGCTAGAGTGCCTAGTTGATAAATTGATGAGTAAAACATATTGATGCCTATATGTATGACCTATAGGTAATATTTATAATTTAAAAAGAATTATCTTATATTTTGAGGATATGCAAAGAGGTCTAAGTGTGTATATGAGGATAGGAGTGAAGGAGAGAGATTGTGGCATGCCTATGTTAGAAGTTTTTATGAGATAGAGAGAGAGAATATGCATGGGTTAGATAAATAGAGATCCATCATCAGGTGTTTAATACATCATTTATAAGGTGGAGGTGTTTAAAGGAGGGTTTAAAGGACTTGGTCTTTTGTAGGGGTAGTTGTTCCTTGTAAAATAGATGTTTCACTAAATACCTTTGGTCAGGAGGATATGATCAAGGTTTGCTGGTATAAAGGAGTTGACCAATCTCTTGTTTTTAATTTCTTATAGGATAGTATTCCATTTTTATTATAGAGTTGAGAGTTGGTTTTATTCCTCATGAGGGTTTCCCACAAGAATTATGTGTTATGTGTTTGATCTTGTGTATGCATTGAATGAA
This sequence comes from Torreya grandis, assembly GCA_037957365.1. Lineage (NCBI taxonomy): Eukaryota > Viridiplantae > Streptophyta > Pinopsida > Cupressales > Taxaceae > Torreya > Torreya grandis. Next base: position 364,801 of record JARHVA010003344.1, on the reverse strand, counting down.
TGAACTCTATTATTAATGTTACTTGATCAAGTTGATATATGTTAATTGTTTAATAGTTTAAAATGGATACAATTGTATTTTAAATATTTGGGCTCACTAATTCACCCCCCTTCTCAATGATTATACCTCTAATAATTGGTATCAAAGTAGGGCCTTTGGTAAAGGCTTAATAGCTTAAAGGTGATCCAAAGTACAATATGGGTAATCATCAAGGTGGTTTCTCTACTAAGCACCAATGTTCAATGGATTCAATTATGCATTTTGGAGTATTAAGATAAGGACATAAATTATTTCTCTAGGGTTTGATGTTTGATAATTTGTTGCAGATGGATATGTTGCTCCTACTATTCCTCCATCTAGTGTTGTAGACAAGAAGTTGTTTGAGAACAATTCCAAGGCAATGAGTGTTATAACTTGTGGTCTTTCAAAGACTGAATACACCAAGGTCATCCATTATAAGTATACTAAAGAGATATGGGACAAAATCCAAATCATTTATGAAGGAGATTCAAAGGTCAAGCTTGCTAAGTTATAGACTCATATAAGGAAATTTGAAAGTCTTAATATGAATGAAGAATATTTTATGGCATCCTTTTTCTAGAGAGTTGATGATATTGTGAACATCACTAGAGGTCTTAGAGATAACCTTGAATAAGATAATTTAGTTCCAAGAGTATTAATGCCTATATCCCCTAAGTTTTATCTGAAAGTATTTGCTATAGAAAAAAGTCATGATCATACTCAGTTGAAGATGGATCGATTGCATGGTATTCTTACTGCCTATGAGATTAGGAATAATGATGATATACCACCAAAGAAGGATTAAAAATTCAAGATATAAATGAAGCCAAAGAAGAGGTTCCAAGGTAAGAAACCCAAGGAGGATGACATTTATGAAATAGATGAGGATGAACTAATTGCTTTGATTTCAAGAAAATTAAGAACAAGTTCATGTAAGTATAAAGGTAAACTACCCCTCAAATGCTTTAATTATGGAGAGATAATACATTTTGCTAATAATGTCCCTCATAAATATAATAAGGATGTAATGAAATTACTTCAACAATAAAGTAGAATAGCATAAATAGATCCAGATTTGACTGAAATATATCAGAATATATGATAATAGACAAGCCACTTTGAGGGGGAAACCTCCACAAGTTTCAATAAGAGTAGAACTCACCATATGATGATAAACAATTACCCACTACCTCTTATATATAGTATATCTAGGCCATGGTTACTCCATAGGCCAACCTACTAACCAAATGAATGCATAGAGAAATGTGATATAACATCAAAGAGGGACAAGTAATCCATAAATAGGATATTACTATCCTAATACATGTGATAGGTTAGGGGCATAACATGCCCTTCCCTTTCAAACCAATGTTGTCCTCAACATTGAACAACTCTAGATGTTGTTGTAGAAAATCTTCACCTTCCCAAGTTGCATCTTCACTGCTCAGGTTCTTCCACTTGATCATATATTCCATAATCTCTCTGGTTCTTAAACTCTTAGTACGTGTTTAGAGGATCTTCTCTAGTTCCAAAATGACTCATCCTTCTTCATCTACTTATGTGAGCTCTATCTCGGTTGAAAATTTCTATCTAATGACCTTCTTCAAATAAGAAACATGAAATATTAGGTGTATGCAAGATGAATGAGGTAACTTGAGTTTGTAAGCCACACTTCCAAAAAAATTTATAGAACTTGATAAGGTCCATAATACTTAGGAGCAAGTTTATTGTCCTTTTTTCTATTGCTTCAAAGACATCTTGCTTATAAGGCTACAAGCATACAAATACCTAGTCACCCACCTCAAAATTTTGCTCACTATGTTGTTGATCTACTTTTTGCTTCATCCTATTTTGTGTCAAGGATAAATTCTCTCTCAAACTAACCAAAACATCTTGTTGATGCTGAATGTACTCCTCCACATCTTGAACCTTGGTTTGCACCTTTAATGAAGAAGTGATAGAAGGTGGATGGTAACCCTATAGTGCTAGAAATGGAGACATTTTAGAAGAGGTATGGAAAGATGTGTTATACCACCATTCTGTAAGTGGTATCCATTTAACCCAATGTTCTTCTTTATTTGATATAAAACAATGGAGACACCCATTTAAACATTTGTTAACCTCTTCTATTTATCCAATAGATTGGGGGTGGTAAGATGAGATATGAGCTAGATGAGTACCCAAATAGGAAAATAGTTTAGTTCAAAAATTACTAGTGAAAATAGGATCACGATCACTTATAATTATTTTTAGGGTTCTATGTAATTTTAGAACTACCTCTAAAAAAATAGATGCTACTATACTTGCTGAAAATGGGTGTGAGAGAGCACAAAAATGGGTATATTTTGTAAGATTGCCCATAATGACCAAGATAACATTCTTACCTTTAGAACAAGGCAACCCTATGATGAAATCCATGGAAACCTCCTCCCACCTTTGACTAGGAATTGCTAATGGTTGTAATAGACCTGGGGTCTTAACTGTCTCACCTTTATTCTATTGGCATATCAAGCATTCTACCACAAAATTTTGTACATATCCCTTGAGTCCTTCCCAAAATAATTATTTCTTAATTCTATGATAAGTTTTCAAGAACCCTGAGTGTTCCCCAATTGGAGATGCATGCAACTCTGCAATAATATTATGCTTAAGCTCTGAATATTTACACAAGCATAACATACCCTTATAACATAGGACATTACCTTTCCATTCAAATTTGTTTGAGAATAAAGTACCTTGTTGGAGATTCTGAATTAAAACCTATGTATCCTTGTTTTGATCCCATTCTAACCTAGTTTCATCAGCCCAAAATACTTGCAACATGGACATTACACAAAGTAATGCTTCTGTAGATGTATTCCATCTGGATAGTGCATCTGATACTACATTATCTTTACCCTTCTTGTAGATTATTTCAAAATCATAACCTAACATTTTGGTTACCCACTTTTATTGTTCCTTAGATGATAATTTTTCTCCAAAATGTATTTGAGACTATCATGATCCATTTTCACCTTAAAGTGTCTACCCATTAGATAGGGCCTCCACTGTTTAACTGCATGAAGAATAGCCATCATTTATTTCTCATAGATAGGTTTTTGTAGATTCTTACCTTTGAATTAATGACTCTCAAATTCAATGGGTCTTCCTTTCTACATTAGTATTGCTCCCAACCTAGATCCAAAATCATCACATTCAATAGTGAATGTCTTTGAGAAGTTTGAAGTATCCAAAACTAGAGTGGTGCACATAACTACTTTTAGTTTCTCAATTGCTTTGGTGGCAACATCATTCCAATGGAAGGCTTCCTTCTTTATCAATGCAATGAGTGGAGCTACTACGCTACCATAACCTTTCACAAATCTTTGGTAGTAACCTGTTAGTCTTAGGAACTCTCAAAGGTTTTTGAGAGTTTTTGGCATGGGCCATTCCATCATAGCTTTGATCTTATGAGGATCAAATTTGACACCTTCATGGGAAATAATGCGACTTAGGTACTCTACCTCCTATACTCCAAAAGCACATTTGGATGGATTCACATAAAGCTGATGCTTCTTCAAAACTATCAACACTTGTTTCACATGTTTTAGATGTGCTTCCTATGTCTGACTATAAATCAATATGTCATCAAAGAAAATCATCACAAAATTCCATAAAAAAGGCCTAAAAATAGTGTTTATCAAGCTTTGAAAAGTAGATGGTGCATTTTTAAGACTAAAGGGCATTACCAAAAACTCATAATGGCCATCATGTGTTCTAAAAGTAGTTTTATGAACATCTTCATCCTTGATTCTAATTTGATGGTACCTCGAGCGAAGATCCAATTTTGTGAAATAATTAGCACCATGAAACTCATAAAGTAAATCATCAATTACTAGAATAGGAAACTTATCTTTGATGGTGAACTTGTTGAATTCCATATAATATGGGCACATCCTCCATGTGTTATCCTTCTTCGGCACCATGACCACTAGTGATGAATATGCACTTTGGTTGTACTTAATGATCCCTACCTCCAACATCTCATAGACCATCTTTTTTATTTCACTCTTCTATGCATATGGATATATATATGGTCTGATATTTAGTGGTTGAATCCCTAGAAGTAGTTGAATGGCATGTTCATGTTCTCTTTTTGGTGGTAGTCCTTTTGGCATGGCCCCTAAAATAGATGGGTGGTCATCAAGAATCATCTGTAGATCAGGATGTGTAGATGCCTATGTGGGTTGAACTTCTATGGAACATAATAATGCAATAATTCCCTTTGCCCCCTTTTTTAGCATCTTGGTCATCTGATGCGAGCTAATCAATTATAAAGATTTTACCTATAATCCACATAGTTCAATTTTCCTACCTTCAGAATGAAAGTGCATGAACATTTCTCAGAATTTCATCTTAATGGTACTCAAGATTGTGATCCATTGGACTCCCATAACAATTTCTATGCTACCCATGGGAATAGCAAACATAGGAGAATCAAGATTGTACTCACCCATAGTAAGCTTAATACTATGGCATTTTCCTAAATAATTCATTTTTCCACCATCTACAATTATGACCTAAAATTTTGGTGTTGGGTAGATGAAATAGTTCAATCGATTGGCCAACTTATGCTTGATGAAGTTATGAGTGCTCCCTAATCAATCAACACTATCACCTTCTATTTTTTGAGGGAACCCACCACCTTAAGATTTTATGGAGTGTTAATACCTACAAGTGCTTGACAAGAGATTGTAGGTTGGGAATATTCAGGTACCTTCTCTATCTCTTCCTCATCATCATTAGAGGCATCATCTTCTTCTTCATCTTCATTGGATCCCTCAATGTAGAATAAATTCTTCTTAGAACATCAATGTCCTTTGCTCCACTTCATGTCACAACCAAAACATAATCCTTTTGCACATTTTTCTTCAATTTTTTGAGGGGTTAATCTAGTAGGTAGAGGAAATGTTGGTGTCGATATGCTACAATATTTGAAGTGAGTGAATGGTTGCTTCTTGTTGGCTATGAATTTTTCCTCGGTTCTACGTGCCATGATAATAGAATTAAAAATCTTAAGTGGATTAAACATGTGTACCTCCTGTTGAATGTGGTCCTTGAGTCCACCCAAAAATAGGTCAGTCAAGTTCTCCTTAGGAATTGTCTCCACATGTAAGGAGAGGTTCTAAAAAAGATGAATATAATCCTTGAAGGAACCAATCTATCAAAAAAATTCTAGTTGGCTAAAGTAATTCTCTATCATACTAATGCCATAGTGTAATTACAGCTCCTCTATAAAAATTGACCAGGTGACACTAAGAGTCATCTTTTTCTTTTGATCACATAACCATCAATGCCAAATGACTTGATCAGGTTCAAGATACAAGGATGCCATGGTAACCTTTGATCCACTTGAGATGTGATGTAGATAAAAAAAATTCTCTATTTGGTTGATCCAATTAAGGGGATTTTTTCCATCAAATTTGTGCATATCCACCTTTGGTAATAGGTTCCTCTATGGCAATGTAGTTGGATTTGAAGTAGACTAGTTAGGAGAACCAACCTAGTGGGGTTGTGCAATAGTGATAGCTGGATGATTTGACTTATTATTTTTAAAATAAATCATGATATCTACAAAACTATCTTGCATGGATTTCATATGAGATTATATGCCTTGTACCTCACTTTGAATGCCTTACACACTATAGTCAAGCTAACTCACTTGGTGATCTATGTCAGAGAACCCTGGTATAAAGGATCTAGTACATCCCCCTTCTAACTCCATCTCTTCCTTGTTATGAGTTGTACCTAGAGTTTTAGCACCCTTTCCTTGGCCCTAAGTTTGTGGACCTGCCATAAAAGGGCTTCACGATGTTGAACCTTATTGGCACTTTTGACCCAAATTTGACCAAGCAATTTTGGACTTATGCAGGCCTAAAATAAAAACATATAAAGAACACAACCTATCAAAAAATTTCTAAGCTTTCCAAAAATGTAAATAAATTAGAAAAATTCTTTGAATTACGTACTATAGAGTAATTTTATGAAAAACCCTAAAATGGAGATAAATTTTGTACAATAGATCCAAATGAGTTGAAATTTTAGTGGAAGATTAATTTAATTATTTTTAACCTCTAGTAAAAAAATTGTAGATAAATTCACAACCATTGTTTATATATAGCCAAATTTAAAAAATTATGGTTTCACCCACAAGATTGCCCAAACCACAACTTTGATACCACTTGTAATGAAATTACTTTAAAAATAAAGTAAAATAGTAGAAATATATCCAAATATGACTAGAATATATGATAATAGATAAGCCACTTTGAGGGGGAAACTTTTACAAGTTTTAATAACAATAAAATTCTTAATATGATGATAAAAAATTACCCAGTACCTCCTATATATAGTCTATCTAGGCCATGGTTACTCCATACACTGACATAATAACCAAATGAATGTATAGAGAAATGTGATATAGCATCAAAGAGGGATAATTAAGACACAACTTGGCTATCTCTATCCTAATACATGTGATAGGTTAAGGCTGTAGCAAAGGATGATGATGAAGATCATGATCAAGGTCATGGTGATGGTAAGAGATCATATAGGTCTGGTAAAATAAAAAATGGATTCAGAAGGTTTGATAAAGAGAAGAAATACTTAAAGGACAAGATTAGTCTCTACACCAAAAGAGATTGTATCTCATCAAATGAGAGTGAAGTTAGTGACTCAGAGTATGATCTTGAAGATGATGGTCCAACTAAAGATAAAGCCTTATTCATGGCTAAGGAAAGGAGTAGCTCACATCAAAATGAGTCTTCTTGTACTGATTTAGATGATGATGAAGATGAGGTGGACTATGAGATTGAATTGATGAATGCTCTTAAAGAAATAAATATTGAAAAGAAGATCAATAAGAAGTTGATATCTAAACTTAAATACTATGAGGAAAAATTTAGTGTGTATAAGGAAAGAATAAATGAAGACACCAAAGAGCATGAAGGTATAATCAAACATCTCAATTATCAATTAGAAGTCGTATTTACAAGCCTAAAAGTTAAAGAAGATGAATCTACAAGGTATGTAATTGAAAATGAGTTATTGAGATTTAAGTTAGAGAAATATGCAATCAAGGTGAAATCATTTGTCAAATTTGATAAAAGTTCTAATGATCTTGATGATTTCCTAAAGATTCAAAAGTCAGCTAGTAATAGATTTGGATTGGGTTTTAATGAAGAACTAAAAGTTGCTTCTCAAGTTGACATAAATGTCAATGAAAGAAAGGTGGATCAAAATTTGAAGGTAAATCATTAGATAAGGAATGAAGGTGTTGATGAAATGAATACAAATCAGATCAGACAACCAAATGCCATGAGGTATGTAAATTTCAATAGTTACTGCTATACTTGTAATCAATGGGCATAGAGCTAGAGAATATAGAAGACCTATTAAGAATGAGTTTGCATGGGACTATGATGGGGGTCATCAGTTAAAAGGTGTGAGAAAGGTTAAGTTATTTAAATATCTTAATGAAGGACACTTTGCTAAGCATTATCTAAATAAGGAAAGGCAAGGTAAGTCTTCTTCAAATAGAGTAGTTTTTTCAATTGTCATGAATTTGGACACATTGATAGTTTTTATCTAAAAAATGTAAGACAAGTTGAGTTTTCATCAAGGAGTATGGTTTTTTACAACTATGAACAGAGATGTCACATTGCTAGATTCTACAAGCAAAGGCCATTAAGTCAGAATAGATTTAATCATGCTCTTGGAGTGCAAGGAAGAAGGCAAGTTAACTCATAGAAGCCATATGTGGTAAGTGTGAGTCATGATGAGCCTACAAGTCTAAGAAATCTATTTGACATGGTGGAAAATGCTTTAAAACGTGAAGAGTGCTAAGAGCTCTCATTGACTACTCATGTTGTGAATGAAGAGACCAAGCTTAAGGAGAAGACCAAGGTACTGGTTGATGCTAGTCATGAGATGCGTATAGATACAAGTGAACATCTTGATGTTGTTGAGAAATATTCATACAAAGAACATCAATTATATATACCTAGTGATGAGTTTCCAAGTTGTAAGGTTGATGCTTCAAATGAAAAGGTATGTCAAGATTCCATAGTTGTTTCATGAGTTGTTAATTATATACTAGAAGCGAAGGAGAGTGATATAGAAAAGGAACCAACTGCCATAATTTAGACTAAAGAGAAGAAAAATAAGAGAAATAATTCTTATATATATATATATATATATATATATAAGAGGATTCTAGTGGTTACTGAGGAGATGTGGGCCACTCCTAGCTTCACTTTGTTTTAGAGGATAGTGGTGCAAAGGATGTCTCTATCTATGATTCTTAAGAGAATCCTTTCATTAGAGAAACAAATGTTGCTATGGTGATCTTGAGATGGTCCTAGAAGACTATAGTTCAGTGTTCTTAGTTCAAATAGGTATGTCTAGATGGCAAATATGTTGAGGTGATGTCAAGATGTTGATAACTATATATAGAGTAGTCGGTAGGGTTAGGTTGAAGGTTCAAAAATTGAAAAGGAGGATTTTTGATTTGTCAATATCATATTTTTTACATAAAAAGGTTTGTTGACCTTATTCTAGCTTGTTCAGAGTGGTTTTGTGATCTAAAGGTATGACAAAAATTAATTTGGAGATTTTTTTATCTTGGGTTTCCTAGTTTGTGCTTAAAAGTATGTAGGTCCTAAAATGGGTTATAGGATGTATGGGTTCACAAATATTTTGAATCTCAAATCTTGGTCTAGAAGTGTGTATTGGTTATCTCCAGCTATACAAGAAATTTTAGAGGTGGACATTGACTAGAAGGAGGTTTTATTAACTCTGGTTGTTTTGAGATTCGAGGGTTTTGGGCTATGATAGAAAAGTGGTCTTCCTTACGTGTTAAGGTCTAAGACTTATTAATAAGATGAATGGGCCAAATTTTTCAAATCATGATTCACAAAAATTTGAAGGTTTGTGGTTTTCAAATTATTCATGTTTTTGTTAAGATGGCAGCTTAATTAGCAAGTTAGTTTGTGAAGGAAGTATATTATATATGATGAGCTAGTTGTTGAAAATATATGTGATTTAGGGATCATATGAGATTGATCCAGATATGAAATTATAGTTCTTGAAGTTGTTTCTAAAAAAAATTGTGGGATTTGCAAAGTTCCAGGTAGGGATACAAGGTTTCTAAGACAATCCTAGTCTTGAAGATGTGTTTTTTGTTTAGTTTTTATAAAAATTCAAGGTATGAGTTTTTCAAGGTATGTTCTTAGGTTGATTTAGCGTATATTTCATATTTTTTGTGTGGCATGAAGTTCTGTTGGTCGTCCTTGAGGTGGTCTGAGAGAGAAGGCTAGTAAACCTATATGATGGCTCCTCATGGTGTTTGGAGGTTTGAAGATGCTCAAATGATGTAATGGCTCAAAAATCTTAGGGGGAGTTCATATTATATTTTTATTTGTAATTTCCATCAGATTTAATTTCTTTTGTGTGTTCTTTATTTATTGGTTGCAGTCTTTAGTTAAAGAAGAGTGTTGGTATAGAGCAAGAGGTAGTTGTCAAGGCAAGAAGAGGTTGGATAAAGGTAAGGGGAAGTTTGTATCATCTTATTAAAGATGGTCCTTTCGTATTGATAGTATTTTAAAATCATCAAGATCATTTGGTGCCCACTTTTTCATTATGTCAAAGGGGGAGAAATTTCCTAATGTGGAGTACTTGAAGAGAGAGAAGGTGACCTATTATGGAGAGCTTAAAAAGAGAGAAGGTGAACTGATGTTTGTTGACATCAATTAAAAAGGAGGATATTGTTGGAGAGTTGTCAATGATTTCATGGTGGTGTCATGGAGGTGTCCTGGTGAGTGGATGATGTGTTTTGATAGCCTAAGTAATAATGACAAAGTGTGCAATGTTTTTTTCAAAATGTGTTTAAAGTTGGATTGGTTGATCTTCAGTTTTGGAATAGATAGAGATGATCAAGGATGAGGCTGAGGTATTGAGCATGTGAAAGGGGTCCTATAAGATGTTTTCAATGCTTTGGAGAGCTTGTGTACATAATTATAATTCAACTAGATCATCATTGTTCTCATCTATAAATTTTAGGTCCAATGGCAAAAAATTTGAGTAGGTAATTTGATGATGTCACCATTTCCATGTGTGGATGAGTTAGGGGGAGTTGGTCATATGGTTGTGATCACATTAGTCCCTAATTTTTTTTATGATAATTATCAGGTCATGCACCTAAGCATATTCAAAGATATATGGGTGCAAATTTGGGCTCTCAGGTATTTTGATACTATTTTCTATGTTTAAATAGAGCCAATTAAACATGTTAATGATGTCAACATACACACATATGAAGGTTTTAGGGGTAAATGGTCACATGGGTTTGTTTAGTATTTTGCCTAGTTCTTATGCACTAAATCTTAGGTCATGCACCTAAGTGAAATAAAAGATATGTAAGTGAAAAGTTGGGCTCCCAAGCAGTTTGATATTTTTTCCCATAGATAGATTTGCATGAGGTAAGAAAGAGCTGCGTAAAAATTTTGATGGTAGCATAGCTCACATGTGTGAAAACTTTAGAAGGTGATCATATGGGTTTGTTTAGTTTTGTAACTAGTTTATTTCTGCAAAATTTTAGATTATAAACCAAAGAACATCAAAATATATGCATGAGAAAAGTTTGCCTTTCAAGAAATTATTGACATTATTGGCTTTGTAAATAGATAAATCTGAGGCATTTTAATGTTATTATATCTCAAACATGTAAATTTGAGAAAACATTGTCCCAATTTGAGAACATGTGAGTGAGCGAGGTAAAATATATGACTATGCAAAGTTGTCCTTCTAGGTAGATAAGTAAGGCTCCCATACTTTGTCAAATGTGGACAAGTTAAATTTTGAGTAACATTGATGGAGTGCATTGCTCCAAGAAGTTGAGTAGTGAGATTAAGATAGGTGCCTAATGTTTAACACTGAATACATATAAAGATTGAGCTTCTTCCAAGGATCAATGATCAGTGTGTGATCATACATATATAGATCAATGGTGTGTATTAAATTCAAGAGGTTAAACTGATAGTTATTTAGCATTGTTAAAGACCGAGCTACGTATAAGAGATCGATGGAGTGCATTGAGTTAAAGTTTTGAGATTGCATGAGATAAGGTCAACATGTTAAAGGTTTAGCGTTTTATCATTGGCATATATGTGTTAAAGTTAAAATAATATTGACTGTGTAAGATTGATCTAAATCTAAGATGACAAGAGATGCAAGCTTAGTGTTTGAAGTTTAACTATGACCGTTTACAATTGAATAGTTGAATTTTCAAAGGAAAAAACTAGTGCTCTGTATTTTGGCTATATATTTTGATCATTGACAAATTTTCTCATGTAGTAAATATAAAAGATGTAGAGGATTAAAAGGAACATTTGGAAATATGGATTTGAATATATGAAATAGTGTAAAAATAAATATATTGAGATCTAAATTTGACTGTGTTTGTGTATGTTTTGCATGTAACCCGATAGGGGTAATTGAGCTCATTTTGATGTTGTTTCAATATAAATTGATGAATTATCTATTGGATAATGTTTTAGATTCCATAAGGATGATATATGTGAATTTTTAAGGTTTGTATAATTGTATGAAATATGAACAAAGGTTTACAAATTGATTGTGTATTCATTCATGGTGACTGTATACACAAAATGTTGTTTGAGCGATTTGTGCTTAAGCAGAAGGGTACTATGATGGACATGGACACTTAAGGAGGACCTATAGATCATGTGGAATGGGTCCATGGATTTGGAATATGTTCTTATGTTTTTATTTTTCTCAAATAAGTGTCAAAGAGATGAATGGGTCTCCATAGGACCTAAAAGTGACTTTGGCCTATTTGAAAGTGGATTGTGCTTAAGTGTGACCCATGTGAGATACCTTATAGGTAAAGACATGTTTTGTGTTAGAAAAATAATTTTTTTTATCTTTTTAATTCATGATTTATGTATAAATTATGCAACCAAATGAGATGGTTTCTAGGCTAGTGAAAGACTTGTGAAAGAGACTTGTGTAAGGTGGATATGAGTGTTGTGAAATAAAAGAGGGGTAGAGTGCCCACTTGATGAATTGATGAGAAGATAAAATTGATGAATATGTTTGTAAATTTAAGGTCATATTTATGATTTCATAAAATTTCTCTTACATTTTGAGGATATGTGAAGAGGTCTGTGTGTGCATATGAGGACAATTTGAGTGAAGAAGGAGAGCAATTGTAGCATGCCTAGGTGAGAGGATTGTATGAGATAGAGAGAGATTTTTTTAGGGTTTAGATAAATATAGATCCATAATCAGGTGTTTAATATATAATCTCTAATGTGGAAGTGTTCAAAGGACTTGTTCTTCCAAAGAAGTAGTTGTTCCTTATGAAACGGGTGTTTCACTAAATACCTTTGGTCAAAAGGATATGATCAAGGTTTTTTGGTATAAATGAGTTGATAAGTCTCTTGTTTTTAATTTATTATAGGAAAATAGTCCATTTTTGTTTTAGGCTTGTGAGTGGTTTTTATTCCCCATGAGGGTTTCCCATAGGAACTATGTGTTATGTGTTTGATCTTGTGTATGGATTGAATGAATGAGCTCTCTTATTAATGTTGCTTGATCAAGTTGATATATGTTGATTGTTTAAGAGTTTGAAAGGGTTGATATTATAATTTAAATATCTAGGCTCACTGATTCAGCCCTCCATCTTAATGATTTTACCTCTAACAAATGATCCACTCTCAACTTGTACACTTTCATTACTAATAATGAATCCAATGGGGATAAGGATTGATTAGATTTTATGATGAGGTTCTAAACATGAGTATTTTGTATGAAGTTTGAAAAGAGACCTAAAACTTGAAGGACAAAAAGAGATAGGTCTATGTAAGACACTATAGACTTATGACACTTCGAGAAAAACCTCACTGGCTTACACTTCACACAACCTACAATAAACTAATAGTTTTAAAGCAAGATACATTAAGGACCCACATATGATAAATAAACCACATAAATTTTGTAAATTAAACTTAAATAAATTACAATTAGCATTAAAATATAATCTAAAATTATCTTATATTGATTTAAAGAGTTTACAAAGTGACTTTAGTAGAGGTTTTCTATACCCAGTCGAGGGATGAAAATAAAGAGTTTAATGTCAACATTTATAAGAAGAAAGAAAATCTAAAGAGGGAAACTTTTGGCACTGAAGGGTTCATTAATAAGCTCAAATCCACTTATAATAGTAGTAAAAACTACCCTATGTTTATGCTCCTTAAAACTCTTAATTGATTAAGGCGACCTCAAAAAATAGTTGCAACAGTCACACCATTCTTTCTCCCACTTCCCTCACATTGATGCTCTTTTAATATCCCTTAACTAATTAGGATCCATTATAGAACACACTCTTTACCATAATTTTGATCACATTGTATATTTTGGACACATGTCATCATCTCATTTGATCCTATAAGTTTGCTTTTAATGCTAGCCATTGATCTTTGAAATGGGCTTCATAGATTGAGACACTTATCACCACCATGTGATTTCTATGGATTCACCATCAATTCTTATGATTAAATGCACTTATTCCACATGTTGAACTCACATTAAATTTGAATCTTATTGTAGAAACATTATTTACTAGCTTGTCCTTAGTGCTTGGTCATGCAATTAGCTATCAAGCCACATTGGTTCTAGACTTAGTGGAATTAGGCACAAGGATAAAAAGGTTTTGCATGCAACATTTACTTATGTTGTGGTGATGGAATCAATTTCACACATAGCACAAGCCATGTACACTCACCCAAATCACAATAGCAAAGGAACCAAGCCTACATTAGGCTAGTTGTATCATGGCACATCTTGGAGTTTAGAGGGACTTAATCATTGGCTAGAGGGATTCAGGTGGCCTTTCAATAATAAGTCTTTCATAAAGAGGTCAATAGGTGCAAGCCTTCATGAAAGCATAAGTCCTAAGGTGAAATTCCATCTCTACATATATTGAGCTTCTATAGGATTAGGTTTTTGAGTGGGGGGTTAAGGGCCATTTGGTTAGTTATGAAAGTCATAAGGATGGCTTACGTTCAAGGACTCACTCTCAAGTAATGCTCTAGGCACAGGTCCTTAGACCTTGATGCACTTGGGTTATATCACTTAATACATTTATATGTTGGTTGAAGTTGCTAATGGCATGAAGATTTCATTAGTGACCAATTTTAAACCTTAATTTCACAATACATTGAATAACATCTAAACATTGCTCAAGGAAACGTAACTCTTAAGTATAACATTTCACAATCCAAAAGAAATCAAAGACCAATAATTAATTTTACCAATAGTATTCTCATTCACTTATAGCTTATCATCAAAATCCAATACAAATAACTGAGAAAATGCTCCCCCTAACTCTATTCATTCCCAATAATTCACATACGAGCTTGGGCTATACATTCAGATCTCTAAACTACTTTATACATGCTAAGAAACACTAATAGTTCACTCTCTATTTTTATAGAGATTTGATACACTTAATTATTCTCTCTTATCTTCAACATCAAGCCTTATTTTATATATGGATGGTCATCTCCTACCAAGTCAGATGGGCACATGTAGAGTGCTAAGTTGTTACTAGTTTGTCAGTTTTATTAGGTTATCTAGGGTAATAAACACATGCCATATGTTGATCTATCATTGAGAGGTCACTATCTCACATGCTCCAGTCTTTGACATCCATGATTCTCAAGCTACCATGTTTAAGTCTTAGTAGGGGTGTCTTTATGAAATTTGATGCTTATGCAACTACCCTCCATCTTGTGCAAGATCCATGGGGACTCCTCCAGCTGACACCAAAACATATAAAAAGGAGAGAAACTACTCTAAATATCATGTCATGCTAAGATTTGTCTAGTTGGTGTGGTCCATGTAATTTCTCCAAAAGAGGTGCCCAATATTAATCCATATAAAATTTATAGTCCACTATGGACTAGTCTTTAAGTGCCTTAGGTGCACAAAATTTGGGTGGACCTTGCCTCAAGTCTTAAAATTTTCAAATCCTTGGATGGTACCCCTAATATCATCAATATAAACATTCAATTTAGTGGATGTGGCCTCGAAGTCAAGCATAACCATGCTCTCCAATTCCTTCTTAAAGTTTTCTAGCCTTTCCTCCACTCATTTCACTTAGTCATCCAATATTTCCCTTACTCACTGGCCTTTGTTTGGAAGGTGTAAAAGACTACCTCCAAATCTTGCTCCTAATTCTTCAATTGAGTGCTAAGGGAGTTGACCTTGGCCATAAACTACATGTTCTTGTCCTTGGTTACCATGAAGGAGTGTTGGAACAGATCATCTTTCTCCTCTTTTACCTTTTTGAGATGCATGTTAATGATGGTTGCCTAATTAGCAAAGTTATCAAATATCATGTCATATTCCTCAACACCCTCTTTAGGTTTAGCAAAGAGGTCTTCTACGATATCCAAATTTTTGTTTAAATTACCTCACAAGGTTTCACATGGGTCTTATTTTTCTTCAAGTGTTGGCTTCATCCTTGGTAGCATCTACTCCATAAGCATGAAGACATAATCAACCTCCTTCATTCCATAGGTATCCATGCCATCTAGGAGGGATGGTTTTGCCTCTTCCACATGATATATTAGATATTTGAGCTTAAGTTTCATTACCTCAAGCTCTTTCTCCATGTCCATTTCTATTTTTCTCAAAATTTTAGCACGAACATCATTGATGATGTTTTTGTACACTACCAAGGATGCCATTTTGATTAGCATGTTTGTAGAGTATATGGGGTTCATATATTGGGGATTTATTAGGTGGTAATCATGCCCTTCCTTAGGCTTCTTAGCACATTAGATTTACTTTGTTGGAACCTCAAATTTGGGCTCATCCATGTAGTAGTCTAACATCCAAGAAACCTAGTGGTGCATCAGGGTTGTAGCAGTTTTTGGAGGCATGAACTCTAACATGTATATGTCATCACCCTCCTTGAATTATTATTACACACTTTCCCTATTTTTGGGCTCATACTCTTCATATTCACCTAGCTCTTTTTCTTAGTTGGTATTTGTACCTAATCATATATCTTCATTTTTTTCCTTCTTTCTCATCTTCTCCTTCTTTCTCATCCTCCCACTCTCTTTATTTTATGTTAGACCCACCATCATGTTATTATTTTATGGGTTCTTCCATGGACTTCTCACCTTCATCTATCTCTACTTTAGCCTTTCTTGCTACCTCTTATTTCTTGGCCCTTTCTTTTTTAGCCTTCCTCTTCATGGCTTGCACAGTGCATTTATTTTCTCTCTCTTATCTCTTTGGCCTCTAGCTAGTCAATCTCAGCCTAGGACATGCCCTTGGATTTCATTTCCTCATGCTTCCAGTGTAAGTTTAGTGTTTCATCAATATGGCCTTGGTCAAAGCCCATATCTTTCATCAGTGTTGAATCTCATTTTTTGTTTACACACCTAAGTGGGTTGCCTCTTTGGGCCCCTTACCCATTTCTCCTTCCTAACTTTATTCCTCCATCAGTGCCTTGAAATCCTCCTCTTTCCTCTAATATTCATCCTCCACCATTTTAATGACCTCCTTTTGCACCCCTACCTTATATATTTCCTTCTTTTATTCTCATAGCTCCTGCATCCTCCAAACTTCAACCTCACTAGAACTGAGTCTCCTCAATATTTGATTGGGATTTTATGGATTAATCTGAGGTAGAGGGGAAGGTGTTATTTCACTTAATGAGGACTCCTCATCCTTGGGTAAAATATAGGTGCCCTACCCCCACTCTTCTTCCTCAAACTCCTCTACCTCCTCTTCTTTAGATATAATAATTTTGGACACTAGAGAGGGAGCCTTCTCTTTCCTTTTCTCCTTTATGTTGGAGGGGGATTTTGACATGAAGTTCACTCACTTCTTAGATGAATATGAAGTAGATGTTTTTCCTTTTGAAGTGATTTTTAGATTCAACTACTCCTTGATCTCTTCTAAGGTCTCCCCTCTCTTTTTCTTTAGGGACTTCTTTTTGGTGGGTTTTGGGGTTCCCTTATCTTTGATCTAGATAGGGGGTCTATTCTCCACTCAGTGCTAGACTCGACACTAGAATCCTTATTCATTAGCTTTATTACATAGTAGAGTTTATAGATGAATCCAAAGATGGTGACCTCTTAGATTGGATCGATGTCTGGGTGATTTGAGGTGTCTTCTTCATCTTCAGTCATGCCTCCATCTATGTGAGGGAACCTACACTATTTATTCAACTTTTTGCATCAAGCTCCTTGAATGGGATGTCCATTATTTATGCATTTAGGATTAGGTGAAGTGCATCTCATAAATATTCTTCCAAGAAGGCAAATGGAAGATTTAGCCATCATGACTTTTTGTCATCTTTTACTTTTAAGCATATGACATAGTAGCATTGCATCATGATAAAATTTGTCATCCCAAATATGCTTGTGGGAATCCCCTAGGGTATGTTCCACTCTAGTCCAAAGGATTTGATATAATGTTCACACCAGTGCATTATGTGAGTCTTTTATTTTGGGTTGAAGGTAGTGGGGCAGGTGTAGTCCTTGTATGTCTACATGGGGGACTCATGGTGTTTTGAGAACACCCATAGCTTATCGTCACTTCCATTAGGGATCTTGATCTCTTCCATTATGATCAAGATGAGGGTGGATCCCCATTTGAATCTCCCTTTGGCACTATGGCACTCAAGCATGTTCTTAGTCAATTCTTCAACAAAGAATTGCAAAATTTTAAATTAGATGCCTTGTGCCATATGGTAGTCTGGGTAGAGATATGCCTTGGACACATCTATTTACCAGCCACAAGGATATGACTTTGAGATCACGAGTCATACTACCACCCTCATGCTAGGGTCTTCACACTTGTTGATTGGGAATGTATAACCCCCATTGAATTAGTTTAGTAGATTTTCAACTCACTCTACCTCCTCATCATCATCCATTAGCTGATGGATATATATAATTGTATCTAAGAGCCTGATTCTTCATCTTATCATTTATTTTGATATTTTCATGCATTGACCTATGAATCATACATGGTCCTCATGGACAAATGAGAGAAGGAATTAAATGAGCTCTTCAGGCTTTATGAAGCAAGGTAACTCATAGAGCTGAGTTGTGTCTGAGGACTTTAACTTGTCTCAAATTGAGACATCAAATAGGGTGTTACCTTCAGGGGTCTTACACCCTATATCCAACATATAATCCTATGTTAAGTATTGGAAATGGATCGATATCCAGTGGTTTTATTATTTCAACTGGCATACATTCACAAAAGAGCACCATAGTTCTCCCATTGATACCTTTGGTGGAAATTTCATTCATTGATAGGACATTTTTGTAAGAAACTCAGTATCTACCACCATAATGCTAACTACCTCAACTATTTATGAGTTTGTCTTGATGACAAATATTTCCTTAATAATTTGACCCACTTGGGTTTTAGCTACATAGGTATAGAGTTGGCTTCCTTCCTTTTCTTCACCATTCTAAATCTAATAGTATTAAACCTCAGGAGGTGTGGCTTGTCGAAGATTCTAATGGTGGGTGGAACTTCTATAGTTGTGGGGTCTCTATATGTACATTTGGCTCTAAGCTTCACTAGTCATTAATGGTATCCTGGTGATAGCTTCCTGGTTTAACTTGGTTCTTTGTATGAACCCTTCTTCAATCCTTCACAAAAAATTTCAATCTAAATGTGCTCTCTTTTTCTATGCCTTTATTCACTTTGAGGTACTTGGATTTCTTAAATACTCACTATGATGGTTTTTTATTTCCTCATCTCTTTGGTTTTTTTCTAAGTTTACACTACATCTTGGATCGCATAAAATTGGTAGCCTTAGTAAGTTTGTCATTCACCCTTTTATACCCTTATTTGTTAAGCACCATTATTAATATAGGATTAATGGCATAGATACCTAAATATTCTTATAAAATGTGAAAAATCCATGAAATCTTTGAAAATATCTTGTCTTGTATGCATTAATTACATATCTATGTACCGCTACCACCTCATTGAGTGCTCATAATGGCTTTTTCGGTGAAGTGACATGTAGTTCAAATGGTCACTTCCCACTCCTTTAGTGGATGCTAGTTTTATTAGATGACTTTCTTATACATGAGTATCCTTTAGCATGACCTTTGCCTTTCTTGTGGCAACTAATGTACAACACCTCACATCCATGCATCTTAGCCTCCTCGATTCCCCATCTTTTCTAGTTGTGCTCCTAAGCCAAACATGTTTTTTTTTTCTTGGTCAATTTCTTCCACATCATCATACCTTAGCATGTCTTACCCTATATAAATCCCTTATCCTATCCCTCCAATCCTTTATGTCTCTCTTGATGCTCTTGAAAACTCTTAGAATGTGCATCTTCACTATCTACCTTGTGCTCAACCAAATTGGTTATCTTCATTTCTTTATTTCTAGGGTATCTAGTACCTGATCAACTAATGCACCTTCTTACAACTTTTGGCACAAAAACTAGTAATAGAGTGGTTTGTTCTTAGGCCTTTAAGGTGCCTATACATCCCATCTTACACCTATGTATCTCTAAATGCTTTCACCTAGTAAGCTTCACATTCCCACTACTTAGATGTCTAGCCTCATATGCTTATGGGTGCAAGTGCTCAACTCACCCAATTGGAATTATGTGTGAAGTGTTGATCCAAAATTTCTTGCAATCATTGTGCACTGCTCACTACCTTTATACACTATAAAAAGGATAAAATAAAGAAAAATAATGGTTTAATGTGCACCAATATTTATTGTGGTTAGCTCAACTCAAACTAACTATTGACCAAGAAGTTGGAGTTTTCATGGTGTAAGCACCATCCTAATGCCTATATGGCTTCAGTTAGTTTCCAATGAAATGCCTAGGGATAATTTCACTAGACAATATGTGCAAATTACATGTGCTTATCTCCAAGTGGAGTTTTCATGGTGTAAGCACCATCCTAATGCCTATATGTCTTCAGTTAGTTTCCAATGAAATGCCTAGGGATAATTTCACTAGACAATATGTGGAGATTACATGTGCTTATCTCCAAGATGTGGTGGATGATGTATGGACCCATCCACTAGATTTTCAACTTGTTTGGGTGCTTGAAGTAATTGTAATCATAGAGCATAACCAATGCTCCTTCAGTCAGCTCCTTGTGATTATTATACCACCACTTTTAGCACACTTTCTCAACCTACTAATACCATTTGGCTTGGATGTACTTCCAATCTAAGTGTTCCAAATATTTCAACCTTGGGCTTAAATATTCTTGGTTGCCTAAGTGGCTAATTCAGGAAATGTGCAAGGAGGGCACCATGAATTCCATGTAAAAAACTACTTCAACACAAAACACTAATTAAAATGGTGTATCCCTATTTAGGTGCTTGTAGGTCATGTGATATTCCCAAAGTACTACTGCAACATGATCACCCTAGTTCTTACAACTAACATTGCATATATTTTTTAGGCATAGTCCTATGATTTTGTTAAAGGCTTCAACTATGTAATTGGCCTAGGGATGATATGGAGTGGTCTTGCGGTATACCACCATATATTTAGTTAGAAGGATGTACACCATTTCATTGATAAAATGAGTGGCCCTATCACTAGTTAAACTCAATGGCCACCCATACCTACTGATAATGTTCTTCCATATAAAACACATGGTTATCATGTCTATGTAGTCTTTAGTCAATGTGGTTTCATCCCACTTGGTGAAATAGTCAGTGGCTACTAAAATGTACCTAGCATTGGTGCATCATGTTACAAGAGTGATTGGCCCAACAAAGTCAATGACCTATTTTTCAAATGGTGCTTGTGAAAGAATGGGAATGAAGGGCATCTCATCTTGATGGTTGGTATTTATAGTGCATTGGCATACATCACATTCCTTGGTGTATTCCTTGGCATCTTAAAATAAGCTTGGCCACCATAAGCCTGACTCTAATACCTTGTGCATCATTGTGTTACAAACACATGACCTCCTACGATACCCTCATGTGATTTTTATATGATGGAGTCCCATTCATGTTCTAAAACACATCAGTGTAGAACTTCATCCCAGCCCTTTTTGTATAGATCCCCTTGATGAGTTAAAAGGGGGCAGTGTGGATTGTAATTTACATTTTTTCCTTAGTATACAAGGCTTGGGGTATAAACCCACAGGTTAGGAAAGTAGTAATCTCTACTAGATCTTCAAGAATGCACTAAACTCTATAAAACTACATATCTGGTATAACATCCTCAATGGGCATCGCTAAATCACTAGAGTTAATACAGGATAAAAGGTTTGGCTCTAGTTCTTCTTCTCAAGTTTGATGAATATAGATAACTAGAATTCCTAGAAGATAAAAATCTATCTACATATGCACCTATGTAAAAAAGGATTGTTCATGAGGTATTTGAGTACCTCATGATCTATGAAGAAGATGAATGGGGTTATCATAAGGTATTTCCTAATTGTTTTCAAGGTATAAACCATTTTTAGCACCTCATGTTTGGTGGTGGTATAATTCTACTCTACCTATGTCAATTTTCTAATTTTGAAGGAGATGGGGTGGTCCATATTACCCTTACCTAGTAGTACCAAAATGGCACTAATGATAGATCCTAATGCATCAACATAGACATAGAAATTTATCTAGTTGAGAAATTATAGAATCGGTGCACTAGCTAACTTCAGCTTTAGTGTCTCAAAGGCCTTCTCTTGCACCTTGCCCTAGTAGAATGGGCCATCCTTATGTGAGAGTTCCTATAGAGGCACTACAATCTTTGCATAGCTCTGTATGAACTTCCTATATTATTCATAATGGCTTAGAAAGACACAAACATATTTTTTCATTGAGGGAGTCTGGAGTTCGATTATTATGGCTATCTTTGTTGGATCAACAAGCAAACCATCCTTACAAATGATGTGCATGAGCAATGTCCCAAATAGATTTAAAAATATGCACTTATTTGGGTTTAAGGAGATCTAAAAGTACCTACATCTCTCAAAAATGAGGTATAGATTGTCATAGTGGTCTTTTACAAAACCATACATAGTCCAATCATCAAGATACACTTGGAAGAACCTATGGGTAAAGTCCTTGAAGGTAGTGATCACTACCTTGGAGAATATGGTTGGCACATTATTGAGTCCAAAGGGCATCATGTTATAGGCAAAATAACCCCATTAAATCACAAAGGTTATCTTGGGCTTATCCTCTTTCTCAATTTGAACCTGATGGTAACCTAAAAACCCATCAGTGAAAGTGTAGATCTCATAGCCTATGACTCCATTCAGGACCTCATCGATGAATAGGGTCAAGAATGGATCATTGATGTAGGCACCATTCAACATCCTATAGTCAATGCAAATCCATATGCACTCATATTTTTTGATGTTGATTACTATTAGGCTCACTCACTCAGATTATTTTACTAGCTAGATGATATTGGTAACTAACATTGCATCGATCTCCATCTTTACCTTGGTGTGGAGATTAGGATTCATCCAATATGAGAACTTCTTGACTAGCCTCATATCATCCACTAGCTTGATGCTCATTTTCCCAAGTGAAGGGTGGGTGACCTTCATGTCTTTATAGCTACATGGAATAATTCCTAAAATTCTTTCAAGAGGTCTACAATTCGTGCCAGCTCTGATTCTAACTAGTAAGTACCTATAGTGGTGATATTTAACTCACCTTCTATGTTGATGTCTACCTTAGTGGTCTTGAGTGGCATACATTAGGGTTCATTTATATCTTGATGAGAGTCTTCAACTTGCCTTATTTCCTCTATTTTTTCAATTTAAAGATGCATTGGATCTTTGTTGTCTGGGGTGTTGTCATCCATAAGGCACATAAGCTTTTGTCTACCCGTTAGAGCCTTCCAATTATGCTCTTTTCAAGTCTCATCATCTTCTTCACTAGAGTTACTATTGAGATCCATATTTTAAAAGAAGGTTTGGAGTGCGAGTCCCTTCTCCCTAAACATCTCCTTTATGTGATCTTCTAAAAAAGAAATATCTTAAAACACTTCCTTGTGGATGACTTATAATAGCTCTATTAGCCCTAAGTTCTATGAAGAAAAAGAGAAGGTGTGCACGAACCTCTCCTTTAGAATTTTCCAATTTCCTATCTCATGGTGCATCTCATTTATAATGTACCATACTCATACCAAACTTTTCAAGGTCTTATCAAAGGTGTGCACCCATAAACCTCTTAGCACATTCTCTCCATAGAGAGTCTATGTTTCCTCACATAGATGCACATGCATGATTGGGTTAGAACCACTGGCATAAGTAGGTATGTCCAAATCATCATTAATTTTTCCAAACTTGGTACATATCATTGCCTTCACATCCTACCAAGTTGACAAGCTAGGTCTTTTTACTATCCACCATCGAGTAGTAGTGTTCTTCAAGTTATGCACTAGTGTACCCATTCAATCTACCTCTTTTGAGATGTAGGATTCAATAACTTAGACATAATTTTATGTGGGCTATCTCCCTTCATACTTTGAAAGTGTTGCAAGCTTCCATTTAATGAGTTGGAATACCCTTTTCTCCACCTTCTAGGTATGGGGAACCCATTTTTTCTTGAAGTGCTCAACCCTAATCAACCATGTCATGGCTGGTCTTGGCCTGGTTGTATGCACTAGGAAGCACTTTTGACCAGTGACCTCGTAGGCCTCTTTAACCCTTCAATCATAGGCTACATCAATTTTATCAAAGGTTAATTATATATCCTCCCACTTGATCACACCTTGGTCATTAGGGTTAAACTTCTTGACACCTTACACCATGATGTTATAGATGTGGTTGATCTCATCCTCAAGATTAACACTTTATACATATGGGGGCCCATGGTCACTTGAAAGAGGGAACACCACTCTTTCCTTGTCATTCTAAAAAAACATATAAAATTTCTTAAAGCACATGTTTGCATTATTATCATAACACCATGGTCTTCCCAAGAGTACTAGATATTTATCCTATTCTACCAACTCAATGACTTGAATTTTGCATGGAAATCAATGCCCATGATATCTACAATGGTACCCTTCACAATCCTGATGTGTTGTGCTTAGGTTTTTTTAGCCATGAACAACATATGAGGTGAAGGTGTCTAGGGTGGTGGCCCCATCTTTTTCTAGGAATTTTGAGTCAGAATATTGACCTTAGCACCTATATCAACTAGTACTTTATAAACTAACCACCTATTGATGGTGGTATCTATCAACAACTCATGGTCATATTTGAAATTTTGAGTATGCCTTACTTTTCATGCCCACTCTATATGTAGTGCATCAACCTCATTTATATGAGGTGCAACCTCTATTTCTAGTTTTTTCCCTGCATGCTTTATCAACAAATACTTCAATAGGGGTAACATTCCATCAGTTTGTAGGAGGTGAAGGATCTTAGTTACTTCCTATATTTCATCTTCTTGGTAATCTTGCTTCCTACATAAAGTAGTGACTTGTGCCTCTAAATCTTTAGCCAACTAAAGTTAACCCTACAAGTTTTGTATCACACTCATGGCTTGTTGTAAGATGTCCTATTTCCATCCAGGGTTAAGATATGATGTAGATTTTTGCTTCAGCCACATTACACACTCATTTTGACTTGATTCACCATACTGTAAGTGTAAATTTTAGTTTGGCATAGTGGGTGGTTGAGTGGTTAACCCACTCCTTATTGTGGCTTGTACCTTATGTGGCTCATTGCAAGTCTATTTTGGCTTGAGAGCCCAACTTTCCTATTTAGATTTGTGCCTCACCATTATATAACCTATACCTATGCCAAGCTAGCCTTAAGTTATCTTCTTGTATAAGTTTGAGCATTATTTAACTAAATGTGGTCCTCAATAATACCTACACATTGGACGTATGGGGAAGTTGCATTGATAGTGTTTAATGGACCCACACTTGTAGCATGATCATAATGGTAATCTTCCTTCACCACATCCTCCTCCTCATCTACATACACTTCATTAGTTTCCATAGCCCATATTTTTCTATCCATAATGCCTTGACCCACCTGATCATCACATGCCTCGTGCCTCTTTCCATGTTCTACCACATCTCATTGATGAATTTGAATTTTGCTATTGAGTGCATATAGCCATCACACATCTTATAGTAAATGGTGTTGTTTACTTGGCTAGTGCACTATAATAAAATATAGTTTCATGAGTTATGTGACCCATAAAAAACCTCAAAGTTGATAATTAAGGCACAAACATTTATTTGGGGAAAGTTATTCTTGTTATGCCCATCTATCTCACAGTTAGTGCACCATAACCCAGTACAAGTGTCATGCACTAAACTAGTAGTCAACTTCTATAGCTAGGATGCCATTGATCTAATATACACCTCTTTGAATGGGCTAATCCTAGTATCGACACTACCTTCCACCTCAACCCAAAGCATAGATTAAGGTGCTTCATAGGGGTTTGTGAAGTTTTTCATAGACAATGCTCTTTTGAATGGTAACAACAAGCCTCCAATAAATCATTATACATGCTAGAAGGGGTGAATCTCATATGAAAGCTTATATAGGAGAGTTTTAAGTTGTGCATAATATAAGTGTACACACTCAAATAAACCTTGGTTGATTTCCTTGAGTGTCGTAAAGATCTACTACTCGAACTCAGGGATATCAAACTCTTTAAAGAATACTTCCTTTAGCATATTATAGTCAACCATAGCCTAATTTTGATAATTTATTTGATACTAGGTATGGGTGCAATCCAGTAGGGTGGTTATAAACTAGGTTGCCTTACACTCAAGTAGAGTGATGCCCTAAACATGCCATCATAAATTACACATTGGTACATACTCCTTGGTGTTTTCAACTCCATGATACTTAGGTAAGTGCATCACCATCTTGTATAGATCTATTAAGG
This sequence comes from Torreya grandis, assembly GCA_037957365.1. Taxonomy (NCBI): domain Eukaryota; kingdom Viridiplantae; phylum Streptophyta; class Pinopsida; order Cupressales; family Taxaceae; genus Torreya; species Torreya grandis. Next base: position 338,806 of record JARHVA010003344.1, on the reverse strand, counting down.
GGTGGCACTAGATTTTGAAGAACTTGCCCCCTTGGGTCTAAGTTAGAGGTGGCCCTCTCATGCCTCTACTTGTAGGGTTAAGCATTGATCATAATAGAGTTGGATGTATTGCTAAAGTTATCAGTGTAGTATTATTTACTAGCAGTGTTGTACCATTTCCTATAGGGTGTTGCCTAGTTGGCATAATTGACATTTTATACATAGGAATACTTATGCCTATGTTCAATGCTCTTAGGTTGTTGCTTGCTAGATTTTCCATACTATTACTTAATTCTGTGTAAGGGATTACTTGATCAATCATAAATGCTCAATCCAAATTTTGCACCTTATCAAAGTCTATGTTGATAATAGGTTCAAATGGGGTAGGTACTTCTGACACATTTTCAAGTGCCACATCTTATAAGAACCCATCACATCCTATACCCCACTACTGATTCTAATCTCTTGCTTAATCTTCTCTCTCTTCACATTTCTAAAATTTAAGGGATCCTTCCCCATCCCCTTCTCACTTGCTATGGGTCTTCTCAGTACTTTAGGTTTTAGATCCTCCATGAACCTGCACCTTCACTTACTATAATTTAGCCTCTAGAGCTCTCAGGTGATAAGTTTTTGTTCCTCTTCCATTTTACCTTAATTACACTTCCCCATCTCACCCTCCATACTTGATCATATATAAAAGGACCTTATCCTTTTATTTTCATGGTTTCTATCTTGTAATACACCAAGAGCTTCTTTAAGTTAGTGTTGATCCCTCTCATAAACACACCAATCTACCACTTCTCCATAGAAGAAACTCATACTCTACTTTTAAGCATGAGAATGTCAACACTACAAACTCCAACATGTATCTATTCAACCTACTACTCCACCACTTGTCCATTGCATGTGTCCAAACTTCATCCAAGATCTTTATCTTCTCAATGTGCTCTTCAGTCCAATCAATGTGTATGTCATAGCTTTACCTCCTAATGGTAGTGTATGTGACCAACCACCAATACACAGGCTTAGGTAGCTCATAGAAGAACACTTCATAAAAGGCATTGCATAAGTTAATTGTACCCATTTTCTTGGCTTCTACCTTTTAGATGTAGAATGGTTCTACATGAAAATATCTTCCATTTTCTCCAACTAGTGCTCAATGTTCTTGAGTGATAGTCAGAGCATCACTTTGTTTCACCATTTCAGTAACAAAATTCAACATAGTCCTAGCCATAGAATCAAAATGTTGTAGACAATTTGTTTACTAGGTTATCCTTAATGCTTAGGCATGCACTTATCTATCAAGCCACATTGGTTCTAGACTTGATAGAGCTAGGCATAATGATAAAAAGGTCTGGTAGATAAAATTTACTCATGTTATGGCACTAACATAGTTTCATAGATAATATAAGCTATGTGCACTCACCTAAAGCATAACAATAAAGAAATTGAGCTTATATTGGGCTAGTTGTATAATGGTATAGTTTGGGGTTTAGAGGGACTTAATCATTAGCTAGAGGGGTTCAAGTGGACTTTAGATGCTAAGTATTTCATAGGGAAGTCATTGGGTGAAAGCCTTCATGAGAGCATAGGTCCTAAGGTACAATTCCATCTCTAGCTAAACCAAGCTTCTATAGGTATAGGTTGTTGAGTGGGGGGTTAAGGGACATTATATTAGTTATACATGTCATAGTGATGGCTTAAATTCAAGGAATCACTCTTGAGTAATACTTGAGGTGTAGCTCCTTGGACCTTGGTACATTTAGGTTCTACCACTTAACACATTTATAAGTTGGATGAAGTTGATAATGGTGAGAGGTTGTCATTAGCAACTAGGTTTGAACCTTCATTTCATAATATATTCAATAATAGCTAAACATTACTCAAAAAAATATAACTCACAAGTATAACATTACACAAACCAAAATAAATCAAGGACTAATACTTCATTTTCCCAACAGTAATCTCATTCACTTATAGCTTATCAAAAAAATCCAATACAAATAATTGGACAAATGTTCCCCCCAACTTTATTCATGCCTATTAGCTCACATGAGAGCTTGGTCTATACATTCGAATCTCTAATCTACTTCATACATGCTTAAAAACACTAATAATTCACTCTCTATTTTGTCAAAGCTTTAGTATACTTAATTATGCTTTCTCATCTTTAACTATAAGACTTCTTTTATAGATAGATGGTCATTTCTTACCAATTTATATGGGTGTGTGTTGAGTGTTGAGTTATTTCTAGTCCACCAGCTTCACTCACTATCCAAAGTGGACAAGTGCATGTCATATGTTGATCTATCAATGAGAGGTCACTATCTCACCTCTTCCACTCTCTAACATCCATGCTTATTGATCTACCATGTCTAAGTCTTGGAAATGGTGTTTTTATGAAATTTGGTGCTTATGTAACTACCCACTAGCTGATGTGAGATCCATGGGGACTCCTTTAGTTGGCACCAATATATACAAAAAGGGGAGTGACTACTCCAAAGATCACCTCACATTGAGATTTATCTAGTTGGTGTGGTCCATGTACTTACTCCAAAAGGGGGCCCAACAACTCCCTTGACTTTTGTACCTTGATCTACACCATCAATCCCCTTCATATATGATCCATCGATCTTGATCTACTAGATCAAAAATGTACCATTGATTTCCCTTTAGAATAATATAATCCAACATAGTTTGTTGATTTACTTAGGAAGTTATCATAATTGAGACACATGGCACTAATTCATTTTTTCTCATAATCTTCTAACTCTTTGACCTTGATTTTACATCATTGGATCTTCATTTGTGCAATCAAATACACATTATTGATCATAGGTCTTAGTGTTAAATGTGGATCATTGATCTTTACTACACAACTCAATGTATGTTGTAGATCTTTATCTAGGTACCTTTTTGAATTTTTAACCCTATCAATATCCCACATGTCATTGATTTTGATTTCAAGATCATATGTGCTCCATTGGATCTTGATGGTTTCATTGACGTCATCCTTGCTCGCTTGTCATTGATCTATGATTCGATGAAGTAAGATCTCAACACCTAGTGGTAGTGTTTTCATTAAGAGCTCATTAAGGATTTTTGAATCCAAAAAACTATTTTTTGGAGCTCAATTTTGACATCCTTGAGAATATCCTACACTGCTAAATCATTTTTTTAAGCTTGTATCTACATACAGAATATGTGCCAAGGTACCAAATTTATAGAGTAAAGACATAGAATGGAAAACATCCTTTTCATGTAATACTTCACTCAAGGGTTGATAAGACAAGATTGAATTATGACATATAAAGAACTAGCTATACATACTTTGAGTGCCTTCAACATGACTAGCAAGCAAATTTTAAACATAGGTTATGACCCCTTAAGCTATAGGGTTAGCCAATTTCCAATCCTAGAAATTGACCAACAATTCCCAAAGACAAATCTTGCATCACCTATAGAATCCAACAAGTATGATGTAGTGATGTCATAATATTAAGCACGAGTTTTAATAACAAGCAAGGTTATAAGCCATACATATTAGTAAAACCTAGAAAAATCCATTACTATCAAAAATAACTTGACACACACATAACTAAGGCATAAACTAGCCAAAATAAACATTAAAAAGAGACTAGGGTTCATAACCCAAAACACATAAAATTATCCTAAAGATCCAAAACACAAAAACAAACTAGTAAAGCAATGACTGAGTATTTTGGCATATTAGATACCTATACATCATCCATGGATGAGGTATTCTCATGGTCTCACCCTTTAGGATTTCCTTGACCAATTTTTATAAACACAAAACAAATTTAGGTCTATTAAGGAGCCCATATGCTTTTAAACCCTAAACCATCAGTTTATTGAAAATAATAAAGCACTAAATAACATGTTGTTTCATAAAATAAAGATTCAAAATGCAATTAATTGGTATTAAGACACAATGTGATATGAGAAAGGCTTGGCCCAAATCTTATTGCTTCTTGTTTTCCTTTTTTCCTCCACAATTATCCTATCCTCTTTCTTCTTTTTTTAATTTTCTTTATAATGCATTTTTCTATTGTCAAAGTTCCAACTAGTTTAACTCTTCATTCACTAGATGGAACTCCCACATTAAACACCACATGCTTAGATTCCAGAGACATGAATTCAAGTTCAAAACCCTTGGATTCCTACATGAAACATCCAAAACCACCATGCACACCATACACCAAGGCACAAAAATGAAATGACTAACTGATAAACCTAATAGAGTATGCCCAAAGCCAACTACCAAATCCCTTCATGGTTAGGTTAATAAACCATTGTAAAACATGACGTGACATTGACCTAAGTCTATTTGAATTATGGTTGTATTTTGACTAATGCCATCATCTTGGAATTTCAAACTAGAGCCATTTCTTGGCTTAGTTTTTATTCCTTCCTAGTCCTTTCATGGACCATAATAGATTATACAATCATTTACTTATTTTAATAACTTAAAACTTATCCAAATACCTCAGTCTAAACATGGAATTATAAGATTAAGGTGTCAGCCTTTCTATTAAACACTTACCACTACCACTTAGATATGAACTTCTCTTTTGAGTAAAGAATCATAAACTTATCAAAGGTCTTATAACATTTAACAACTTTTTATTTGCATTCATATTCTATCTGCATTCCACCTTATCATAAATATTCACATTAATGTTATAACAAACACTTTTCTCATCCTAGTGTGCATTAAGTTTTACAAGAATGAAAAAAATAAAAAAATGATAAACTAAATTAGTAAATAAATTCAATCGAGACAAGATTGATAATAGAAGTGAACTAACACAACTCATAATTAATAATAAGAAGACTCAAATTGGATAGTAACACCACTACACCATGTTTCTACATTTACCATGTAATTCACCTTTATCATTGCACACAAGCTTCTAGAACCAACTTATACTTATATGTAATAAACCTACAACCAAACCCATAAAAACATCAACAATATCTGATCATCATTAAAAGTATGAAAGTACTTAATAGATCAATTTAACACCAAATTAAATGTTATAAAATGAATCATAATATCCATAATATAATGTCCACAATAATAATAATATCATCAATAATCAATCAAAATCAATATACTGGGTAGGTGTGGTCATGACATCCACCCTCCTTAAGAATGGCACCATCTTGAAAGCCTTAAAATAAATGAGGGTTGTGGTGGTAAAAAATATTTTCATCTTCTCAGGTAGCATTCATTTCTCTCATTTGATCCCATTGGACCAAAACTTGATGTAACCTTCTTTTCCTTAACTCAAGTTGTATTGAACTAGAATTTTGATAGGTTCAAGATAAATTATCTTTATATTTAACCTAAAAATAGTCCCAATTTAAAACATGTGAGGTTTTTGAGACATTTTATCAATAAGGCTATATGAAAAACATTATGTATTTTATATAGATAAGGAGGAATAATAAGATGATAATCAAAGGGTCCAGCCATTAATGTAGGATTTTTCCCACTTTTAGTTTTACCTACACGATTATTAGTTAGCTTATTTAGGGTTATTGAGGTCATTAGAGAAAATATATGTAATGTATTTTCTAATTGTGAGTTGAGTTTATACCTTTATGGTGACCTAATATCTCACTATATAATGTACCTACTTTATATTTCTTGACTAATCACTTAATGAATTAGTTAATGAAACTCATTTTTTGTTTTGCATTACACTCACCTACTCCTAGGGTTTTCATGAAATTTGTGACATTTAGATATTTTGGAGTGATATGAAAATGTATTAGAACTCTGATTTGATGGATATTTTTCCATTTCTAAAATCCTTGGTGAAATCTTACCTACTAGCATTCTTGTTTGTTTTCTTGATTTATAGAGGTTGCATAGGCTTGATGGGATTTCATGAAAATCCATGAAAACTATATATTATGAGTCTCCTATTGTAAAATGGATAGTGCAATCAAATTTAAAATGTGCCAAACCCCTTTAATTCATTGTAAACATAACTTAGATTTGTGATAATCATTTTTAGCCATTTTTGGAGCATTTTGAGGCTTTTTTGGTGGTTTCATGTATATCTGTACAATGGGATTATTAAATCAGAAAAAAAAAATTAGGTTTTTCAATTTCTCAAGTGGGTTTTTGTCAAATTTTTACTAAATTTGTAGATATGGGCATTTTTTAATCTCGACTGAGTTTCTAACCCTTATAGGCAATTTTGGTAGTTTTTGGTCCTGGTTAGACTTTTGGCTTAAAAAAACAAGGCTTATTAGATATTTATACCTTGACATACTTTTTATATCCTCAAATAACTTTGTTGGGTTTCAAGCCTACTTCAAATTCCACTAGGTTCTGAAGTCTATTCAGACACTTATGGGGTTCTAGCTTGTGCTCGAATACCCATTAGGTTATGGCTCATGTTCAAACACCCATCGAGCTCTTGCCTATGTTCAAACACCTAATGGGTTTTGATTCTTAAATGATCATGATTTGGGACTTTTCCACTTTTATAGTTAAATTTCAGGTTTTAACTAATGTAAAAACACACCATAATATTGATCAATAAGCATATACCCTTGGCAAGTTATGACCCCTATTTGAGCATGCTATAATTTTTTCCACCTTTTTTTACACATTATGACATCTAGGAGGTCATCTAATTTAATCAAGTGAAAATTCATACTATAAATTTTAAATTTATGGGTATATTTGGATGATTTCACTCTCACATCAATCAATGTGAAGGGGATCACCCATAAAAGTTTTTAGCCCCTAGTCATATGGGAAAAATAAGCCCTTGCTCACTTCAAACTTGAAAGTGACTAAATTTTCCTCAAAAGAGGATTAAATTTTTATTTGGAAAGTTTATAAACAAAATTTTCTCTTGAGGAAGCTAATTCAAAAAAAAAAATCATCACTAATTCTACCCAAAATTTCTATACAAGCAAGATTTTCAAACACGCATAACATTTGACCGATAGCTCAGATTTGAGTGTTGTCTTAATAAAAAGTGATTATTTTTTCATGATCTACACATTAGTGATATTTTTTGTCCTTATACATATACATATTTTTCATATATTTTATCTCTTGGGTGCATTATCGATAGAGCCTAATGTCTCTCTAATTATTTATACTAACACATGGATTGCTTAAGATGCATTCTTGGTTTTGCCTAACATCTATACAAGCGTACTTGTATCTAAAATTTAAAAGGGGTAACTAATTATAGTTATAAAAATTATTCTATGGTGTTATGTATAATTTAAGTTCTCTTATGCACACTCTTATTTTTTTCATTATGTTGATTCCTACACATACTACTCATTTGGATACATTCTCATTTGTGCTCGACGTCCTCTTCATGAAAATGAATTATTCTTATAACCAGTGGTTATTGTATTTATTTTTTGTATTTTTTCACTTTTTTGGTATCTTCTCTCAATCATGTTGACTTTACTTGAGATATACATGGGGAGGGAAGTATATTTTACATAAGTGGTTATTCTTGAAAAGAGAAACTATACTTCTTATCATTCTTATATAGAACACTTATTCACAAAAAAGGGAAAGAATCATAATCCATTCCTATGTGGATAAATTCCTACTCCCAATGATTCTAATAAGTAAATTAAGTGGGTTAACACTTGTGACAAGGTTTGTGGTACCTTGTTGTTACATGTTTCATAAGATTTACATCACCATATGTAACTCACCATGTGCCCTAACACTATTTAAAACAACCTCCAGTCTCTTTTTAATAATCCTATTGAGATATATATCACTCCTATTCTTCAACTTCCTATTATATTATAGAGACTATTATACTCTCTCCTCCTACTATTTCATATGATGAAACATCTATGGTGGATAGATCTCTTCCTTTTATCGAGGCAACACTATCGGACAAGATTCTACCTAACCTTAGTTATCCCATTGTAGATTCTACTTCCACTCCTATGCATGATGTTTTTCTTCTACAACCATCATATATTGGTATTTTAGAGGAATCTACTATTTTTAGTGAGAGTACTCTTTATGAAAGCATTGATGACTCTTCTTTTCCTATGGAAATTCAGTTTATAGATCTGTATGATTCTATCTAGTCCATTCTTTAGCTTTGAGGGTTGTTGATCCATGCTCTCCACTTCTCATAGACATTCCTTCAACAAATGATCCATATCATTATTCTTCATTAGACTCACCTATACTTGATGACACTTCTAAACCTGAGCACATCTTTGAGATTGATGACACTTATGTCAGTATATATGAATACTGTAGTAATGGGGACACTCTTACACCATCTCTTTCTCACCTTATATATATTAAGGGTTTAATTATTGATCAACCTAGCTCTAGTCTACTTAATACTTTACAGGGTGCAGGTATATTGATCCAAGACATATCAAACATTGAGAAATATATTCCATAAGTACATAAAATTCCATAGTTTGTTTTAGCCTCTATTTCTATTACACCTTCATTTTATAGAGTAGTTGTTCCTCTTATTATGCATGAGGAGCATAGTTTCTTAGTTTTAGATCCATCAGGAACTTGGTGGACCCATTCACTATTCCAAGGTGATCCATTCTTCATTGCATCTACTTCTGATAGGTTTAATTTGATGGCATTACATTCAGTTTTTATGCATTATCTTGTCAAACATATGCCACACTTATATTTTAGACCCTACTCAGAGTTCTTTGTACTACTACCTCCTTCATATTCCACTATGGAATGGACAAAATTCCAATACACCATTCATCTTCTTCCTTTAGCAAAGGGAAGAAATATTATTCAATATGGATGGAACTTATTTAATCTTCAAGTAGAGGATGTTGTTAGTGACATTCATTAGTAGGAAATATCTATTTTTAAGTAGCTTTAACATCTTCTATGAGGACTTATTAGTTATCATTTCTATGTGTTGTATTTCTCTCACTTATGGATGCATTCTTGGTTGTGCCTAACATCCTTAGAGCATGCACTTTATCTTGTTTTCTTTTCTTTTCTTTTGGAGAGGATTTTTGTCCCATAGGTTTTCTCCCATTTTACACCTTATGGGGGTTGCATTTTACTTGGGTACCTCATCAAGCCTCGCTATTAGGACCCAATTCTTCTTACCCACCTAATCTACACTTCAAGGGGGTGTTATTTTAGGTTTTTTCTCACTTTTAGTTTTACCTACTTTATTTTTAGTTAGCTTGCTTAGGGTTGTTCAGGTCATTAGAGGAAATACAATTAATGTGTTATATCATGACCTAATATCTCCCTATATTATGTACCTCCTTTGTAATTTTTGGGGAACCACTTAATAAATGATTTAATGAAGCTCACTTTTTTGTTTTTCATTGGTCTCATCTAATCCTAGGGTTTTTACACAATCTGTGACATTCAATGATATTGGAGTGATTTGACACCAACATAACATGGTACTAATTTAGTAACTTTACAAAACTTAATCAAACTTTTTTTAGGTCTTACCCTCAGAAATACTTTATCCAAAACTTTAAATTATCTATGCCATATTTTTATATATGCATATATTTTATGTTGATTTGAGGTAGCTTTTAGTTTTTATCATATGGCAACCATTTTCTCATCATACTCTTTTAAAGTTTCAAGATGTAAAAATACATAATTTTCTAGGTTATTCTTGTTAGGGATTAGCTTTTACATTATGTAAGTCTGACTATTTGCCGAGAGGTAAATAGTATATTAGTTTGTTATGGTAGTCATAATATTGTTATAAGAATATTATGAATATAGTTTACTTATTAAATATTTTTATTCATATAGGATATTGGGATATGGTGAGATATTTTGGGGAGATAAATTGACAAAGAGAATATAGGAATAATGTTCCTGTAAATATGTAACCTCCCATATTGTTTTATTATCTAAATATGTAGAAATAATATATCATGAAATAAATATTTTTTGTTTGACTCTATTATCTTTGTAAATTCTTTAATATTTTCTATGTTATAATTGTGAGGACTCTGATTAACCCCATCATCTGGTATCAGAGTAGGATGTCAGTAAAGGAGAATTCTTAGGATGGTGTTTAGGTTTAGGGGAAGTTATCTTATGCATTGCCTCATCGAATGAGAGTATACATTATTTTATGAAAATTTTATAAAAATAAATTTCTTATAAAATATTTTATTATATTCACAAAGTATAACTACAATAGCCATTCTAATGATTCCTATCATTACAAATCTATGAGAATTAGAAACCATATGCATCAACATTAAGATGTTATAAATATCTATGAGATATATAATTCTGTAATTATAACATATTGACATTCAAATTGGGCTTCCCACTATTTATACTACCATCACGATCTCTTGTAGAATTGACTATAAGAAGCCTATCATTGTTAGATGTGATTAATCAAAAATTCTAGATCTAGGATACCAAGCAGATGTGCATAGTTTGTTTAGTCCATTTGGCACAAAAATAAGATAAAGTGATCATATTTGTATAGTTATCTCATCTATTGAACCTACAGATGACCTTGGTTCCTTCCATCTAAGCCCCACAAATTTCAACCCATGGATGGCATAGCATTTTTATAGTGGTTTCAACCCATAGATTTATTCTGCAATATCAACATAATGACAACCATATTTCATGGTATTCTCATTCTCAAATAGTTAATTGATCCCCTTAGTAGCTCTATTAGATGTTCTCTCCAAATTTCCCTATATTATTTCATGCCACAAACTCTACACATATGGGACAAATTTCAATCCATATACATGCATATTATCCATGTGCTTTCCATGCGTTATGCTACCAGTCACAATTTAGAGTTGGAAAAGTGCATGACAATTTCTACTATACCACATTACTTTTCACCTCATGGCCTAAAAATTCTATATGCATGCTACCAAAACCATGCCTCTCTATAGGTTGAGTCATTATTTATCAATTAAATGCTTTTTTATTAAAATATTAGTGTTTTTGGTATAATTTTTTGTTTGGCATTTAAAGTTGGTTAGCAAATTTTTTAGTAAGTGTCAATTGAGTCAAGTTATAAAAAGTCTAAATTGGTCACAAAGTGTAAAGTCTAGAATTAGTGTCATTTTTTTATAAAGACAATGTCAAAAATTTAAAAGAGTCAAAGTTCTTTTTTATGTATTTAATCTTATTGTCGAAAACCCCCAAAAAAGAGTCATATGGTTAGCCAAACCACAAAGTTATTTTTGAGTCATTTTTAGAAAAAGTGTGGCTTGTATAAAGTCATTATGGGTCCATTTTACTATCATTTAAAAAACATAAGGATAATGTCTTTAGTCATGTTAGTCCAAGTTAAATATGTCATCTATTGTCAAAAATCAAAATTTTACACATCTTGTAATGGATGCATTATCGCATGTATGTAACATCCATATTATGGGGGTGTTTTATTTCTCATGCATGAAACTAATACAAATAGAGAACCCATGAGAGTCATTGAAGCATCTCAAAAACAAATTTGATGAGTAAGTAACAAGATATTGAAGGATGGAGGATACATAGAGGATGGAGGTCTTTTAGAAACCTTTCATCAGTCACCAATGATGGGGCCACACCAATGATTTGGTGATACTTAGTGTAGTGCATTATTTTTGTATGGTGTGTTTTTCATTTTTTTTGTGTTTTTTTAGAATAAGAAAAAAATAATATTCCTATTCATAATATGTAATTTGTGTGTAAATTCAAAACATAATTCCCTGATGTGAAAACATTGTGAAAATATAAAAATCACTAATGTAAGTCAGTTCATGGATCTTGAAAAGGTTTGTGGTAGAGATCTAGAAAATCACAAGAGGTGAACAATGTTTTGGTAATAGTTAAGAGAGTAGCTAATATAGAGATCCCATGACTGCCTTACTTCTCTATGGAGATGACCCTTAGTGACACAACCATTTTGGTCATGTAAAGTAAATATAGGATGTGTTCCTTCACATAGTAGTGGTCATGTGTAGCAAGATTGCATCATTAGTATATAGACCTAAGAGTATGTGGTGGCATACAATTTTGTTTGTTTTATTCATGTCAAGGTTTGTAGTAAACCTATAAAACCATGGGAGGAGTGAGGATCTCTTTATATCAAGTTCATGAGCCAAATAGCGCATGCTACAATGGGAGAGCATACTATAGATAAGAGTGTGAATGTTTTTGTTTCGTGTAAAAAATTTGAGGGGGGATGTTATGGATTAGATTTTATATTGTGTAAGTTTGAGTATTTATCAAGAGGTAAATTGTATATTGGTTTGTTAGGGTAGTCATAATATTAGTATAATAATATTAAGAATATAGTTTAGTTGTTATATATTTTTATTCATATAGGCTATTGGGATACAGTGAGATATTTTGGGGGGATAAATTGATGGAGAGAATATAGGAATAATGTTCCTATAAATATGTAACCTCCCATATTATTTTATTAACTGAATATGAAAAAATAATATATTTTGAAAGAAATATGTTGAGCTCAGATTTATTTTCTTTGTGTATGATAAAATACTTTCTATGTTAGATTTATGAAGACTCTTATTAACCCCATTAGTTCTAGCCCAAAGGATTTTTTCATTTTCATCCATACATGGCCTCAAATGGTGCCATCCTAATCACATAATGATAGGTGTTATTATAGGAAAACTCTACCAAGTGTAAGAAATATTTCCACTTATATTATTGATCTATGACATACATTCTCATCATGTCCTAAATAATCATATTCAACATTTCAGTTTTCCCATCTATTTCCTAATGATAGGCTGAACTAAAATTTATCTTCATACCAAAAGTATCCATCATGGTTTGCCAAAACTAAGAAGTGAACAACTTATCTCTATTCTATATAATCACTTTATGCACTCCATGAAGTCAAACCACTTATTTTAAAAATATCTTGGCAAGGATGGTATAATCATCAGTGGTATTTCTTGTTATAATGTGTGCCACTTTAGTGAGTTTGTTAATCACCACCAGATTAAAACATGTTTACTAAAATATTTGGACAAACCCATGATGAATTCCATTGATATTACAACCCATTTCATTTTTGGATTAGAATGAGGATAAATAAATCCTTTAGGATGACCATGCTCAGCTTTCACACACTAGAACTCTAAGCACTTGGATATAAAGGTAGCCACATCCTTCTTCAACCCAGACCAGAAATATAACTCTTTCAATTCTTGTGTAATTGTAATGACACCTAGATGAGTGTAATGAGGTGTAACATGCACTTCATTTAAAAAGTGTTCCCTCATATTCCCTAAGTTTGAAATTCTACCTTTTTTCCTATAAAACCATCCAAATCAACTAAAAAATCCAAATTAGAAGCTTTAAGTCTATTTCAACATATATTTTAAGGCATTCAAAATCAGATTTTTTTTATTCAAGCACAATTTTCTTAAAATTAGATTGGAGAATAGTGATAGAAGTAATGTAGGTTTGCATACTTATATCATAATCAACCCTATTATCTTTCCCTTTCATATAATCAATATTAGTATCAAAATTATTGATAAATTCTAGCCACCTCCTTTGCCTTAAATTTAGCTCATCCCAATCAATCAAATGTGTAAGGATGCGATGGTCATATTTAATCTTGAAGTGATTTCCTAATAGGAAATGCTTCCACTTTGTGTTCTAAGAATCATCCCCACCCAAAAATCCATTTTGGGTATGCCTCTAGTATTGGTACATCCTAAATACCTCCAAGAAATATACAAAAAAAATCATGAAAGGTACCATAAATGTCTAACATTTTTAAATCCCTTTTCAAACATTTTTGGGAGGTACCCAACCATTTCCAAGGTGTTTTTAGGCATGCCCAGGTGTTTCCAATAGGGAAAAATAGTGTCATTCAAAAAAAAAAAAGAAAAACCTAACCCAAACTAGATAGTATATAAATAAAATAAACATTTAAGTATAAGATTACATTTAGATATTTTCACTCATTCTAAACTAGTTTTTTTAAGTAAAAAAAATGTAAACCCATTCTGATCTAGTTTCTTATACTTTAAGTTATATTTTATTTATATACTTTCAGTATGTTTGAGAGTGGTTTTGGACCTCTAGGAGTTATAACGCAAATTATAGGTTTTAGAGCATCTTATCATATTTCAAACTTAGATTCTAGGGTTTCAAGGTTTTAGACTTAGCCATATTTTAGGGTTTTAAGATTTCAAAGAGACATCATAGGAGGTATGAAGGATTCATGAATGGATGTAGGTATGATATAATAGTATGAGAACATCTCTCACAAAGTTCCCCAAGCTGATCCCACCCCATTCCCTATACACCCCTTAAGGCATACACTCTAGGAAATTTAATGAATCGATGAGCCCTTGCAAGAGAAAGTGTTAGTAAATGATAAAGTTAAAAAAATAATAGGAGTGGAATTCATGATTTTGAGGGAAATCTAGATGATTTATTCTAGATTTGAATGTACATTTTGTCTATAAATTAATGAATGAATAAATACTACATAATTTTAAGTGTTTTACCTTTTATAGATAGATGTTTTCATACTATGTGTTTTCAATTGTTATACTAAAAAAATGATTATATATATATATATATATATATATATATATATATATATATATATATATATATATATATATAAAATCATTTTTTTAGTAGAACACTTGAAACACATAGTATGAAAACATCTATCTATAAAAGGTAAAACACTTAAAATTATGTAGTATTTATTCATTCATTAATTTATAGACAAAATGTAAATTCAAATCTAGAATAAATCATCTAGATTTCCCTCAAAATCATGAATTCCACTCCCATTATTTTTCAACTTTATCATTTACTGACACTTTCTCTTGCAAGAGCTCATCGATTCATTACCATGACATATCCAAATCAATTATTTTAAAAAATGGTGTACCCACTTACCCAAGACAAACCCATACCCTCACCCAAACAACATAGCTTCCACTATTTTAAGGCATGAACGATAGTAACTAATTCTAAATCATGAGTGTGGTAATTTTGCTCACATGTTTTGAGTTTATTAGACTCATAGGAAACTACCTTGCCATATTGAGTCAACATAGCACCAATGCTTAACTTTTAGGCATCAACCCAAGTTTCAAAGTTGTCATTTTGATCTAATATAGTTAGAATAGGGGCTGAAGTCAACAAACACTTCAATTCTTGAAAGGTATATTCACATTTAGGGGACTAATAAAATCTCCTTCCCTTCCTTTGTAAGGAATTTATGGGGTGATCAATCCTTGAAGAATATTACACAAACCTATGATAGTAACTAGCAAGCCCCATGATGATTCTCACTTAATATACATTCCTTAGATTTGACCAATCATTAATGGTTACAATATTTACAATGTCAAATTTTAGTCCATCTTTAGAAAATACATGTCCTAAATATTGAATTTTTGATGAAAATAAATAACACGTGGGAAACATATCATACAATTTAGACTACCTTAAATGCTATAGTACTATCCTTAAATGTTGCTCATGTTCCTGTTCACTCTTTGAATAGATTAAAATGTCATATAAAAATATCAACACAAACTTATCAAAAAATATTGGAATAAATTATTCATTAAATTCATGAATGCTACATGAGAATTAGTTATTCTAAAGGGAATAAATACAAATCCATAGTGTACATATCTAATTCTAAATTTAGTCATATGCACATAGTCAAATTTCATATGGAGTTGGTGGTACCTTGATAGAAGATCTATCTTAGAGAATATAACAAATCCTTTCATTTGATCAAAAATATCATATATATGAAGAATGTATACTTAATATTGATGGTGACCTTATTGAGTATTCTCAAGTTAATTCATAGTTTGAGAATCCCATCCTTTTTCTTTATAAACACCATTGGAGCTCCCCAAGGTGGCACATTAGGGCATATCATTCCCTTGTCTAGTAATTATTGTAGCTAAAATTTCCGTTAGATGAGCTACGTTCACTTGATAAGGTGATTTAGATGCCGATGTTTTTTTGGTGTTCAATCTATTTTAAAGTCAAATATCCTTTTGAGAAGTAGTCTTGGTAACTCTTTAGGAAAAACATCTTCAAATTCTTCTAAAATTGGGTATTTTTAGAGTACATAGGTGGTTTCTATATGCACAATATTTTCCAAATTTTACCAATTACTGATGCTCTCTATCTTGTAGGAACCCATCGAGTCTCAATCAAGTGTACACCTTAAGGGATGCATCGATAAAGGGGTAGGCAGACTATTGGTGCTTGACAAGATTGTTGTCTCTTTTTTTTGCTTGGTATCTACACACTTACCTCCTAAAAACCATTCCCCTAATCTTGTTATTCTCTCTTGTAAACTCCTCTAGTATTTTACCACCTTTTATTACCCTTTTCCTAACCTAAAACCCATTTAAATATTTTATAGTACTAGTCGACTGGGTTGACCTTGTACTCTTATTGGTGAAATTCATTTAGGGTCTAGGTTAGCTCTTGGCCAACCTAGCTTGTGACCCAGTGAATTTTTGTCAATATCAATAATAGGTCAACTAGGTTGACCATGTTGGCCAATTTTTTTGAAATGGATTAGGGTTAAATCCTCCCATATATACTTGTTGTCTCTTTTTTTGCTTGTTATCTACACACTTACCTCCTAAAAACCATTCCCCTAATCTTATTATTCTCTCTTGTATACTCCTCTAGTATTTTACCACCTTTTATTACCCTTTTCCTAACCTAAAACCCCTTTCAATAGTTTATAGTACTATTCGACTGAGTTGAACTTGTACTCTTATTGGTGAAATTCATTTAGGGTCTAGGTCAGCTCTTGGCCAACCTAGCTCGTGACCCAGTGAATTTTTGTCAATATCAGTACTAGGTCAACTAGGTTGACCATGTTGGAATTTTTTTTTGAAATGGATTAGGGTTAAATCCTCCCATATATACAAGATCATTTCACCATTATTTAGAGAAGATAAGAAGAAGTAAGAGTTATTGTGCATCTGCTTATCCACCATTCTACTTGAAGAGCAAGCTTAGGGTTTTGTACTTTCTTTGGAGATATAGATCTTGACTTATGGATAAATCTTTTGGATGCATTGATATGTTGTGTATCCTAGAGCTAATTTATCCTTGTCATCCTTACATACCATAACAACCTCTTGTACAGCACCTTGATTAAGGGAGAGATTGAGGCTCGACAGGTTTGTCTTCAAAGCTAAGCATTCCTAACTTTGTTCCTCCTTTATAAGAGTAGATAGATATGAATTTTTACATATCTTCTATGCATTAAAATTTTGTATACATTGACATGAGTATATCTCTTTTATGCATGTCTAATTTTAGTGTTTATTATCCCCACTTTGTGCCACAATCTTTGGTGAGCACGAGATTAGACTTTACTTTACTTTTTATTAGTTTAGAGGATATGAAAACGTAGAGCTTAGTTAGGTTTATTACTTGATTTTACTTGAGTGGAGGCTTTGGAACCCTCCCTAGTATTATTTTTGTGATAAGAGATCCTCTAATTGGGTCTAGTAGATCCACATATTGGTCATGTTCTCAATTATCTAATATATCCTCAATCAAAAGTGTAAGTAGGATCTATCTTCTCCAAGTTAAGATTGATTTATAGACTTGATGCATTTAGGATTTCCTACATTAAGGTGAACCCAATGTGAATCTAACCCTTTCAATTTTTATTTCATGTTTTTCATTTTCTATCATTTTATTTATTAGTTTTTATATATTTGTAATACTAGGTCGATAGGGTTGGTATAGTTTTTAGCTTCTATGCACAAGTTTAACACAAAGTCACATAAAAAATGACTATGTTTTTTTGTGTAGGTCTTCATCAAATTCAAGTTACTAGGTCGAATAGGTCAACATAGTATGCTTATTCACTTCTTGATAAAAAACTAGGTCACACAAGTTGACATAATATTCCAGATAGCTTTCAAAAAACATACTAGGTTGACCAAGCTAGTATAGTCATCTTACAAGATTCTAAAAATATACTAGGTCAACCAAGACAATATAGTCATCTTACAAGCTTCTAAAAAACATACTAGGTCAACCAAGCTAGTATAATCATCTTGATAGGATTTAGTAAATAAGGAATTACAGAACTAGGTTAAACTAGTCGACATAGTTGGTAGAATTTGCAAGTAATATTTAAGGAACTTCAATAGAAATATCACATTTATTAGCATATTCCAACCCACCAAAGTTTATTTCTCTCTTTCTCTTTCATTTCAATTATTCCTTGTAGTTCTATTTTGCACAATTTGTAGTCTTTAAAACTACCATCATATAAAAACTAGGTTAACCTGGTCGACCTAAATCTATATCCTATCTTCTATCTAAATGACTAGGTCAACCATGTTGACATAATTCTTAAATACCTTTATTTTTTTAGTATAGTAGTGACATTATCAACTTTATTCTATAATGTTTGCATAGACTATCATATGAATTGACACTAAACTATGTTTCAAATTAGAATTAACATCTATATGCTAGTAATTACTTCACACTTTCACTTTTAGTTATTTTCATGATTATATTAGATAACATAGTCTAATTAGGTGGTTTTAAATATACCATTTAGTTACACTATTTTTCTCTTTCTTGCACACACTACCAAATGATCCAGGAGTATTTCCAATAGTGACCTAACTATATGGACTTAAATTTTCCCTAAACTATCTGAATAGTGAATGTCTCATCAATATATTTCCAATGCATTTTATGGTTTGAAAAATAGACTCCATATGCAAAATTTATGGCCTGTTGATGTTTTTAAGCAATAGGGAAAAAATATACAGGTATGGTGACTAGACATGCACATGGTCCAATAGATTCTTGATATGTGGACCAATGAAATCCTCACATTTGGAGTGTCCATAATAGCTCCAAAATATTATCCAAGATTTTATACAAATCCCACTTCCCAAGGGAAATATCCCACATTTTTGGGGAAGGAGATATTCATGGAGTTAATGAGAAATGGGATTAACTCCATGACTATCTCTTTCCCCTCAAATGTGAGATATTTCCCTTAGGAAGTTGGATTTGTCTAAAATATTGGAGAATATTTAGATCTCTTGTGTACACTCCAAATGTGAGTATTTCATTGGTCCATGTATTAAGAATCTATTGGACCACGTGCATGTCTAGCCACCGTACCTACACATTTTTATTTGTTGCTTGAAGACTATAATTTCTGTATATGGAGTCCATTTTTCAAATCGTAAAATGCATTGGAAATATGTTGAAGAGATATTCACTCTGTAGATAGTTTAAGGAAAATTTGAGACCATATAGTTTGGTCACTATTAAAAATCCTCCCAGATCACACCTCCCTACTAAAGGACTTTTGGTCCACCAAAATTCTACTTCTCAAAAATATGTGAATGTATCACTTCTTCACCCTTTTAATTTCTATTTGTGCTTGTCCTGGATGCATTTATCCTCTAGAGGCTAATGTTTTTAATTTAATTGTTGTTCAATATTAACACGAGGATAAAAAATGATGTTACATGTTAAGTGATGTTATAACGGGTCACCACTTTTACATTTTTTTCCTTCTTGGGGTCTTACATGCAATTGATGTATTGTCTTTCTTAGGGTCTTACATACAACACACATGTGTTACAAAAATTAACCTTCTTGGGGTCTTATATGAAACATACATGTTTTACAAACATTGCAATCATTACAAATATTACCCAATATTGGTCTTTATAAATGTAAATACAATGATTGTATACATACATCGAAAGAACACACTTCAAAAATGGATGGCCACATACATACATAAACAATAGTGATTTAATTGAGTGCTACTCACCATGGAAGAACCTTTCATGTTGATGCCACTTTGTCTTCCTTTGGAATTACACCTAGACTCATGGGCATGCTAATGATGCCTATCAACATGTCTACTATTATCCTACTCCAAATATCTTGTGTTGGGTTGATCACACATGCTTCTCAACTTGGATGGTTGCTCCATATTCACTCTCAATGAGTGATCTACCTCCACACTTGCTCATATAAATGGTTAGTTTCATTAATGCTTATCAATAATGGAAACTAAATAAGTGAATTTAAAGTGTTTTTAAGCATGCTAAATAAGAATTAACTATGCAAAAATTATATCCATTTCTTACCAATCTAATCTAATAGATGTTCCCTCTTGATGGAATCTTCTTTGGATAGGTTGGCTTCTTCATGGGCTGCCTATGAATTAAAAACTTCATTATTTTCTACCTTTTTAATAGAAGCATAAACCATCATCTTCTTACCATATTTAGGATGGCATGATGGATAAACTTTCCAAAAAATTTAAACCATGTTCCCACTCATATGATAATGAGTGCAATAGTTCCTTTTGTCTTTTTTGGATGAGGAAGCTCTGATTCGCTATTATTCACAAGGTGATAGTAATTTTAGTATTATAATAATAGCTCTATTGAAGGAGTTATCACTACTTGGAGGTTGTAGAGAATGATCATTTTATGGAGCCAATGACTGATGCCTATTTTGACTTAGCTTTGTGTAGAGGTTCTTAGAATCCATGTAGTGGAGGATAAGTCAATAAGAAGGTGTGAAGTAGGGAGGTCATGCCAAAACATTGTGCAAGCCTTCCAATACTAGTCTAGGTCTTTGTAGGATTAATTGGCACTTGATTTTGTGATGGATTCATTATAGATTTGTAAGTTTTAAAGTTTTACATGTAAATAGATTTTTATAATGAATCAGTTCATCATTTAGAGAACCTAGAGATGTAGGAATCTACCAAACTCAATTATCAACTTGTGTGCAGTGTTCATTATTACTTGCATTGCATTCTTTTCAGTTGATTACATTTCTAGAGTTGAATTTTGGAATTAAAACTAATCCACCTATAAGGATCTAATAAGTAAAATTTTTAGAGTAGAAAATATACCTGGTATAGATCACTAAATCACATAATTTCAAAATTTATTTAAACAATTGTCTACCCAAGGCCTATTTACTTAGATTTCATTATCAAGGGGGAAGCCAACTTTGTTTTCTAGCCAATTATAAACATGTGGTTAATGGTATATATTGGCAAAGAACACAACACCCTCATCACTATAGGATTGTGAAGTGAGGGGGTGGGCCCCAATATCAGGCTAATTCTATTTCCAACAAAGATCCCTTTTAGCCTAAACATCTTGAACTATCACCAAATCACATAATTTAAAATTGCATTTAAACAATTATCTACAGAAGGACTACTTACTTGGATTTCATCACCAAGGGGGAAGCCAAATTGGTTTTCTATCCAATTATAAACATGTGGTTAATGGTATATATTGGAAAAGCACCCAACACCTTTATCACTATAAGATTGTGAAGTGAGGGGATAGGCCCCAATATCAGCCAATACCATTGCCATCATAGATCCCTTTCAGCCTAAATGTCCTAAAACCATCCATAGATTGGTTTCTATTTCCCTACTTTCAACCAACATCCCTATCTCACTTAAAATAACACTTTATAAAGCTAAAAACATTAGGATGACCACTTAGTTAGCATTTAATTTTAAGTTAATTGTTTACTCTTTACTTAGTTTATGTTGTATTACAAAATCTTACATTAGCCAATGTTGGTGAAAGATTTTATGTCATGTACCTCAATAGTATCATTCTCATTGACCCAATTGTTTGTGTTTTTTCTTCCATTTCTTGCTCTAAAAGTAAATTAGCAAAAAATTCTTTTTTTTATTACATATCATTCTATTCAACACAGTCTCTTACATAATGTCTATTCCCCTTCCTACAGTACTGAGTCAACTTGGTCAACCCAATATTATTTTTTACCTCTCAAGATACAATACTAAGTCCACTCTATTCACTATGTATCTTTATCATGATCTTTTCTATCCTAATTTATAATACTAGGTTAACCCTATCAATTTTGTATCCTTGATAGACTATTTTTCATACCATGCTTCTAGTACTAGGTTGACCTAACTAGCTTGTACTCTTATTTATTCATTGCTATCTCTTTTATTTTGTAAATATTATGTATGTAGTTATCTAGTCTTATTTAATAATGATGACATATTTTCATCTTTCACTTAGTCAAGAACATTGCATAATCAAGGATTTAGATCATATCCTCACTTATTTTATTACTTTAGATGAAACTATTCACTTTTTTCCTTCATCTCTTCCTCATCCAAAACCAATCACTACACAATCTAATGTAGTTGATGTCCTTCATCCTATTCCTCCTCCCAATACCAATGTTGGGAATGATCCACCCAATACCCTTAATCCTACCAACACTAATAATCCCCCTCCTAAAAACACTAATACCCTGCATTCAAATACTAATCCATAAATTGACAAAAATCAAATTCTTTCTCAATTAGTTCATCAAATGAACATCATGAAAACAATTAATCATTCCCAAATGATGTAAATGCAACAACATTTATTGCACATGACAATTCAACCACCTCAAGTCATCATGTCTCAACCAAATAATTTTTTTTTAACTTCTCCTCTTGGATATTCTAATGGGAATATCATCCCTCAACTTGCTTTGAAGAATAAAATGCTTCAACATCTTCAAAATGAACCTTTAACCCAATTCATTGCATCCATAGATATTGTAAAAATTTCTCTAATTATCACATATGATGGGACTAAGGACCCTACTATCTTTCTTAAGTCTTTTGGTAATCTCTATAAGGAATGGGTCCAAACTAACACCTTTGCGACCACCAAGCTCTTAGCCAAAACCTTTGTTGGTGATGCACTTGAATAGTACAACAAACTTCCTATACATTCAATCTCACAACTAGAGAATTTAACCAATGCTCTAGGGAAGGAATTACAACATGATGACCTTCCTTAAAATGGCCTTAGCTATTTCATCAATGCCAAACAACTTCTTAATGAATCTGCTCACACTTTCATAAAATAATGATACTCTTTTAAAACTATTTGTTACTACTCTTAAAGCTCCCATTCAATAAAAAGTTTTAATCTATTCCCCTAAAACTTTA
This sequence comes from Torreya grandis, assembly GCA_037957365.1. Classification (NCBI taxonomy): domain Eukaryota; kingdom Viridiplantae; phylum Streptophyta; class Pinopsida; order Cupressales; family Taxaceae; genus Torreya; species Torreya grandis. Next base: position 315,767 of record JARHVA010003344.1, on the reverse strand, counting down.
GAAGAATACTTAAACCAGGAAAAAAGGTAAGACTTTCTTATGACTCAATTTAAAACATTTCAAATAACTACTAAATAACCTTTCCAATCATTTTCTCATAACATTGATTCATCCAAGCCTCCCCAACCTCAAAATAGAGAATCCAATTCAACCAATTTTAACCCAAACCACCCTCCCTTGAGTATATAAAAACTTAAGAAGAAATTTCCACCCTCTAAACCCATGAGCTTTGATCCTTCCAACTCTCCTCCAAAATGGTACAATCTTAACAAGTTTTATTGGTGGCATGATACTATAGGTCATTCTCATGAGTCTTCTCATGATGTTTACCAATTTATTATTTATTCCTTGCTTGGTCCACATTTTAATCTTTATACCCTCATAAAATAATGTTATCAATACTATCTTCAAGCTTCTCAAATTCAATCTAAAGAATCAAAATCACATCAACATCAACTACCTAATAAACTAAAAAACGTATCCCATACCTCCACCTCATCCACTAATGTTTTTCAAACCATAGTTGATCCTTCTTCCTACACCAATAAGGAAAGGATAGGTAACATGAACAAATTTACACATATTATTGCATCCATTGAACCTTAACCTCTTAGATCACATGAACTAAAAGAGTGCCTAGTTTAAATGCCTACTCTAAAGTATATCATACATGGTCTTCCCTTACCTCCTTTGCCTCTTCATACCTATCCTAAACATCATATGTCATAGGCAACATCCCTAAAATATAAAAAAAAATACATTTACCTATATCTAAATTCACCTACCAACTATGGACACCTAAATCCGGCCACTGATAACCTCCAATCACACTTTTGGCTAATTTCCACCTAAAATGCATAATTTAGCCTAAAAACACTAAAACATAAAAAATGATGTGAAAATGACATATTCAAGAGTTGATTTTGGCTAGGATATCCCTAAATAAGTTAATGTGATTTATGGACCAACTAGCTTTGATCAGTTCATTTCGAGTCAAAAATGCCAAATTTGCACCTAAGTGTTCTGGATTACTCTTCTCTATCAAAATTTTTGTAAAAGACATGTACCTTTATTATTTTTTTTTGGTGACATCCTAAATGGATATATAGTTCTAATTCATTTTACATGACCTTATAATTCCAATTCAATCAAATTTTGGACCAATAACAAGACATTTTGATCAATTTGAGTAATTTGTGCACAAAGTGCTTAATCATGCTTAAGAGCTAATTAACCCAAATCAAGGCCTAATTAGTAATTCCATGGAAAATTGTTGAATACTTTCTTTTATAAATGAATATACATCATCAAGTGACCTCATTTTTTTGGAAGACATCCCTAGGCCATAAATGCCATAAATATCAAGATTCATGCCTCTCATGCCTCATCAATGCCTTCCATGATGCCCTCCATACCTCTCAATTACCCTTTATTCCAATTCCATGATGAGTATAATTAAAAACATAATTATAAAAATTGAATTAATCCTCAACCACACATCCCAATCTTGAGATGGATGGTTTAGGTTGATTCTAGCCAAATCCAAAAATTTATAAATAGGAGGCCTCACAACATCATTTATAAGATTAATTAGTGCAAAGTTATAATACAATATTGGTTCCAAAACCTTCAATAAACTAGTGTTACCATGCCAAATTGATTCCAAGACAAGCCAAGATATAATCCAAAGGTTCTAAGAAGAAGAGGAGATAGCCAAGTCTCCTTTGATGAAGACTTCATGAGCACCAGCTAAGCAGACCACCACAACAAGGATTTTGGAGAATCCAAGGAAGGTAAAAGAGTTTTCTTTTACATTTTAGTTGTGTGTTTCATTCATGATTGTTAACTAAGCTCTTCTTAGTGTCTAAGCCTATAGATATTATGCTATTAGTGTGTTCATTTCATCTTATTTTCATTTTGAAACTAACACTATACTAACCATCCTTTCTTGAGTCAAATTTATAGATCCCATAATGGCACACCCAATGGGACCAGATGCATCCTACACCTGAAGGAGATCCTTTTACAACTTTAAAATATTTATTTGAGCCTTTAAAACTCTTGAAAATTTATTTTCTAACTTTATTTTAGCATTTTTGGTTGCCATAATTTTCACACAGTAACCGATGTCAGTAAGAAATACTGACATCAATCACTGATCAACTAATGTCAGTTAGTAGAACTGACATGAACCAGATCTCGGTAGCCAAGTAACTAACATTGATGGTAATAACTAACATCAATCAGTATGTTTTTTCCAAAAACATAGACCTGAGACTTACATTTCTAAAGTTTTTTATTTCAAACTCAAAAGGGCTTCAAAGCTAAAGGACATGCTAATAATTTTTCTATAGGACCAAGTGGGATATTTGTTTAAAACATGTTTAAATCACCTTTGATTGCTCAAAAATTGATTAGGAACCTTGCTTTGGGTGTTTAACAAAGAATTTAGGTGTTTTTGATGAAAGTTTTCAAATTTTACAACTAAGACCAAGGGGTCAAATGAACACCACCAAACATTTCATTTGGGTTTAAAATTGAACACACTTTTTAATTTTTGTTTGCAATAGTTATTTAATCAAGTTTTTTGTTTGGAAAAAAAGATATATGTTGCATGTATGCTCTTTTATTTGTCCCCTATAGATAACCCTTGGAATCAAAAGCACCATTCCTATTGCAAGTAACCTAGTTCAAGGCTTAGAAAGAAAGTAATCTAAATCACTCCCCAAAAACTAATCAAAGTTTGGGTGACCTTAAAAATGACCCTAAAGTCTTTCTATTTTATGTTTTCTTTATTTTCATGTAAACTTGGCCTGCAAGGGGGACTTCATCACCTCTCATAAGTTCTTTAGGGAAGCTTTGACCCAGTGTTTCACCTCCTAGCATTGACTTCATTTGGATCCTTTGGAGTTTCACATGGGGCATATCTATATTTGGACATCACACTACACTGAGTGAACAATAAGACGTAGTGTTGTAAAAAGTACTAGACCTTTTTACAACTAGCCAATACCATGATCACCCAATTTCTATGCTTATATTTTGCTTCATTTGATGTGAAAGTCATTGTGTAATTGATTACCCTAAAATTATTGAGACCTTGCTAATTTAGTAAACCCCATTTTACCATACCCTTGCTATGATTTGCATGATTATACTTAGTGTATTTTGGTCATTTTTGCTTGGTATGTTTTGAGACTAAAACTTATTTATTTATTCATAAGCCATGTCAAAATAATGAATTTGAGTTGTGAAGGGTAGTGTTACACTGCTCAAATCATGTAAAATTATTTTAAAGCCTTTTTGAAGTCTTTGAAACATAAAATTGACAATATTATTTGAGTATGCTTATGTCATTAGGCTGCTCAATTTGTTTCAAGACTTGTTTACCATTATATCAAAACCATTTGTTTCAAACCACTTTATGTATACCATTTAGACCTTTATCTTGTGTCATCATGTTGTCCAAATTTGTCTAACTTGTTTGGTCAAATCCTAGTTTTCAACATTGAGTTTTCAATTAGCCATGTTAATTTTGTATCTAAACATTGATTAATTTTTATTTAAGCCTCAATTCATGGGGATGATACATAGATCTTTCTCTTTTGGGTTACATAACTTTAGTTAATAGATTATCCAAAATTGAAAACTATTGATGGTTTGTTTGTTTAATGCCTATCCTCATCATTATTTGTGCCTTTATTTAAGAGAACACAACCTTTTTCAAAGAGCCTTTTGTCTTATGCCTTATGCTGATTAATAATTTTTATATTTGATTATGTGTGCCAGGTCTATGTCAAAGTTATTTTCAAACTTTTTAGATTAAATAAAATCACATCAGCCTTTGTTTCAAGTCTAGATTTTGATGTCATCTGGCTAAAATTCCTAGCACATGCTTATTTGTTTGAGCCTAGCTTTTGACTCCATGTTTGGACAAAAGACCTAGTAACTCAACTTTTCCCTTTCCTAGTTTAGACCTTTGACATGCTAGTTTTTATTCAAATGCTTGACCTTTTATGTGTGTGACATTTGATGTTAGGCTATTTTATGCCTAGTCTTAGCATAAAACATTTAGGAGATACAGCTCCACTTTCAAACCATATTGGAGATACATCTCCACCCCTTCGACCAAGTTAGATCAAGTTTTAACCATTTATCCTTTGGACATAGTTTTTTAGAGTTTTTAGAACTTTAATTCTTTTTGTTTTTAGAAATTTCATCATTTACATGAATATGTCTCACTACACTTATGGTGGAGTCACTTGCAATCTAACTTATGCTAGAATGGCCACACAAAATGACTTTTATGGCTTTTTTCAAGACCCTAATGATGTTGATATGGTTTGTGAGACAAATTTCTATCCAACTCATATTAATCATTCATGAGATCAAATTCATGAAGAAACTTACGATCCAAATTAGGACCTTGATTGGTATGAAGAGGATTGTGAAGAGGACTTTGAAGACCGAACTATAGATAATGTTGTTTGGGATACAAATCCACACCCTCTTTTCAATAATTAGTACATGAAACACAGTCAAGAACTAGCTTATGAGCCAACTCATGACTGGGATGATATGGTTTATGAGGAAGACTTGAATGCTTTTGCTTATGCAAGTAATCAAGTTTCATGACATCCTTTTGTTATCCAATTAGCTACCCCTAACCCTCCTTTAGATTATATGAGCCATCAAGCTCTAAAATATCCAAAGAATATCATTACCATTCCTAGACCTATTCCTTTCACTTATGTGAGCAACCAAGCTCCATAATGCCCAACCATTTCTATAGTAGGACCTCATCCTTTACTTTGTGGGAGTAACCAAGGTCTCCAATGCCTCTTCATCATTATAGGACCTAGTTCTTTGGATTTTGTGAGAAATCAAGCTCCACACCACCCTATCATTACCATCTCAAGACTTTGTCCTTTGGCTCATGGAAGCAATCATTCTGCCCAATGCCTAACCATTATCCAACCACAAGTCATTCCTCATCTAGTACCAATCCTAACCAAACCTTAATCAATATAATCATTCAAAGACCAAGCTATGCTTAAAATTGGTATCTTCTAACTCATTGAAAACCAAGGCCAAGATAACCAACCAATCCAAGATGTTTATGTTGACTAATGAGTTTTGATAATTCAACTTGTTATAAATTGCCTATTAATCCTATACCAATTATCAAGGAGTCTCATACTGATGAGATAGTCTTTATCAAGTCACTTTTTAATGAATATAACCACCTTTAAGCAAATCATTACTTTGACCATGTGCCTATTTTTGAATAGCCTCCTATTGACAAGCCAGTCTTTGAGGAGTTGTCTCTTGACCTATTTCCCATCCTAGAGGAGTCTCACTTTGACAAACTAGTCTTTATGGAGCCCATTATGCCATTGTTGGGGATCAACCAACAATGGATTACACTTGTGAAAGCAATGAATGTGGAAATAAATCAGATAGATAAGTAACTGAAATGATAAATAGCACAGAACAAGATATACAAGAAAACACCCTGAAAACTTGTATTAAAAACTCTTTACAATAGGAATACAAATGAAGAACTTTGTTCTTCCACACCTCTCTCAGATGCACACAAGATCTCTCACTAGATCTCTATTCCTCAAGAGCTCTCTCTCAAGTACTGTCCTTCAAACATTCACAATGTTCTACTCATACTCTATTACACACACAATAGCTTAGAAGATCTCTCCTACATATAGAAATAGGAAACTTGAGCATGCTCTTACAACAAATAGTTAAGCCTCTTCAATAAGGGCTCTAAAAATAATATTGCTAACAATAGAGACGCGAGCTTGAGTCTACAACTCAAACTCATCATGCAAACACTCACTTCTATCCTCGGAAATCGCTTTCTGGACACACAGGTAACTGACGTCGGTTCCTGCCTGTTCGCCTGTGACCGTCGCCGGCCGACCCTACTGCCGACGTCGGCGCCTCTGTAACTGCAACTGACCGACGTCGGTCGCTCCTGACCGACGCTGGCATCTGTGCAGACCCGAACCTGTTTGTGTGCTCCTTGGTGAAGCTTTTAGCTCCACACACCTAACAATCTCCCACTTGGAGATAAACCAGCTGCACCAGTACCTGTACAGCAACATCTTCTAGCTCCTCCATCTTCAACTCAATCATGAAGACCAATAGAAGTTGAATGAAGATTCAACTTCTCCTTAGTAACCGGCTTTGTTAGCATATCAGCAGGATTCTTGTCTGTATGGATCTTCTCCAGCTTCAACTCACCATCTTCCAATACCTGCCGTATGAAGTGGTACCTTAGCTGTATGTGCTTGGTTCTAGAATGAAAAGCTGAGTTCTTAGCCAAATGGATTGCACTCTGACTATCACTATGCAATCTGCAACTCCCATGCTCCCTTCCAAGCTCTTCCATGAACCGTGTCATCCATATCATCTCCTTGCTAGCTTCTGTAGCTGCAATATATTTTGCTTCTGTAGTTGACAAGGCTACAACCTTCTACAACTTAGATATCCAACTAACTGCCGTCCCACCTACGGTAAAAACATAACCTGTGGTGCTCCTCCTGCCATCCAAATCCCCTGCCATATCTGAATCTACATACCCATGTAGAGAAGTATCTGAACCTCCATAGCATAAGTGTCTACTGCTGGTTCCTCTCAGATATCTAAGGATCCATTGTACTGCTTTCCAATGCTCCTTTCCTGGATTGGCCATATACCTGCTTACTACTCCCACTGCTTGGGCAATATCCGGTCTAGTACACACCATTGCATACATCAAACTTCCTACCGCGGAAGAATATGGAACCTTATTCATGTACTCTACCTCATCATGTGAATTGGGACATTGTTCTTTACTTAACTTAAAATGTCCAGCCAAAGGTGTGCTTACCGGTTTCGCATCCTGCATGTTGAACCGTTTCAACACCTTGTCCACATAATCTTCTTGAGACAATATCAACCTGTGATTTTTCCTGTCTCTCTTAATGCTCATGCCAAGGATTTTCTTAGCTGCTCCCAAATCCTTCATAGCAAACGTTTGAGCTAACTTCTCCTTAAGCTCTGAGATATCCTGCATGTGAGACCCTGTAACCAGCATGTCATCTACATACAACAACAGAATAATATATCTACCATTATCAAATCTCTTAAAATATACACAATGGTCTGATTGACATCTACTGTAGCCATGCTTAGTCATAAACCTGTCAAATTTCAAGTACCATTGCCTAGGAGCTTGCTTGAGGCCATACAAGCTTTTCTTCAACCTGCACACTAGTTTCTCCTTACCCTTGACCTCAAAACCTTTTGGCTGTTCCATGTAGATTTCCTCATCCAAATCTCCATGAAGAAATGTTGTCTTAACATCTAGCTGCTCAAGATGCAAATCCTCAAAAGCAACCAAAGACAATACAACCATTATAGAAGTCATCTTAACAACTGGAGAAAAAATCTCGCCAAAGTCAATACCTGGCTTTTGTGCAAATCCTTTCACAACCAATCTGGCCTTATACCTCATCTGTCCATCCTCACCTTCCTTCAACCTGTAGGTCCACCTGTTCTTCAGTGTTCTCTTACCAGCTGGCAATTCAACCAAATCCCATGTTTGGTTCTCTCTTAAGGACTCCATCTCCTCAACCATGCCACGCTCCCACTTACTCCTGGACTCCACCTGTAAAGCTTCTTCAAAACTTTCTGGTTCTCCACCATCGGTTAGCAATAAATAATATAAAGAAGGAGAATATCTAATTGGAGGCTTACTTACCCTTTCAGACCTCCTAATTGGTGTCTTGGACTCGTTTTCCACAATCTGTCCACCCAAATTTTTTGACAGTGACCGACCTCGGCCACCTGTAGACCTGTTACTGGCCGACGCCGATTCCTCCTGGCCTACGCCGGTGCCTGGTCTACCGACGTCGGTCTCTGTGTGACCGACATCGGTTTCTGTACTGTCGACGCCGGTTCCAAACCTGCCGACGTCGGTCTCTGTGTTTTCCTGTAAGTGATTATTTCTTTTTCCCGCGAGCTCATTTTGGACCATAACTTCATCCAACTCATTATTGCTCTGCCCAGCTTGATCTAGCTTCCTTATCTGATCACTGTACATCACTCTTTCATTGAAAACAACATCACGGCTCCTAATTACCTTGTTAGTTCCTAGATTCCAAAATCTGAAACCAAAATCATCTGAGCCATAGCCTATAAACGTGCACCTCGTAGACTTAGCATCAAGCTTCTTTCTATTTTCCTTATCTATGTGCACAAAGGCTTCACAACCAAAAACTTTGAGATATGAGAGATCAACCTTTTTACCTGTCCATGCCTCTTCTGGAATTCCACCATCCAGAGCTGTAGAGGGTCCTCTGTTGATCAGGTACACTGCGGTGTCAACTGCTTCTGCCCAAAACTCTAAGGGCAACCCTGCATGCAATCTCATACATCTTGCACGCTCCATAATAGTTCTGTTCATTCTTTCAGCAATACCATTCTGCTGAGGTGTCCTTGGAACCGTCCTTTGTCTTCAGATTCCACGAGTGTAACAATACCAGTTAAACTTAAGACTGCAGAACTCACCGCCATTATCAGATCTCAAGCACTTTAATCTTCTGCCTGTTTCATTCTCAACCATGGCTTTCCAAATCTTAAAAGTCTCAAAAACATCAGATTTCTTTTTAATACATTAGATCCATACCTTTCTTGTGGCATCATCTATGAATGTAACATAGTACTGTGATCCGCCGATAGAGGCTACCTGAGCCGGTCCCCACACGTCTGTGTGAACAAGCTGCAACTTCTGCCTTTTCTTAGTAGACCCAGTCTTTAGAAAACTAACCCTTTTCTGTTTTCCAAATACACAATGCTCACAAAATTCTAGATCCATACTTTTCAAATCTGAAAGCATACCTTTAGACTTAAGGATTGACATCCCCTTCTCACTCATGTGGCCAAGCCTTGAGTGCCACAATTTAGCATCCACATCTGAAGTAGATAAAACTGAAGGAGATTTGTTAGTAACACAATTACACAAATAGAGAGTACCTTCTCTCTTACCTCTGGCCATAACAAGTGCACCCTTGGTCACCTTCCAAGAATCTGCTGTGAGAGTTACTGTACAACCCTCATCACCTAGCTTACCTGTAGAAATCAAATTTCTCTTCAAACTAGGAACATGCATCACATCCCTCAACACCCATGTGTTGCCATTCTGCATCTTTAGCTGCACTTTACCTTTGCCAATAATCTTACAAGGCTCATCATCCCCTAAGTACACTATTCCAAAATCTCCATGGACATAGTCACTGAAATATTCTCTGTTAGGGGTAGCATGGAAAGATGCACCAGAATCTAATACCCAAGATTCTATATTATTATGCAAAGAGAAAATAAGAGCATCCTGTGCAATACCTGCAACCTTTGTCTCTTCCTTTCCTTCGTGCTGATTATCCTCCTTAGGCTTTGACCAGCAATCTCTGCTTATGTGCCCCAACTTTCCACAGTTCCAGCATTGTGGCCTTCTGCCATTCCTGGATTTGGATCTGCCTCTTCCCTTAGACTTAGATCTTGATCTCCTCTTGCTCTTTTCTTTTTGCCTTCCTCTGCTCTCGAGATTTAAAGCGTTCCCGGATGTCCCAGATGTCTCTTCTGTGCTTTTTCTGTGAATTTCTTCATTCAAAATAACACTAACCACATCCTCTACTTTTAAAATATTCGAAGCAGAAGCAGTATTAGAAAATACCATTACCAAGCCATGCCAGCTTTCAGGCAAAGAACATAAAATTAAAAGAGCCTTTATTTCATCTTCAAATACAATATTGACAGAACTTAACTGATTAACAATACCATGGAAATCATTCAGGTGATTAGAAACAGATCCACCTTCTTGCATATGCAAATTAAATAATTGCTTCATCAAATATACCTTATTTGAAGCGGAGGGTTTTTCATACAAATTTGCTAACGTGGTCATTAACTCTACCGTAGTTTTTGCCTGTGACAAATTAGATATCACAGTGGAGGCTAGACTCAGTCTTATAGACCCAAGAGCCTTTCTATCAAGAACTTCCCATTCTTCATCCTCCATGTCCTTGGGCTTCTTTGCTATCCCACCTAACGGTAAGTAAATATCCTTCTGATACAGATAGTCCTCTATCTGCATTCTCCAGTGCTGATAGTTCTTGCCATTAAACTTTTCCATTCTCAACTTACTTTCTTCTGCCATTGCTTCTCCCACTCAAACAGAAATCCCTGTGAGCAACCTGTAATCCGAACACACTACACAGATCTGAACCACCTGTTAGTGAACCTGAGCTCTGATACCACTTGTTGGGGATCAACCAATAATGGATTACACTTGTGAAAGCAATGAATGCAGAAATAAATCAGATAGATAAGTAACTGAAATGATAAATAGCACAGAACAAGATATACAAGAAAACACCCTGAAAACTTGTATTAAAAACTCTTTACAATAGGAATACAAATGAAGAACTTTGTTCTTCCACACCTCTCTCAGATGCACACAAGATCTCTCACTAGATCTCTATTCCTCAAGAGCTCTCTCTCAAGTACTGTCCTTCAAACATTCACAATGTTCTACTCATACTCTATTACACACACAATAGCTTAGAAGATCTCTCCTACATATAGAAATAGGAAACTTGAGCATGCTCTTACAACAAACAGTTAAGCCTCTTCAACAAGGGCTCTAAAAATAATATTGCTAACAATAGAGATGCGAGATTGAGTCTACAACTCAAACTCATCATGCAAACACTCGCTTCTGTCCTCGGAAATCGCTTTCTAGACACACAGGTAACCGACGTCGGTTCCTGCCTGTTCGCTTGTGACCGTCGCCGGCCGACCCTACTGCCAACGTCGGCGCCTCTGTAACTGCAACTGACCGACGTCGGTTGCTCCTGATCGACGCCGGCGTCTGTGTAGACCCGAACCTGTTTGTGTGCTCCTTGGTGAAGCTTTTAGCTCCACACACCTAACAGCCATCACATGTCATTACTTGTCCAAAACTAAACATTCATCAAGACATCATTGTAATAGAGTAACCATCAGATGAAGAATAAAAATTAGAGTTAGGTTCTATTATTGAATGGATATCATATTTAGCATCAAAATCATAATCAACATCAGTCTCAACATCAAATTTAGAATCATTTGAGTTAGAATCAAATTTAGAACAATAATATGTTCATGGTTGTTACAACATTGGTTATGCAGGCCTCACAGATCAATTTGAATACATTTGTGATCCTTCTACAATTTTTGAGGATGTGTACTTCAACTTTGACACAAGTTTTCCTAATATCTTCTATGAAGATTGTGTAGCCTCTCCCCATTCCATTACCATTCTACAGGCCATTACAATAAATCAAAATAGACATATTATTGACATTTCATCTACCACAAATGTCGATTGTGACTGATAGAATCACACTTTTTGAATTGCATCCATGGAAACATAGTAGTTGAAAAATAAAAAGGAAACCAAGACAACATTCAGGTTGTAAAAGAGAACTCTCCTAGTGACACCTTTTTGGAGGTGCTAGGGGATAATCAAAGATCAAACTCAGCATCTTTTAGTGATTTTTTTTTGGAAGCACTAGAAGACAATCAAATTCAAAAGCCAATTTTTATTATTGAAACCTTCTCAGAGGTGTTATAAGATAATATAGACAAATTCATTGGTGAAAACCTTTTTGAGGCACCAATATCTGAGCACAATAGTTCTTCATTGCTTGATGAAGATAAAATCAAAGATCGTATAAAAATAGCTTCCAATCTATAGACTAATCAAATGGTAGATACTCTCAAGATCAAACAACAACAAAATTTGGTGGTCTTATTGAGAGAAAAAGTCTTCAACCCTACCACAACCAAAATTATGTCGAATCCGATATCAATAACATTATGTGTGACTAAACATCTTGATCTTCATTTGTTTCCCCACCATCATACATTACATTATCATTTACCATCACACATCACAATCAAACCTATCATCCATTATTTGTCCATAATTACCATCCATGGTTACACTTTCCTTTGTAGAGGCTACAAGTATACCTTGTCTTGACATTTGAAGGAATTAGAATTAACGATCAATAAAGATCACAACAACATTCTTGGCTACCAAATCTACAACTAGTTTTCCATAGAGCAGCTATTTAGATGAGGTGTGGGATAGAAATTAACATAATAAAGTACTCTATTTATATCATTTTTTGATTAGGACGTGCATCTCCCCATCAATAGGAACAAAAAAATCAAAAACCACACCCAGGCCAAAACATGTACCATACCATTTAACAATGCCATGCCATTATCATTGTTGTATATCCTTTTCTAATTGTTGTAGATTCCTAGCCATTCACCCCATCACTTGGGGGCAACCCTCTTACCATTTTATCCAATCTATCTAGACCATTATTACCTTTAGCCAAATCATGCCATCTTATCATTCCATTCCTATCTAGACCAAAGCCTATTTTTATTCATCCTACCCAATCCTATTTTGATCTTGGTTCTTTTGATTCTTCCCACACCTTTTATGGGGGTATTTTGATAAAGTTTCAATAATAAATCAAATCCATGTTTATAATGATAGTATATGAAAGTAGTGTGATAGTTGATTTGAAAAGATATATTTCATCCTATTAGGTTTGTTTATGTGAGCTTGACTATAAATACCTATGGGAAAATTAGTGTCTCACTAGTCTTACTACTAATTATAACCACCTATGGGAAAATTAGTATCATTAACCTATGATGTTGTATCCTAGTTATAACCATTTATGGTAAAACTAGGGGAAACACTTGTTTATCATGCATTGCCACATCACCTTGCCATCACTATTTTCATTTGATTGGCCATTTACCATATTTGAAAACTTGTTGGGACCTAGTTGGTTTTTTCCCACATTTTGTGTGGATGAAATTACTATGAATTGAGTTAATTTTATGACTATGTGGGTCATTATCAATTCATGTTAAGGTCACCTCAGTCCCCCTTTCCATACACTCTCACCATTTTGTTAGCAATCTAAGCCAAACGCTCTCACCATTTTGTGAGTAGGTATATTGTAATTCTATAACATGTTAAGATACCTCAAAATGCCAAAAACATTTTTAACATTTCAAAAATCCAAAAATATTTGTTTTGTCTAAGCCTGGTAAGTTATCCTTGATCTACCTTATTAGGGCATGGTCATTGTTAGGATGCTTTTTTTTGCTTTTATTTTCAAGCTTTTTATTTATTTATTTATTTCAAGTTGTTTATTTATTTAACTTTCTATTTATTTGCTTCTCTATTTGTTTTCTTTTAGCACTGTTGCCTTGACTTAGTCTATATGTGTTCATTGGGTGATTCCTTGAGCACAATATTCTTGAGTCTATCCATATTCATACGTCATTATTATCATCATGGTTTTTATCATTGGTGTATTATTTTTGAGTGTTTATTGGATATTAGGAGTCAGTCCTTACGCATATTTTGGCCAAGTCTTCATGGTGTTCTATCATGAAGCTTACCATCACATGTTATATAAAAAAATAGCTTCATGAAGGTCTACAATCAATGGAGATATAGAAGGTTTTCCTTCACACCTTAGCAAATCCTTCCATCCCACCCTTGATCAAATCAACCCAATGACCATTCTGGTTTTATCATTACTAATAAGGATGAGCATCTCCTCATTGGTAGGTACAACTAAATCATTCCCATTGATCAATCTTATTCTTCTATTCATCTATTTCATCACTTTGTATCTACTCATCTTTAATCGGTATTCCAAGTTATATCCTTGAGTTATGCTTGTTAATCAGCCTTAACTATGGTACAATCATCTTTAGCCAACTTAGGTCCTTTTAATGATTATAACCCCCTACGGGCACATCATTATGTTGATTTTTAGTCTTGATTATAACCACCTTTGGGAAAATCAATATCCTTTTTGCATGAATGCATGCAAGCATTTTCTTATTTGGATTAATCTCAACCATAGGTTAATTCCACCTTTCTTCTTATTTCTTTTTCAGGGACCATCCATCAATAAATGTAATAGCCACTCCCTTGAGGGGGCATCATCATAGGCTTCCCAAAACCATTTGGAGCTTTGTTCTTTAATCATCATCTTCTTTTTGGCATACAGGCCATTTCTTATTCTTTGAGAAGACATTATTTTGCCTATGATTTGTAATGCCTTCCCAAACAAGGGAAAATTATAGATACCTAAATCTGGCCACTGATAACCTCCAATCAGGCTTTTGGCTAATTTCCACCTAAAATGCACAATTTGGCCTAAAAAAACTAAAACATGCTAAATGATGTGAAAATGACATATTCAAGTGCCAATTTTAGCTAGGGTATCCCTAAATGAGGTAATGCAATTTATGGGCTAGCTAACTTTGATCTGTTCATTTCAAGTGAAAACACCAAATTTACACCTACATACTTTGGATTGCTCTTCCCTATTAAATATTTTTCACAAGACATGTGACTTTATTATTTGTTATTGGTAACATCCTAAATGGGAATATGGTTCCAATACATCTGACATCACCTTTTAATTCCAATCCATTCAAATTTTGAACCAATAATAAGACATTCTGATCAATTTGAGTAACTTGTGCATAAAGTGCTTAATCATGCTTAAGAGCTATATAACCCAAATCAAAGCCTAATTAATAATTCTATGGAAACTTATTGAGTTCTCATTTTTAGAAATGAATATTGAATATCTACATCATCAAGCGACCTCATTTCTTGGGAAGACATCCCTAGGCCATAAATGCCATAAATATCAAGATTCATGCCTCCCATGCCTCATCAATGCCTTACATGATGCCCTCCATGCCTCTTAATTTTCCCTTATTCCAATGCCATGATGAAGATAATTAAAAACTTAATTTCAAAAATTGAATTAATCCTCAATGGCATATCTCAATCTTGAGATGGATAGTTCATGTTGATTCTAGCTAAATCTGAAAATCTATAAATAAGAAGCATCACAACATCATTTCTAAGCTTAATTAGTGCAAAGTTATAATGTAGGCTTGGTTCTAAAAGCTTCAATAAACTAGTGTTACCATGCCAAATTGATTCCAATCCAAGCCAAGCTACAAGCCAAAGGTGCCAAGGAGAAGAGGAGATAGCCAAGCCTCTTTGATGAAGACTTCATGAGCACAAGTTGAGCAAGCCACCACAACAAGTATTTTGGTGCATCCAAGGAAGGTAAAAGATTTTTATTTTGCATTTTAGTTGTGTGTTTCTTTCATGATTGTTAACTAAGCTCTCCCTAGTGTCTAGGCCTAGATATGTTATGCTATTAGTGTTTTTATTTCATCCTGTTTTCATTTTATAACTAACACCATACCAACCATCCTCTCTTGAGTCAAATTCCTAGATCACACCAACCCAATGAAAATCATTTTAACGATTTAATGTTACCTCATTCCACCTCACATGTTAGGCATATTATGATGCCCATCTAGATGTTCCTTCTAATTTTGGGGCATCTTGTGATGCCCATCCCTACATCCACTTACCCATTGGGGAATCTTATGATGCCCACTAATATTCTACAATGCATAATAACAAAAAAAATAGATTCAATAAATATTCCAAGACATACAGGCTTGTATTTCACATTCTTATCTTTTATACAAATGTTAGAATAGATCTTGTTATTTTTTGTCTCGTGTTTCTTTGTTATTGTGCATTTTACCTATTTTAGTCACACTTTACTAGCATCATTATCACCTTTGGGTTCTTTGGTTTTCTTCCACATTACATTTGGAATTTGTTTTCACTTTGGTTCTTATCTATATCTTTCACTTTTTCCTTTTTATTGCATTATTTTCCTTAGTAACTTTATGGTTATTTTTACTCTTATTTAACATTCACCTCATTGGTGTTCACCTTGTGAGTTGTAGTGTAAGACCATGGATATTACCTATCCTTCCTCATAAATTACCACATTCAAACATCTTTAAAACCACATTTTAGGATGACTAATACATTCATTGGTGCTTATACTATATCTATTATAGGTTAGTATCACTTTTCTAGTGACATACCTATCATAATCATAGCCATGTCCCTTTCATAACACTATTTCACCTCCTTGTGATTAGTTACAATCATATTCATCATTTTATCACTTATTACATGGATAGATCTCTCATGATCCCCATATTTTCCTTATTTCCTTTCATTTGAGGCTCACATCGATCAATTTTGAGATTTCACTCTTCATTTTGGTAAGTCTAGGAGTCTTTAGACACCTTGGTCTTTAGGTTCTTTTATCTAGTGACCAAGTGTAAACTCTGTTGTGTTTTTCACTTATTTCACTCATGTTTGGTTCTCTGAATCTATATAGAGGAGGAGGAATATAAAAATCCAAAACAAGTTAAAATTCAAATCATAAAATATAAATAAAAGATAATAAAAGGCAAAAACAATCTTAAAATTTAGATCACACTAAAAGATGTGATCTATATTTGGTACATCTCCTATCTTAGTCAAAGTTCAAACTCCATAGTTGGCCTCATGATATAATCAAGGTCTATTGGGGTGTGGTAAGCTAGTATACTAGGGTAAGAGGTCTAATTATATCATATAATATGTAGTACCACCTACTTTCTCACATAAGTAGCCAATCTTCACACTAAATCAATAAATATATAAAAAGTCTTGAGAAATAGGAACACTTTATGGGAAGGTAGGCCCATTTTAATTTTCATGTATATAGCCTTCATGGATTGATCTATTTACTTCTCTTGTTATCCCAAGCTTTGTGTTTATTAGTCAAAATGTCCTAAGTCCTTGGTTTTGATAGTTCTTATCCTTTCTCACATGCCTAGGGTGTCTCATTCTTACTAAAGATGTTTACATCACCCATGCAGTTCCTTACATTCCTTATTTACATCATAATTTCCTTATATCCCCCTTGTTTTATATTTTTTTAGCTGATCACATCTACCTTTTTATGCCCTTAGTTTATAGTTTGTGAGTTGCATTATAAAACCTTAGATAGGACCAGACCTTCCTTAGAAACACACTTACACCATTTCTTTACCACACCATCTGATTGTCATACTATTAATGTCACTAGGTGGTTATGTTTTCTTACACTGTATCTTAGAACAAGCACTAAGTTTGAGTTTTCATCATCTAGAGCTTTTGATTTCCATTTATCCATCATATTCTTGTTTAATTTTTATGGACTTCATTTATATTACATATGACATTTGACATTGTTACATATTTCTCTTTATGTATGACTTATTCATGTTTACCTTCCATCTTGACTTACATTTTATTTTCAGTCATTCATGTTTTTCTTTATGATTGATTTGACATGTTTATCTTACATGGGGTTACTTATCAATTACTTACATATCTTTTTTAAAGTTTTTTTGCATTGATATTTCATTTATCATTCATGTTTCACATACTTCCCAACATGATATAGTATGTTTTACATTCTTTTTTTTCATTTATGTTTTACATGATTCTCAACATGATTTAGTATGTTCTAAATTCATTTTTTTCAATTTATGTTTTACATGATTCTCAACATGATTTAGTATGTTCTACATTACTTTTTGTCGTTCATGTTTTACATGATTTCCAATGTGATTTAGTGTGTTCTACAATAATTTTTCATACATTTTTCATAATTTTGTGATTCATTTAAGTTTAATATTTTAACCTTACCTTAACAATCCTAATTTGCCTATTTTCTTCAGTCTGTCATATCTTTGTCTCTACGAACTCTTTTGCCAAACCATAAAAATTTCTAGAATCATGAAATTGTAGCGATTCTTTTCTACTACTATATGCTTATATTCCAAAAAAAAAAATTATTCACTCTTTTTTGCACTAATATCCATAAGTTTGTCTAATGTAGCTCACATTAGACACCTTCACATCTCTCACAGTCTCCTTCTTTATCTAAAACACTAAGGTAAGTAAAGGTATGTGTTTATCAATCATATTCTTTCATTTATCTTATTTTATTCTTACTTCATTTTACTTAGCATCAATGTTATGTGTCATTATTTTCAATTCCCAAAGCACCATCCCGTGTTGTACCTTTGTGACACATGATGAACTTTGAGTGGGGCATATGTATACACATAATATTTTCAAACTATTATCAATTACTAATGCTCTCTATCTTGTATGAACTCATCGAGTCTTAATCTCTTTAAGTGCATACCTTAAGGGGTGCATTAAGAAAGAGGTGGGTAGACCATTGGTGCTTCACAAGATTGTTGTCTCTTTTTACCAATTGTTATATACATATTTTTCTCTCTTTTTTAACACTTTTTATCTACATATTTGTCTCCTAAAAACCATTCCCTAAGCTTGTTCTTCTCTCTTGTATACTCTAGTATTTTACCACCTTCCATTCCTCTTTTCCTAGCCTAAAACCCCTTTTTTTAGTTTACAGTACTAGGTCAACTATGTAAACCTTGTAATTTTATTGGTGAAATTCACTTAGGGTCTAGGTCAGTTCTTCGTCAAACTATCCTATGACCTAGTGAATTTTTATCAATATCAGTACTAGGTCAACTGGATCGATCCTATCGATATAAAATATCATTTTTACATTATTTATATAATATAATAAGAAGTAAGATCTATTTCACATCTAATTATCTACCATTTTAATTGAGGAAAACATTTAGGGTTTCATACTTTCTTTAGAGATACAAATCTTGCCTTGTGGAGAAGTCTTCTAGATCCATTGATAGGTTGTGTATCCTAGAGCTGATTTATCCTTTTCATACTTACATGCCAAAAAAACCTATTATGAAGCACCGTGGCTAAGGGAGAAAATGAGCCTCAGAAGGTTCATCTTCAAAGATAAGTATTCTTAACTTTGTTCCTCCTTTGTAAGAGTAGATAGATATGTATTTATACTTCTCTTCCATGCATTATAATTATGTATACATTGATGTGAGTATATTTATTCTATGCATGTTTAATTTTAGTTTTTATTACCCCCACTTTGTGTCATAATTTTTGGTGAGCACTAGATTAGAATTTACTTTACTTGTTATTAGTTTAGTGAATATGAAAATATAGGGCTTAGTTAGGGTTATTACTTGATTATTCTTGAATGGAGGCTTTGGAAGTCTCTCTAATATTATTTTTGTGATAAAATATCACCTAATTAGGTCTACTAGATCCACATATTGGTCATGTTCCTGATTATCTAATGTATCCCCAATCGGAAGTGTAAGTAGGATATATCTTATATGAGTTAGGATTGATTTATAGACTTGATATATTTATGATTACATACAATTTTTTGAGAAATATATTATAATTTTATGGAATACCATTGACATCCCTTTCTAACATCCTTCTTAAGTTATATATCTAAAATAATTTGTTGAGTTCATGGTTTATTGATTCCTTGAATAATTACTAGTTTTCCTTTAGCATCTAAACATTGAACTCTTTTGTTGAAACAATCCAAATTATATTTATGTTATTGAAACCAATCCATGATTAGGATAATTTTAAAATATCCAAAATGGGTAAGTAATAGGTTCAAACAAGTATTTAAATTGGCTAAAATAAGTACAGTTTGCTCTAGGCATTCATTAACAACCACTTTCTTCCTGGTGCCAAACTCTACTTTCCATCCTTATCTAAGTTTAGTTGGTTTTATTTTACACTTTAAAGCATTAAAATGAGAAATAAAACCATTTATTTCTCTTGAATAAATCAAAATAGATAATGAAGAACTTGAGATTATACCTCTAGTCTCAATAGTTGTTGATTGAAAATTTGCATTCCTATTATCTACAACTGCGTAGACCTTATGGTTATTATTCAACTTAGGGAAATATTCATGGTAATGGTTTTATCAAAATTTACAACATGTAATAATAGTATTATTTGGAAGAGGAATGGTATTCACTCCTATGGCTGGTCCATGAAAGCTTTGTTGGTTACTAAAAAGATTATGATTTAAAACTCTTTTTATTCTAAAATTTAATTCTAGAATTTTAACCTTTTCCAACAATCCTCATAGAGTCATTTTTGTTGAACTTATTTTTTAATGAAGTTATTACTAACTTGATACTTTTCTTGCTACCTACTATTTTGAAATTCTTGTATAGCTTTTTGGTGAGATTTTTCTTTTCTTCAACTTAGTGTGTTCATTCCAAAGCAACAACTAAGGTTTTTGGATTGTCCATGTTTACATTATGCATGAGTATCTAGTTAAACCCTAGTTTTAAATTGGTTAACTTCATTTACTTATATTTCATGTAATTTACATGATGTGGGATTCCTAGAAACTTGTTCTCATATTCATAAATTGTCATAGTTCCTTATTTTAACTACTAAAATTCTATGATTTTTTGTTCTTTATAGATGTTGTTTAGATGCCTTTTTATTAACTATTTTTGAATGGTCTCCCATGAAAGATAAATGGGATCATATCCTTTTAGGGCACACAAATCAACATCACTTATAGATTTATAAGCTCCAATGGTTACTTTAATGTTAGAACACATGTTGTGTAAAGTGAAATACTTATCTAAATTAATCAACCATGCTTTAGTGCATCACCATTATCTTCATAAGATAATTTGGGAGAAAGAAGTTTTTTTTAGCTTTTTAATGATAAGTTCCACAACCTCTTATTATCATCGATATTCATTAAAAATCTATTCTTCCTTACCACCCTCTTACAACTTTTTAAAATGGGTCAGACTTTGACCTAAGCCTTCCATTTGTACCTGAATGCCATGTAATGCACCATAATGTCATGCAATACAATAATTTTTTCCTCAATAACTAGTTGTTCAGGGTTATCCTAATTTGTAGTATGGATACCACTATGTTTCACCTCTATGTCAACATGATCATGTTGATCTATTTCATGATTATCAATAAAAACACTTTCATTATTCTAAGGGTTATGGTTTTCTCTAGTTATAACCATCCTGACACATTAAACATGCATTTTAAATAAAAATGTTCATATTTTCTTTCATGATTCAGCCTAATAAAGGCTCTAATACCAACTATAATAACCCTAAATTTTGAGTTTTTAAAAAACCTACTTTTAATGAAGTTATGTCTGCATAACCCACATATAAGTCAGTTAATCATTAAGCATTTACATAACTATTTTTCACTATGCAAAATAAATCAAAGTTTAGCATAAGCTAAGTTATAAATGGAAGTAGCCAAGGACACTATAACACAAATTATGAGTACTTAATATAATGAATAAAACCTTTTTAGTTACATATTAACCTTAATAATGTTCACTTAACCATGAAGAACAGGAAGATAATAATTTACAAATTTTGAACTTCATGTTAGTGTCTTTTAAGTTTAAACACCTGTTAACTTATGTGAGATCATAAATGTCATTTATGGATATAACCACCATTGAACCACAGTTATCATAGGTTTTAACATATCCAGACACTCAATAGAAACAAAAAATTATCATTACATCATAAATAAATAAATAGACTATTTCCTTTTAACACAACATCAAATAGCATTCTAAACTAAATAAATTGACTTACACAAGCACACTCAAAGAATATGTAATCCCAATACACAATTGGATCATTTTTTAGATGTGTAGGCACTTATACATCTTTAATTCCATCCATGAGATCTTATTAGGTCATTGGACCACTTATGGATTCTCGAGTCTTAAATATTCATTCAAAAAGGTAAAATAACCTATAGAATTAACTGCATTAAACAACTACCTAATAAATATGAGTGAAACCCAAAATAACCATTCATTAAGTTATCATGATCCCATTTAATTCCTTATAAACCTCTGCTGTAGATATTAATGATCTTGATGAGTTTATAAAACCATACATCAACTCTTCTTAATTAAAACATATCATAAACAACTTAAATAATATAGTATTTACCAATATTAAAGCATAGACTTGCATCAATATTAATAAAAATAATGAATTATGATTTAGATTTTATATTACATCAAAATATATTTAGTAATGATATTAAATATCACAAGGGATCACAAATTGATTTAGTAGAACCTATACTAGATCCATAATTATCTACAAATTAACTAAATGTTTTCTATTCATGCTCATCAACATACTATCCAACTTAGCATAACTATTATCTTAACTAAAATTCAAATTCAAACCTTTAATCATTTATACTCAACTTATTTAATAATATACCAAAAGAGAGATGAGAGAAAGCCAAACATTAGGTTAATCAAAGAGCTTACATAATCTATATATTTATTACCTAAACTTCAAAATACACCAAACTTATAATTAATTCTTAAGAAGTAATCAATGCATGAGAACCAAAAATATTCAAATCAATGCCTCAAGGAATAAAAATAATTTTCTATAGCATACCCAACATGTGGTTCAAACACAAATCTCAAATCATACGAAAACAAATTTGCATTCAAACAATAATTTTGTAAAACCCAAGTCATTAAAATTTTCTCATTTTTTAATCAACCTAGTGATTCCCCTATCAACTCATAGATTTATTAAACAATAAAAATGAGAAAATCAAGTCCTTATCACTAACTAAGTTCTTGAATTATTAATTACACCAGCTTTATAAGAAATCAAAATTGATAGTCATTATGCATATTTACAAATAGTAAAACACACACACACACACATACATATAAACAACTATCCTCATCAAGTGTAAGCACCTCATACACACACACACACACACACACACACACACACACACACACACACACACACACACACACACTTGATGAGGATAGTTATTTATATGTATGTATGTGTGTGTGTGTGTGATTTACTGTTTGTAAATATGCATAATTACTTATCAAGTTTGATTTCTTATAAAGCTAGTGTATGTATGTATAATTGAAAATATAACCCATAAGTAATAAATATAACTTACTTCAACTATATTACAACTCACATTCGCATCTTAAATTTAGAAACTTAGTAACCATACTATAAATCACCATTGAAACAAAAATAAAGTACAACCATGCTATAATCCATAATAACTTAAGGATTACTATTTGAGCATATTTAATGATGATAATTGATATCAAAACTTCATCACCATTTACCTGATATTAATGAAACAAAGGTAAATAATTCATTTTGAACATTTATGACAATTCCAAAATAATAACCAATTAAAAAATTCATAAATGAATTACCCTATCGATTCGAAATACATAACTTTACAATGCACATTTGTAGTCATATAAAATACAAAAATTAGTAACTTGAGCATGGATAATGACACCTAATCCTTATGTCCTTCTTGCTTGCTCTCATGACCCTCTTAGGCTTACTTTCATTGATTCTCAGTCATTTATGGCCTTCTAGACTTGATCCCAGCTATGTTAGGACCCTCTTTTCATGACTAATCTATCCCCCTAGGCCCTATCAGCTCAAGATAATAGTACCTAACTTAGACACTAGCACCGGACCCTAAGGCGTCTAGCTTTTGGTGCTATTATCCAAGTGCATCTTAGGCCCTAATGGTCATTTCCTTTTAGATCATTATCTTCAATCATGTCAACCTAACATGAATTCATTTAACCCATGACCAATAGATCCATTTATAATCCCATTCAAATATCATTTGGAAAGGGTTGGAAAATATCATTCAATCAAGCAAGAATACAAACAATACCACTAAATCAATCTTCCATATTCTCTACATAGAGTCAGACTATACACTTTTAAGCCAATTTAAGTCCTCACACTAGTCCCTAGTCATCTCAAGCATACATAGTTTTAGCATTTCTTGCATTTCATTCACTATTGAACCAAGCACTCTTAAAAGGAGAACTACATATGGCTTGATCCCTCCTCAAAGTATTGGTATGTAGGTAGCATGCCCACACATGAGGTATGAATCACGTCCAGTTCATATTACACACATTAACCCTTTTCCCCATTTGCCAATTTTTTTTTAATTGCATAAAAAATACAAGTAAACAAATAATCAACTCTATAAGGAGATTGTTTGATAGTGAGGAACTAAAAATTGGTACACAGTATCACACTGAGTAGGTGAACAAAACTCAAAAAGCCTAAATCCTTAAGATAATAACATCAGAGAAGGACTATAGCACCAAAGCCCAGGGTGTCTAGTTCTAGTGCTCCTATCCAATCAAAAAATAAAGTCCAAGATCCTATTTTTGATAGTGTCTCAATCTTGCACACAAATTTATAGACCCTATCTTAGTCAGAATAGTCTAGAATAAGTTAAGTTTGATTTTCTCTCTCTCACTACTATTTTTATAAAAAGTCTAGTTGCAATTTAATTTCACAAATCAATATATTTAATTAGGAATATTATTTATTGATTTCTCCTACTCAAACTTGTTTATTAAATAGGAATAAAACTCTATTATTCCTAAAAATAAATAAATCATTTGCTGAACTCAATTTACTTTGAATTTTTCATAAAACCCCTAGAAACCCTAAGGTAAATTCCTAGCTAATTTTTTCCCATTATTTTCTAAAATTTTTCTTGAATATTAAAATAAAAAATTCCTCTCAAATGTTAAAATTTTGTAGTAAATTTTAGAATAAATTTGTTTCAAACCCTAGTTTCATACATTAGGTCTATTAATTTTCCAACATTAATCTAATAATTTCCTAATTTTTTGCTTGCACATATAAATCATAAATTTATCTCAGATTTTAAAACTTTGTAGTAAATTTTAAAATAAATTTATTTCATATCCTAGTTGAATACACTAGGTCCTAGTAATTTTCTAGCTTTAATCCAATAATTTCTTGATTTTTTACTTGCACATATAAATTAGAAATTTATCTCAAATTTTAAAATTTTGTAGTAAATTTTAAAATAAATTTATTTCAAACCCTAGTTGCATCAACTACCAGTAATTTTCCAATCATTTTCTAAATTTTTTGTTGCATATTAAAATCATAAAATCACTTCAAACTTTAAAAATTCACAGTAATTTCAAAAAAAAAAAAAATCCTCAAAACCCTATTTCCATCTATTAGGTCCTCTTCAATCAAAATTTTTTCCACTAATTTTCTAAATTTTTAGTTACATATTAAACTTAGAAAATCATTTCAAATTTCAAAAATTCATAGTATTTTACAAAAATATTATTGTGAAAACCCTAGTTGCATGTACTAACTCCTTTTTTCTTCTTGCATTATCACCTTACATGTTTGGGAGCTCCATATCCTTTTTACACAATTTCCAGTTCACTATTTTTAGGACTTTGCATTTCCTATATTCAGTATTTTCCCCTTCTATCACTTTACCTATTAAAACTTATTGAAAAACATTCAAACACATTTCAAATTGTTTTTCTACTTTAACAATGTCCTAATATACCAATTTTGACGAAACTGATAAAAGGTAACTTCAAGAAATTTTAACCAAACATCATAATATAAAAGATGACATGCTTATAATTTTACAAGAGAAATAAAAAAGTGAATAATGGTCAATCTTCTCAAACCATAGAGAAACCAGTTACAAATGACACTATGGGGGCAACTATGTCTCAACAACCTCCTATAGTAGCCCAACCTACCTCTATGCCACTAGTTACAACTAGTACATCCCTATCTCCTAATGTGGTAGCCCTTATGCAAGAGATAAGATCTCTTCAATCTAAGGTGCTACATTTTGAACAAGGTGCCACTAGACCTATGCAAGATTTGGATTCTTTTGCTTTACTACATACACCCTTGCCAAAAGGTTTTGTTCAACCTAAGCTTACTCTTTATGATGGCAAGGGTGATCCAGAGACACATTTGAGAAATTTTCATGCAACATGCTTGGATTGTGTCCCAAATGATTGGCTACTTACCAAGCTATTTCCATAGAGTCTAAAGGATTATGTATTAAAATAGTTGTATAGTCTACCAAATTATTCGATCAATGCATTCAGTCCTTTTGCTAACTTGTTCCTAGCACACTTCAGTATAAACATTGGTGATAAGGTTTCATATGTTCAAATTGCTCAACAGAAATAATGACCAAATGAGCATCTCATAGACTATGTTCTTCAATATAGGACTATCTTGGCTAAGATGACTAGCCCCATGGCAGATCAAGAGTTACATGACCTTTTCAAATAAATTCTTCTACCAACACTTCATGAATCAATCATGTTCAAAATATTCTCTTCCTTCACTGAATTGTGTCACACATTAAAGGAAAGAGAAGTCAAACTAATTTCATTAAGAAAACTAAAGTACACTAATACATCATAAACAACTAATAGGAGTAACAATAAAGTCTCATATAAGGTCAAGTTTAATGATACTAAAGGGTAGAATCAACATATAGTTAATGCAGCTTTAGAGCCTCCTTAGTGAATAGTTTTGTTAGCACCCCCTTAGCATAATTTTTCACATCTTCCATTTTCTCCAACCAGGGTTTTACAATAGCTTTTGGATTGTAATATCATATCTCTCCCTCCTATTTGGTAAGTTGATCCAAAAAATCCTCTTCCAAAGGGATATGATTAGTAGGCATTTTGGGAATACCATAGAGAACTAGGCCATATGACAAATAGATGCATCAGTTTAAATCATTAGATATAGGACCTAATAAATTTAAACACTATTGATCTTAGCACTTTAGTTGAGCCTCCACTGGTAAATCAAGCATAGGATAAATCATTAAAAATATTCTTAGACCCATTTCCATAACATTCAAAATGTGAAATAGAGGACACATTAGGGGTTCATCATACATATCATGCACATACACCACCATATACATACAGGGCACCTTCAGTTGAGTTACATATTTTGAGAAACATGATCAGTGCATACAATTCCAAAGTTCTAGCTAGACCTTATATCTCCTTCTCAAAGTAGGAGATCATCAAGGATGATTCAGATTATCATGCACTCTTTATCAGAGCTCACATTCATAATTATCCTATTCATAATGTGATTATTGGCAATGGTTCCATTCTTAATATGTGTACCTTGACACTACTATAGCATTTGGGTTATTCAGAGAAGGATATCAATCCAACAAATATAGTTATTAGTGGTTTTCATCGGCATATATAGAGTTCATTAGGAGATATAGTACTTCCACTATAAGGTTGTCCTACACATGTGGACACATCATTCACTATAGTTCCTAGTGCAGGAGTTTTTGATAAGTTACTTGGTAGACCATGGATTCAAAAAATCATATTACGACCTTCTATAGTTCACAGATGTATCAAAATCATTCATTCTAATCAAGTTTTTATAGTCAATTGAGTTACATATGAGTTACCACTCCCCACTTCAGAGCCATCTACTAGTTTGTAGTCACCAATTTTATTTTCACCACTAGTTTTAGTTTCACCACCAGTTTTAATTTTACCACTAGTTTTAGCTTCTCCTCTAGTTTTATTTCCTCTTCTACTTTATATTCAAACATAGTTGAGATATCCATCACCAGTACAGAGGGTTCATACACCTCCATGCTTTAAGATTCTAGATAGCTTCCAACTATAGTATTCACACCCAAAGTAGTTTAATTGAGATCTCATGCATCTACACATAGAGCACATGTTTATAGAGCTTCCCCTACTTATAAATGGGTCCCCAAGATCCCTAAAATTGCATCCACTTCTTATATTTATAAAGGGACCCCATAGTTGGTGTCTACTTCAAATATTTCAAAACATTTATAGTATATATAGCTTTCAAAACCATAGTCTTAGCATTTCCATCATACTTCACAATCATGTACGATTCCAGTCCTTGATACAAGACACCATGATAGGTAATCTCAAATGAGGCTCATTGGTTAGTATCATCTCTTTCCAAATTTGCTTTTACATAAACTCTTTTACTTGATTATACATAGTTCAAAATTTTCAAAATACAAAAAAAATTAACATTACAAAATCCAAAAACATTCAGAAATGTCAAAACACCAAAAACATTTTAATTATGTGCATTATCCATGTTTTACATTACTAATATCATATTAGGACTTACATTTATTGTTTCATGCTATTGTATGTTGATTTATCTACATTACCATGCTTCACTTGATCTTCTTTGAGTATGTGCAGTGATATCCAGCAACTTGATTACATCAGTCTACCCATTGAGGTGACATCCTACTTCTACATTTGAGACATACTTTGATATACATACTCACTGGGGGTATCTTCTACATGAATAAACCATCCAAGTTATGTCATTCCTACACTACACACTCCAAGTTATCATGTTGATGTACATTACTTAGTAGATTACATAGATTACTATATCGATATTTCACTAGTATATAGAACTTGTGTATCTCTTAGTATATACCTAGTCTTGCACTAAACATGTTTTGCATACTTTTACTCTTGCTTTAAATAGTTATATGTGATTACATCTTTCTAGTTATTATATGTTTTCTCTTCTTGCTTAGCGTAGCTTGTTGGATTGTATTTTTAGTTCTTACTTGTCTCTTGTATGTGCCTTAGGAAATTTTTTAATGTCCTTTACTTTTATTTATGTGTGTGCCTTGAGATATTTGTAAATGTCCTTTACTTGTACTCTTCTATGAGTTTGTGGCCATTGTGCCAACATTTTTTTTACTTGTATGTGTATGTGGCATTTAAACATGTCTTATATGCTTGATTTCTAGTTTGAGTGACATGTGCCCATGTACCTTGTTTATGTGGCCCCTTGGTCACCCTTGTATGCTTCTTAATTCTTGCTTTCTATGTTCATTGCTCAATTGCTTCTCGATTATTGCATTGCCATGATCCATATCATGCATTTTCCTATTCTTTTGGAGGCCATGATGGACATCATGCTCCATCCCTCCAACTAAAAATTAACAAATTGATAACTAACACTTTCAATTCTAGTTCAATACATTACACATTCTATTACATTATTACATATATCTAAGCATACCCTTGTTGATCTAACAATCTCTCAAATCAAACCATGTTATATATTGAGATATCTTATTAATTATCATTGGTATATCATGTATATTTCCATCTTAACACACTTACATGGCTTCTTCTTTTGAGGGTATTCATTATAGGGTACCTATTCCTACCCTTAGAAGAGAGGGAAATAAATAAGGGCTTTGCTATAGATATCATAGCTCCTGTCAGTCAAAAAATCTAGTTTCAAGACAACTAGAACAACAACTAGTCATCAAACCACTCAAAATAGATTAGGCAGATAGTCAAGATTATAAAATAGTGATTAGTTTCATCCTAAGACAACAACATCAAGTCTAGAATATAGCACCAAACACCAGGGTGTCCAATTTTGGCACTCTTATCTAAACAGTAGAAAAACCAAGTTTTCTAGAATCAGGTAGAAAGGTAGGTTTAGCTATAGTTTTTAACAATTATACCAATCTAGATTAGAAGTTTTCAGTATAATTTTCTCAAATAATCTAGACATAGGGGAATCATTCATAGCATTATTGGTTCTCACTTATAGTTTTAGATATGGCAGTTGGTATAACTTCTAGATCATAATCCATGTTTTAGACAACAGTGATTGGGGGTAGATTTCACAACACTTTCACTTATTTTTTTCATTTTTTAGCATTACCCAGGCAATCTCAACATTTGTATGCCTTATTCCATTTCTAAGTGGTTCACATCATTTTAGAGTGGCTTTCATACAAGCCTAACCTCCACATTCCTGAGTTCTCAAGTTCTTGAGGGGCTTCCACATAAGCCAAATTTTTAATTTTGGAGTGGTTTTCATACAATCCTATTTTTTGAGTAGGCCAACATTGGCCTAGTTTACAAAACACATTTAGCTATCCACACCACATTATCAAATTTATAGAGCATTCATGGGCTTCAAAAGCCATCTCATATGACATACTTCTTCATATTGATATCAGTTCATAGAGTCACTTCATGGGGCAATGATGGAGCCAAAGGACTAACTAGCCTTTATATTCTTGAGCCACCTACTTAGACATATTAGACACACATTTCAAACATTTATTAACACATGCATGATCACATAGCTTCACTTAGTGAGAAATGATGGAGCCAAAGGAATATCCTTTGTATTCTTGAGCCACTCTCAAGGAATTGAGAACTCAACTTTGTTTACAATATTACTCTTGGTTCAGCATCATCTAGCATAACTCAACATCACTCAGAACCAAAATAGGTTTTATATTGGTTCACATACCTAGTGAGGTGTATTCAATAATTTCTCTTCCTCTCTCTTACCCAGTTTTGTATGTTCTTGTTTTATATTGCATATAATAAGAACTTATCTACTCTTTATTTTTATTTTATAGAATCACACTTACACAACATGCTCTATATACACTATCTAGCATTACTCAACATCACAAGCTTCATGGGATTCACCTTTTTAGGTAAGTTCAAGTATGCTTTCTATTTTCCTCTATCCTAGTATTTTGCTTTGTTGTATCACTAGAATAAAGTGGGGGGAATAAAATGAAAAAAATTGGTAACTTGAGCATGGATAATAACACCCAAGCCTTAAGTCTCTATTACTTACTCTCATGACCCTTTTAGGCTTACTTTCACTAATTCCTAGTCATATGTGGCCTTCCAAACTTGATCCCAATTGAGCTAGAACCCTCTCTTCATGACTAATCCATCCCCCTAGGCCCTGTTAGCTCAGGACAATAGCCCCCACCTTGGAAACTAGCACTAGACCCTAGGGTGTCCATCTTTCAATTCTATTATCTAAGTGTATCTTATGCCCCAATGATCATTTCCTTCTAGATCCTTATCTTCAATCATGTTAGCCTAACACAGACTCATTTAACCCATGACCTATAGATCCATGTATAATCCCATTCGAAGATCATTTAGAAAGGTTTGGAAAATATCATTCAAGCAAGAAAGAATAAAAGTAAGACCACTAAATCAATCTTACCTATTCTTTGCATATAGCCAGCCTACACATTTTTAAGCCAATTCAAGTCCTTACACCAGTTTTAGCATTTCAAGTATACCTAGTTTTAGCATTTCTTACATTTCATTCACTATTGCACCAAGCACTCTCAAAGGTAAACTACATATGGCTTGATCCCTCCTTGAATGATTAGTATGTAGGTAGTGTGCCCACACACGGAGTGTGAGTCATGTCTAGTTCATCTTACACAAACTAACCCCTTTTCCCCATTTTCCAAATTTTCTTTTAACTGCATTGAAGATACAAATACATAAAAAATCAACTCTATAGGGAGATCTATTGGCAGTGAAGACCTAAAAAATTGGTACACAAGATCACATTGAGTAGGTAAACAAAACCCAAAAAGCTTAAATCTTTAGGAAAATAGCATCAGAGAAGGACTACAAAATCTAGTGCTCCTATCCAATCAAAAAATAAAGTCTAGGATCCTATTTGTGATAGTGTCCTAGTCTTACACACAAATTTCTAGACCTTGTCTCAGTCAAAATAGTCCATAATAAGCTAAGTTTGATTTTCTCTCTCACTACTATTTTTAGAAAAGGTCCATTTGCAATTTAGTTTTAGAAATTAGTATCTTTAATTAGGAGTATTATTTACTAATTTCTCCTACTTAAACCCATTTATTAAATAAGAATAAAACTCCATTATTCCCAAAATTAAATAAATCAACATCCAATTAACTTTAGTAAAATAAAATTAAAAATATAACCTATGTATTCATATTTTCCTTCATGTGAAACTCACATTTTATTATTACTCCATATTATGCATCAAATCAAAAATACACTTGTTTCATTTTCAAAGTGCATATATAACTATTAAAAGTTAGTAGGGTAATATTCAAACAACGTCCATATCATAACATTAATCAACACCTAAAATAGGCTTTACCATTAACTATTCACAATCTGACATGAGTCACAATGGTTCAAATGATACAAATCAAAGAATGCATAACATCATTGCATAGTATGTAGGAGCTATAATGATTCCCAAAAGCTTTATTTCGTTATGAAATTAAAACAACTCAAAACCAATTCATAATACCAATTTGTTTAAGTCTGATCATTCTTTCATATTTCCATTAAAAAACTATGGCATTCCCACATATATAAATCTAGTCCCATGGAAACCATGGTAATGAATAATAATATTCATATTCGATTGCACATTAAAGACCAAAAAAATAATGTAATTAATGAATATCTATAACCAATTTTAAATGAAATTGTAAACCTAGATTTATGAGCTTAATAATTGAATCTTCAAAAAATATTTATAATCAACTATTATCTTTTCTATTTAAGTCCAGTACATACTAATATATAGAACAGTATCCTTGAGAAACATTTCCAATTTTCCATGAAATAAAACAAGGTAAATAAATCAATATATACATCAACCAACAAACTAACACTCAGGTCTGAATCCTAATCAATAGTCATTTCCAAACCATATTGAAATATAGTAATAATAAACCCTTATTTTTCCTAGAACATTCTTCACTATTACATCAATGAATGTATATACTAAAATAAGTGAAATTACAATACAATAAGAACTCTTTTTACTATTTAAAATCATAAGATTATAATAACGAATAAATTATATAGCTTAATACTAAAACCATTATTGAAACACTCATATAAAACCTTACCAAGCATAATCCACATCAAGATACAATTATGTGTTAAAAACAATATGAAAACCTAATATCTTATTCCTCTATCTAATTCCAATGAGAGAGATCAAACATGCAACCCATCCTTGTGTGAAATATAAGCCCAACCATTAGTAGTTATCCCTACCCACCCCAACCATCAGTTATTGGTGGAAGTAGGTACCCAAAGACAAAGTTTGTAGCACACAAATAATATAATAAGTATGATGTAGTGATGTCACATTTTTAAGCACAATTTTCATAAAAAGAAAGGGTTTAAGCCATACACAACACTAAAACCTAAAAAAATACATTACCACCAAACTTAAATCAACACACACACAATCGATGCATAAACTATTCAAAATAAATATTAAAAAAGAGACTAGGGTTCAAACCCAAAAACATCCAAAATCATACAAAGGACCCAAACACAAAACTAAACCAATATATCAACCAATGATCCTTTTGGCATTTGATATTACCCATATGTTATCCATGAGTGAGGTATTCTCATGGTCTCATTATTTAGGATTTTCTTGAATATTGTTTTCAAATAATAAATAGATTTAGGTCTATTTAGGGGCCCATATGCTTCCAAACCTTAAACCATCATTTTTTGAAAGTAAAAAAACACCTAATAACACATTGCTTTGTTAAAAGAAACTTCATAATATACTTACTTGGTATTAAGTTGCAATGTGATACCATAAAGGCTTGGGAAAAATCCTATTGCTTCTTATTTTCCTTTTTTCCTCCATAGTCATTCTCTCCTCTTTATTTTTTTATTTTATTTATACTACATTTTTTCTATTGTCAAATTTATAGCTACTTGAACTACTCATTCCACTATATGGACCTCCCACCTCATAAATCACATGCTTAGATTCTATAGTCATGAAGTTGATTTCAAAACCCTTAGCTTTCTACATGCAACACCCAAATCTGTCATGCATACTATCCATCAAGCCACCAAAATGAAATGACCAAATGATAAATCTAATTGAGTATGCCTAAATTCAACCACAAAATCCATTCATTATTGAGTTACTCAACCATGGTGAAACATAACATGACATAAACATGAGTCTCTTTGACTAATGCCATCACCTTGGTCTTTTAAACCATAGCCATTTCTTGGCTTAGTGTTCATTTCTTCCTAGTCCTTTTATGGAATATAATAGATTATAAAATTAGTTTATTTATTCAGGAACTTAAAACTTATTTAATTGCCTCAATGTGAATATGGACTTATAATATTATGGTATTAACCTTACTGGTAAACACCTTCTATTGCTACTCAAGACTGAACTGGTCTTTTGAGTAAAGAACCATAAACTTATCAAAGGTCTTATGACCTTCAACAATATTTTATTTTCATTTAGATGTTATTTTCATCCTATATTCTCATAACTCTTCACATTAATATTAGAAAAAACATATTCACATCCCAATGTGTATTAAGTTTCTCAAAAATGATAGCAATAAAGAAAAATGATAAGCTAAAATAGTAAAGGAATTCAATCGATAAAAGACTGATAATTGAAGTAAATGAACACAAATCATAATTAAAAATAAGAAGTCTCAAATTGGGTAGTGACACTACTACACCATAATTTCACATTCACTATATACTTCACCTTTATCATTGCACATAAGCTTACAAAACCAACCTACGCTTATCTATAATAAACTTGAAACCAAACCCATAAAGGCATCAACAATATCTAATCATCATGAAATTTATGTAAGTACATAGTATAATTTTATATAAAGATCAATCTAAAACCAAATTAAATGTTTTAAAATGAATCATAATAACCATAATATAATGTCCATAATCATAATACTATCAATAATCAATCAAAATCAATATACTAGGTAAGTACAGTTATGACAAAATTATCCCCATCCAAAATCTCAAAAATTTGGAATGGACCCAACCAAAGTGCATCAAATTTATCATGTTGTTTCTTTTTATCATGAGCTTTGTCCCATAATAAAACAAGATCAATAATACTAAAATCTTTTATTTTACCTCTCTTATCAAACCATCTCTTCATAATTCCTTGATGTTTTCTAGAGTACAATAAGGTTGCATCTCTTTTTTTTTTAATAATTCTATTAGGTTTAGGATCCTAGCTTCAATCTGGTCATCATTTTAAAGATAATTTATCATGAATTATAAAGTAGGGGTTTTCAAATTCATAGAGAAAATTGGTTCTTGATCATATACCAAATGGTATAGATAAGTGCATATGGATGACTTGACTCATTCTATTAGACCAAAGTATAAATTTCAACATGTAATTCCAATCTCTAGGATTCTTATCCAAAAAAAATTTAATCATAATAAGTAAATTCTTATTTATGGATTCAACCACACCATTACCTTATGGATAATATCTAGAAGAGTACTTAAGGATTACCTTGATATCATATGACCATTATATGAATTTTAATGAAGAGAATGCATTATAATTATCACATACCAAAGTAAATGGCATTCCAAACCTAGTGATACTATGCTCCTCATGGAATTTGATTACCACTTCAGCTGTGTAATTTTTGAAAACTTGAGCTTCAGTTGAGAGAGTAAAATAATTAGTTGTTGTCAAGATAAACTTATATATAAATGATTAATTGGCATTGATAATTCCAACAAAGTCTAATGCTCACAGTGAAAAATTTCTAACTTTTATAACAAGCTATAAATTCATAGCAGGAAGACATTATCTATGTGCTACAACTTGACATGTATGATAGCTCCCCAATATGCATGAGCATCCTTGAAAATGTGTTTCCAATAGTAACCCACCTTAACCATGGCCAATTCCATACTTTTCATGAAATATTTTAGTACTTTAGCTAATTTAGTTTCATTTAGACACCTTAGGTAAAATCCCTCATGATTTTTGGGGTATAGAACTTCTGATTTTATCCTAAAATTTATGATTTTTAAACATAATGCTCTTATTTAATTGGAATTAAAGTACTTAGGATTGTAGACACTTAGTTTTAGCCATTTTTGTGTCTAACCTAGGATTACGTTTAATTTATAGAAAATGACACATTTTAAGCCTATAGATCACCTGAATTGCTCAAATTCATCTACATGAAACATGATGAGACTAGCTTATTTGGCATATTACCCTATATACACCAATAACCTAGTTTAGTTTTAACCCTCATTGAATTTTGACCTAGTAATTTGACACTTTTGGCCTATCAAGCTATTAATTCATAACATTCAAAATAATTACCAAAAGCTAAAAAGTACTAAGCAAGATTAATTACATTAAAAATATTATTTAGCATGCCTAAACAAAAATTCCAAATAAAATTAGTGAATTTCATTTACCAAAAAGTAATTTTTAGCCAAATATGAAGTCAAAAGGTCAAATGATATAATAAAGTGAGTTATTATTTCCTAAATATTATAAAATTATAAGTAACACCTCACAAATATCTAAAGTGAGTTATCATGCCTCACAAATATATGAAATTGAGGTGTCAAGTTTTCATGAGTGCTTTGACCCAACCCAAGGTTAGACTAACTTAACCTATGTTAATTTTGTTGAACATGCCTATCTACTGAGAGGGGGGTGAATCAGTAGATCTCAAAAAATGGTTACTTATAACTTTTAAAAATAATTTTAAACATATGCAAACATAAACACATTAAAAAAATGCAATCACAAAAGCACAACACACAACACCAGATTTATACATGGAAACCCAAAGGGAAAAACTATGGTGAGAAAGTTGATAGAATATATTGTTCTAATCCAACCTCACAACGTTTTTCTCATTGATAGAACATCACTGATTGCATTTCAATATACCCATCCCATGGAGACACCAATCCCCTATTTTAAGAGCACCAACTCTTAGGAAGAACCTACTCCCTATTATGAGCACCAACCCAATTTAATTTAATGGAACCAACATATTAGACATTTACAATTCAGATTAATGAATCAAATTCATAACAAAATCCAATTCTGTATTCTTTGTTGTAGGTCTAATCTGTAACTGCTCATTTCTCCTTCAACACACTTTTGTGTATCCTTCACTCTTCTTGCACCCTTTCTCTATATTTGAATTTATCTATTTGACACTTATATATTCTCTAATTAGATACTACTCCTTAATCCTCAAATGAGTTTCATATTCCTACACTTATGGCTTAAACTCCTCTCATTCCAAAAAAAATGACTATTTATCTTACCTATTCTTCATCACTTTAAAATTACACATCACATCACTTTTAAGGCAACCTTTGAATATATATGTATTTATAAGAGACTCAAATAAATAACTATTTTTACAAGTACCAATTATATTCCTCAAATTTATGCTTCAAACTTTTGTAACTGACTCACTTTGTCAGGTTCTTGAAAATACAAGTCTCAACATTAAACACTCCATCTCTTGTCAAGTTTTTGTGAATGCACAATTTAACTAACTATATTAGGTTCTTGAAAGATCTTGACTTAACTTACTTCAACATTATCCTTCAACATTTTTGTTAACATCTCACTCTCTATGACATCCTTGAAGGCCTTCGCTTTGTCGATCTCTTCGAGACTTGCTTGATGTTTATCTTGAAACTAGCTATTAATAGTCAAGCAGCTTTCAAGCATGAAAACAATTCACTTTGTTAGATCTTCAATGTATTTTTGATCATGACTCATCGATATTATTAACAAGCATTAATTTTAACCCACTGAACAATCACGAATGTCATAATTATCATATGCACATTAGCTCAGAGCTTTACTCTACAATTCTTCCGACCATATCCTTTGGCAAGTTTGGAAAAATCCTTTAGGAAGTTCTTCAAATTCACTCAAAAGTGTCCTTTGGCAAAAGTGGAAGCCTCCTTCAAAACTTTTCACATACCCTTTGGAGACTTTGTAATGGTCCACATACCCTTTGGAGACTTTGCAATGGTCCACATACCCTTCAAATACTTTGCAATGTATCCTTTGGAAATTTCCTTGGATCACTTATCCTTTGGAATAATTGTAAATATCCTTTGGAAAATTTGTTTTAGATAATTTGTCTAACAAAATTCTTTAGGATAATTTTCCAGATGAAACTCTTTGGGAACTTTGTAAGTGACTTTTTTGGGTCTTTTGTTTGGAACAAGTGCCCTTAAATTTTTTTTGCAATGGACTACTTACCCTTCAAGTTTTTTCAACATACCCTTCAACACTTTTTAAAATATCCTTTCATAATTCTTGAATGATCAAATTATCCTTCAGATTTCTTGAAATGATCCTTCCACATTCTTGAATGGTCCACTTGCCCTTCAGACTTTTTGAAAAGGACCCTTCATCTTTCTTGATTGATCCACTTGCCCTTAAAACTTTTTGAAATGTACCCTTTAGGAACTTTTCAAATGACCACATACCCTTCAAACTTTTTGAAGCCATCCCTTCAACATTCTGTTTGGGACAATTTTCGTGATGAAGTCTTAACATTTTTTTTGAAAGAATTCTCTAAGACCATTTTGGGTTCTCTAGATTGCATGACTTATAATCTTGTATGAATTAAAGTCATTACAAAACCCTAATTCACTCATCTATACCAATTCAAGTTTTTCAACCTACTCAACTTATAAAAATGAAATAAGTTAAGTCACTATGCAACCTTGATCCACTCGTCTAGACCAATTCAGATTCTTTAGCATACTTAACTTATAAAAATGAAATAAGTTAAGTCCCCTTGCAACCCCAATACATTCATGTAGACCAATTCAAGTTTGTAACACTACTTGACTTATAAGTTTGAAAGAAGTAATAACATCAAGTAAACCCAAGTTACTTCATCATGACCCATTTAGGTTCTTAACACAACTTAACTTCTAAAAATAAACAAAGTTGAGTCATCTTGGAAACC
This sequence comes from Torreya grandis, assembly GCA_037957365.1. Classification (NCBI taxonomy): domain Eukaryota; kingdom Viridiplantae; phylum Streptophyta; class Pinopsida; order Cupressales; family Taxaceae; genus Torreya; species Torreya grandis. The sequence goes on along the minus strand of JARHVA010003344.1, from coordinate 277,237 downwards.
CAATTACCTCTACTAGATAAAGTTAGGTTCTTTTAACTGTTTAACTTATAAAATTTAAACAAGTTAAGTCACTCTTAAAACCTACTTTTCTCCATTCAGACCCAGTCAAATTTTCATGATTTCTTTACTTATAAAATTTTATAAGTAGAAGTACTTTGGATTGACATAATTGATCAACACATAAGTCAAGACCCAATTAGTTTCTTTAGAGCTAATTACTTGTTACTCATAAATGAGTAAAATTAATAGTCATTCACAAACCTGATTTATTATTGAACTTGTTTGATCCATACTTTGCTCTTCTATGATATGTGTAGGATCTTCTTGAGTTCAACTCTATGCCTTTGTCATTAATATATGCATACATATTTATACTTAAGCACTGAAGTTCTCCTTCTCTAAGCTTCTTGATAGACTTAATGACTCAAGTTTCCAACATCACTATGCCTTTGTCATTATCAACAACACATTTTTCACATGCTTCTTTTGTCATCAATGAAAATCCATGACATAAATCAACCATGGCACTCAAATTGCCAATAATCTCCCCCTTTGTCATTGATGGTAAAAACATCCTCAAAATAAATATCCTTCTTCATTCCTTCATCATTCTGCTTTCTCCCCCTTTGACATTAATTGAAAAGAGTCCTTGCCATAATTTGTCAAATAGCTTGCCCCAAAATACACTTGTTCAGGTATTTCACTATTTCTAATCCTTGAACCTATCAGATTAAAATAAAAATAAAATCTCCCCCTTAGTCCATGACTCAGTTACACAAGCTCTTTTTCTTCTAGGAATTAGATATGTTTCTTGAAGAACTCCTCTTGGAGATATGTCTATTCACCAAAAATTAGTGATGTGGTGTTGGAGCCACCATTCCTAGCTATTGTCTTAGATATTCAAATTGATCTTTAGATTGAGGCTTAGTGAAATTATGTACAATCTGATCTATTGTGTGAACATATTCTAATGTAACTTCTTGATTAATAACCTTCTCTTTCAGAAAGTGATACTTAATTGATATATACTTGGTCTTAGAGTGCATCAATATATTCTTGGAGATATTTATTGCACTTGAATTGTCACATCAAATGTGAATTGGTCCTTTGAACTCTACCTCGATGTCTCTTAGTTTCTATTTCATCCACAACACTTGTGTGCAACATGCCACTGCTACAACATATTTTATTTTTATTGTAGACATAGTAATTGACTCTTGTTTTTTGTGTAGCCATGAAACAAGTCTATTACCAAGAAATAATTCACCACCACTTATGATTCTTCTATCATCTATGTTGCCTACCCAATCAACATTTATATATGTTGTCAAAGTGAAATTATTACTTGAAGGATACCACAAACCATAGTCTATTATATCTTTAATATATCTAAAGATTCTTTTTATTGTATTTACATGAGTTTATTTTGGAGAAGATTAGAATCTAGAAACCATGCATATAGCTTACATGATGTCTGGTCTAGTAGCAGTAAGATAAAGTAAACTACCAATCATTGATCTATACATAATATGATTTACTTTAGGAGATTCATCATTTAAGAGTACTAATTGGTTGCCTTTCTTCCATTATAAACTTCTTGAGCATCTCCTTTGCATACTTGGTATGAGATATGAATATTCCTTAATTGGATTATGTAACCTATAAACCAAGAAAGAATGCAAGTTCTCCTAGAATGGACATTTCAAACTCCTTTCACATTTGATTTGAAAATTCTTTGCACATATTGTTTTTGTTACAACCAAAAATGATGTCATCAACATAAACAACTATGATCAACATATGTTTATTTTCAAATTTAACATATAAATTACTGTCAACATAGCCTTTGATAAATCTTTGACATTGCAAATACTGATCCAACCTTGAATACCATGCTCTAGGTGCCTAATTTAGACCATTCAATCCCTTCTTCAGTTGGCACACATAGTCTTCCTTATCAGTCAATTGAAAACCTTCAGGTTATTCTATGTAGACTTCTTCCTCCAGCATTCCATTCAGAAAAGTAGACTTAACATCCATTAGATAGACTTTGAACTTCTTAAAAATTGAAAATGCCAAAAATATTTTGATTGCTTTCAATCTTACCACTAGAGCAAATGCCTCCTCAAAGTCTATTCCTTCTACCTGAGCATATCCTCTACAAACAAGTTTAGCTTTTTTTCTCACAATAGCTCCATCTTCATTCAACTTGTTTTTAAAAACCCATTTTGTGCCTATGACATTCTTGTCTATGGGTTTTGGAACTAGTTGCTAGATTTTATTCTTTTCTATTTGACTTAGTTCTTTATCCATGGCCTTTTACCAATTCTCATCTATACTAGCCTCATCATAGTTTTTGGGCTTAATTTTAGATAGTAAGGCAAAAATTACCTATTCTTTACTTATTACTACCCTTCTACATATTTGGACTCCTTTCAATTATCCAATGATTTTCTCTTTAGGATGATCCTTTTGAATGTACTTGGGAGGTGTCTTATCATTTTTATTTATCTCTTTCTCATTATTTGATGTTTCCTTCTCCTCTTCTTCGTTTAACTCTTCAATAGTGATCTCCTTTATAGGTTTAGTCACTTCCTTGAGTGTTTCTTCAACTTTATATGAATTCTCTCTACTAGTTTATGAAGTCTTTTGTTGTAGTAGATATAAGCTTTGTTATGAGTGGAATAACCAATAAATATTCCATCATCACATCATGACTCAAAACTTCCTAGCTTTTTCTCCTTCCTTCAAATATAACATTTACTACCAAAGTCTCTAAATTACTTGATTGAGGAAGGCTTTCCATACCATAGTTCATATGGGGTCTTATCATTGTTCACTCTCAATTGAACATGGGTTAATATGTACACCATAGTTTGGACTTCTTCTCTCTAATAACCATCTAGAAGGTTGGCTTCTTTCAACATTGTTCTAGCCATATCCTTACTAGTCATGTTCTTCCTTTCAACCGCTCCATTTTGTTGTGGAGTTCTTGCAGTTGAGTATGTTTTAGTATTTTTTTATTTCTTCAATATGATTTAATTAACTACTAAAAACAAAGTATAAGCAGGTTTTAAGATTACTTGGAGACATATATGGTTGGCTGCACAACGTTGATCAATATTGATTATGAGAACTCCTCTATGGCTTTGGAGGAATGACTTGTAGTTCACCACACTTAAACATAAATTGATTAATAAATACATGGGTGGGTTTCTTGGTATAAACCAGTCCCAAGAAGTGGTATACTTTCTCAGATGGATCCCATGTTCAAAAATTCAAGTTTATTCTTAAACATGAAATTACAAAAATAGATATGGATAGAAGTAGATAATGCTAAGGATGATTAATTAATAAGAATATTTATACAACCAAAATATGCATCCCAAAATTCATTAGTAATGTCTATGTCTTCTTGAATTACAGTAGATAGCTCATCAATATAGGTGAAGTCACATATGAAAATCAAAAGACAAAGTCCTAGCTCAAAATCTATATCACTCTGATCTACAAAGAGAGGTTAAGAGACTATGGGAAGATCAAATATGCTAATTGAATCATGCACTAAACTAGGCAAGATCATCTACATGAACAAACAAAAATTTTAGAAAATAGATTGTATATTTTAGATAGTGTTTTAAATATTTAACAAGGATTGATGCCGATCTTATAGGATTGATGTCAATTTAGATGAATCAACATCAATTTTGTGAAACACTATTAAATAGTAAAAATACACTATAATAACACTTTGTGTTTTTGATAAAATGATAAAAACAAGATGAAAACAAGATAGAAATAGAGGTTTATAGATAAAAAACAATTTTGATAGAGATTCAAGAGTTAAATGAGATGTTTAAAACTACTTAAATTAAACTAACAGGGATCAATGTTGATCTAACATGATTGATATTGATTCAGATGGATTGATATTGATTCTATGCAAGAAAACTAAATATTGATTAGACTATAATAATGGCGTAAAAAAATAGATAAAATTAAATGTCAAATAATGACAATCAGACACAGAAGATTATATACATGAGAAATTGAACAAAAATAAATTGCAACACTAACCTTTTTGATTGAAAATAAATTTGATAGAATAAGGGAAGAATCTTCACAAAATCCACTTGATGATTCCTTAAATGGAGATTCTACAAGATAATAGAGCTTTCACAATGTTTGTATGCCAACTATAGTGAGATTTTGATAGAGTTTCAAAGTCAAAATCACCATCACCATCCTCCTAAGTAATGAAGGTCTACTTTGTATTTATGGATGGACGTCAATTTTAACTGATCAGTGTTGATCCTAGAAGATCGACGCCGATTTACCAAGAATGGGTGGAGTTAAAATAAATATTGTTCCAATGGGCTAACATGGGGTAAAAGAGGGTTAAAACAACTTCCAAGGTTGTTCAAGTTGTTTTAACCATGGGATAAGTTTGTTCGAAGGGAGAGAAAATTTAGCTTTTATTTGATTTTTTAGATTTTATGGTTTTAAGGGTAAAATAAAAGGGGTAATTACTATTTAACCATAGTAATTAAATTATAAGCCTAGGTGGTATAGGAACAAAAAATGGTAAAATGTAATTATAAAAATAATTATGCATGGGGGGGGGGGGGGGTGGGGTGGCGGGGTGCATTATGACATAACAATACAAAATATTAATACAAGATGTATAAATTTAGCATCTATATTTTCCCCTTTTTTGTGGAGTGGTATACAATGGTGTGCTATGAGACAAAAACTATAAACTACTTAATGCCCCAAGTTTTTTTTGTGAGGAGGTATCCCCCCTCAAAACAGGTGATGGGAAGTGAAATGGAATAGATGATAGGTTTGAACAAGATGGAATGAAAAAATAAAATGGATTAGATGTTTTGGACAAATAGAAGATAGCTAAAGGACACATAAAAAAGATGATGAACAACAATAAAGGAAGTTTATATTTGCACTAAAGGGAATAAAAAGTAAAGAAAGTAGGAATGCTTTGAGAAACTAGATCAAAAAGTGAAATGCCATAGCTAAAACAAGGAAGCTTATAACTAGAAAATCAAGAGAACAAGAGATAGGAATAGTGAACTAAAGCATCCAATGTGCGTATGGTGTACATGTACCTATATGCAAATATACTCAAGATAAAAGACACCATTGGGATCTTATATGGGGTAAGGTTCCAAAACTCAAGGGTATGCTAAAGAGATTAGGGGACTAATATGGGCCAAAATTCTCTAATCTAAAGGGTAATCAGAGAGATAAAATGGGATAGCTATGACAAAAGCAAGAAAATATGGGTTCAAAATCAAATTAAAAGTAGGAAAAACAATCCAAAATGTAAACAATAATCAAGCCAAGGGGAATCAACATCGATAAAAAATAATTGATGATGATTCAAGAGAATCGACATCATTTAGAAACAATCGATGTCAATTAAATATAATCAATATCAATCAAACATAATGATGTCAATCTCAAAAATGGCTATAAATAATCCACTAATAAATAATAAAAATCATTTAGCTATCAATTACATGAGAGTTTTATAAGTGATATTTGATGGTTTTCTGATGTGTAGACACACAAATGAGGTGACGGAGGCTAGCAGGTGTGGACGATGATAATGAGTGCACTATGATGTAGGTGACATCATTTTTTATGTATTTTACATTTTTTATGTTTTTAAGTTTTTGGAATGTTTAGCAAAAGGAAGGGGTTAGAGGATGAAAATTAAGGGGAATAGGATAAGGGGAGAGTATATTAGGAATGTGGAGGGGATGGGAGAGAAAAAATTAATCTGTCAGGAAGTAGGGAATCAATGTCAATCCATATAGATCGATCATGATCCAAAATGGATTGTCATCGATCCCTAAAGATCACCATCAATCTGAAAGGATAGATGTTGATTTACAAGGAGAGGGTAATAAGGGAAGGAAGATTTAAAAATAACTAATAAAATATTGGTTATGATAGGCCCATGAGTTACTGACTATGAGGGATAGAGTCGCATCATTGCTAGAGGAGCTACGAGAGGAGTTGGATGATGATGACTAGGTGCACTTAGAGGTGGTGGGTCTTGGAGGGATCTGGTATTACTACTATATCCATCAAGACATTGGAATGATTATATCACTACTAGAGTGATGGGATTATACCACCAACACCTTCTGGCTTCTAATAGGTGAGATGAAGATTACTATCAAGGACATCTTCTAGATTCTAAGGCTACCAATATAGGGATCTCCAGTGTACACTATGGATGACGCTGGTCAATCAGTGGCAATGGGACATTTATATGGAAAAGATGCCATAGATATTAGATTTGTTATTAGAGGGTTTTCATTCTAGCCCCTATTCGATTAGGCACCAATAGAGAGGCTATTACTAACTATGCTTATTGTAGTAGTGACTTGTTACACATTACCTAATTTTGGTGGAAGATGGTTTCCATGGAGCTTCATTATAGTCATAGTATATATGTTGGAGTATAGGATACTATTTTTTGGGGTTCCCATCTTACTAGGGTAGATTTACAAAGATTTATGGAGTTGGCATATTAGGCAACGGTTAGGGATTGATATTACATTTGTACTTTAATATTGGGCATATGAGCACATTCGAGTGATTCACCCTCTTGGGACCCCATAGGTCAGGTTTAGAGATATGGCATATAGTGTGGGCTTCCTTCAATGGGATGATGACCTAGTCATACCATATTCAAATAGAGTAGTGCATGAGCTAGCATATTATAGATAGATTTTTGAGATCTTACAGATCAAAGACATTATTTAGAGACCGTATGTATATTTTTTAGCATAGCCTAGCATAGAGGTAGAGCTAGGGGATATGGAATGACAGAGATGGCTATACAGGTAATGGATGGACCATATGGAGCTATTTTATTTTAATAGGGTTTGTCACTAGTTTATCTTGCTACAGGATATACCATTGGCTCCACACTTATATAGGTGGGAGGATATAAAGTTGGACTAGCCAGCACCTAACACCATAATCATCTGGATGGGAGCACTAAAGGATTTAATAGCATTCGATGTGGATGATGTAGACTATATAGATGACTATGCCACTTAGTTTATGGGAGAGATGGTGAGGCGGTAGCATAAAGTAGTGAGGTCTCAATAGGAGGTAGTACAAGAGGTACGAATACAAGATGAGCACATAAATGAGGCATCAATATAGGATTCCATAAGATAAGATGAGTAGGGGATATTGCAAGCTAAGATATAGAGTTTATAGGATGAGATTGATAGGTTCAAATGATAGTGAGACCAGGCTATTCTAGAGAGGGATAGTTATAGGGTTGATTTAGATCAGATGAGATTTTCTATGGTCGAGAGTCCAACTTGAGATACTACAAGTTTGAGTTCCATTCCCATGAATATGGTACCACTAAAAAGCTATAGGGATGCACTTTCTAAGCTATGATACTACAAGAAGATTGTATAGTATTGGCTACCATAGGTTCTTCACTGTGCATCTCATATGGCTAGCTGTAGTAGATCACAGAGGACCCCAAGTACCACTATCAGTATAGGGAACATTGTAGGAGGGAGATGAGGAGATGATGGGGGAGATGATAACATTCATCTTAGTAGGATAGAGTTTACCTGGTAGACATGTACATCATACATGCCATGAGCCTTTTATTACATTTGTACAGACATTTGAGATGTATATATATAGAATTATATTTATGTTTTATGGATTATGTTATGTGTTTAGAGATTCATTGATTATTTAGATGGATGGATCATGGCATATTATGGATGGTTTTAATTATTAACATGATGTAAATTATGGATTATGTTTCATTTATAGTTTATGCTTATGGATATTATGTGATGTTATGGGATTAAAAATTGTATGTTCTTATGGATTTATGGATTATTTGACATTATGATGTTTATGGATTACATGATTATATTAAATGGATTAGGATTGATGGATTATGGATTCTTAATGAACATAAAGTATAAATCCATCGCACATTGGCTTGGATCACAACTAAAAAGAGGACCTCTCATCTACATTACATATGCATCCTTAACTAAAGGATAATAAATATTAACATAACCTGGAGTAATCAAAGATAAGATTATTGGGATAAGATGATTTTGATGAGATAAGGCATGAATAAAAATGAAACTCATATTTCAAGAATTAGAATTTCTCTTTTGAGAATAATTTTATGCCAACAAGTAGATTAATCAATACAGGAAGTCTACTATTAGAAAGTTGATCGAGATGGGAAGCTTTCTTGGGATTTTACTTTTGACAAACATGACTTTTTTATGCTTGGTTTGCTTTTAGGGCTTTTGAAAATGGTATAATTTTAAAATTTGATTATTATAATAATTTTTCTGCTTAGTAGCCATCCTTTGAGGGAGTGGTCTACATTTTTATATTTTTGCACAGTTGTCCTTCAAGAAATTAGTCTATTTATTATTTCCTTTTTATCTTTGATTACAGTTGTCCTTCAAGGGATCAGCCTATTTATTTTACCCTTTTTTATTTGGATTTTGATATAAAAAAAATTAATAATAATACTGGCATAAAAGGTTCCTTTTAAGATAATTTCCATGATCCCATTTTATGAAATGATTATGTTATCTTAGAAAATAAGGGTGTGTAAGAGATAAGGGAAATAATAATTTGGGGTTTATCCCAATATAGGCAAAACTTATCCAAGAGAGAATGCTATGAATAGAGCCGAGGTATTCATATTCAAGGCAAGGATTACAACAACTGCTGAGTAACCACATAATTCTCATATCATTATAGGTATAAAGGGATATGATAGAATTGACTACTCAAGATGAGCCAACATTTACTAACTATAGAAAGGATGAAAATGCAAGGCATTAAGAGGCTCACATTCTGGTATACCATCAAGAGAGGCTAAATGATATGCCCCAAATCCATGTTTATGGGTTATCATGTATGGTTCAGGCCAATTAGGAGAAAACTTACCCCTTTTACTTTGTCTCATATTAGTGACATATTTATTTTATTTAAGCATAATATCCCTAATATTAAATTTACACTCTCTTACATGTTGATTATATGTTCATTTTAACTGTTCTTGATATATATGAAGGTGTTCAAGGGCTGATACTCAATGCTCATCTACGAATTCAAGCTAGGAGAGATGCTTCTAATGGAAATCTTCATCAAAAATAATGTCTCGAAGATAGACTCAAAGGGAGAGAATTTGGACTTCTAAAGGAAGTACTTCTTCCAAACTATAGACTAGAGAAAATGGAGAGGCACCTATAGGGGTTCAAATACTAGTTAGATATGCCCATAAGGAGAAATGGATACAAAGATGCCAATCTTTGCTAGCATTGTTAATGACTTTGGTTAAGATTTTGATTAAGGTTTTATTAGATTATTTGGGTTGACTATTGGCTTGAGGATAGTAAGACAAGGAAAAAATTAATTTGATTTTAAATGAATACATAAACCTTGGACTTTCTTATTTTTAAAATATTTTCCATTATCTATCATAATTTTGTAAGGAATTCCAAAATGAAAAAAAATGTGATTATGGATAAATTCCACAATATTTTCTACCTTGGTTAAGATAAACAATATAGCTTCCACCCACTTAGTGAAGTACTCTATGATGGTGATAATAAATCCATGACACTAAGAGGATTTAGGATCAATCTACCTGATAAGATCAAGCCCCAACTAGGAGAATGGCCAAAATTCTCTTGTAGCTTGCAAAGCTTTACTAGGGACATGAGATAAATTTGCATGTTGTTGACATTTTACACACCTTTTAACATAGGTTCAACAATCTTGATTCAAAGTAGGCAAATAGTAACCTAGGCATAATATTTTCTTGGTGATTGTGTGGCCATTAAAATGTCCACTACATGAGCCATCATGGACTTCCTAGATAGATAAGGTAGTTTCACACTTTTAGAGACAAGTAAGGAGAATACTATCAAAACCATACTAACAAAGAACTCCCCCTACAATGACATAGCAGGTAGCTTTCTCCTAGAAGATGGGATTAACACCTTTGGATAAATGAGGGGGGGACAATCCTATAGATAAATAATTAAATATTTGTACATACCATAGCTCCTCAATATTTTTATCAATATTATGGATGGATGGAAGATTCATCCTTGTATAAGAAGGCTAATTATGTCAATGGACAAGAGAAAATAACTTAGACTCCTGAGATGAGGTTGGGATAGAAGAAGTAAGAGAGGCCATAGTATCCACAAAATTATTAGTAGACCTAGGAGTAACTTAGATGGCATAATGTTTGAATGCAGATAAAAATGATTAGCCAAATTTTTATATCATTAGAGGATATCATTCTTACATTGATATATACCAATAATTTGATTGATCACCAAGAATCCCCATAGATGTTACGAGATTTGACTCTTAGTGCAAGAGTAGTTTGTAGTCCTATAATTAATGTTTCATATTCAACCATGTTATTGGTGAAATCAAAGTCTAATCTAAAAGACAAAGGAATGGAGATACCTTGAGGAGGGATTAATACAGTCCTTGCACCACTTCTATTTACACACTTAGACCCATCAAAGAATAGGGTCATTTGATATTCTGGGACTAACTAGGAAGTGGATATGATAGACTCATCAAGGAATTCATAATTAATGGGTTGAATATTACTAAGAGGTACTTCAGCTAATTTATCAATAATTATTTGACATTTGATAGTCTTTTTATGGAGAAATTATATATCAAACTCTACTAACAACATGATCTATCTAGCCATTCACTAATTTTGATATGGCTTAGAATACATGAATTTAAGAGGATATGTAGTCGTAATGACATACATCTAATGGTTAAGGAGATAATGATGAAACTTAGAGGCTACTAAAACCAATACTAGGCATAATTTTTTAGCATGCGAGTAACATGTTTCATATTCTATGAGATTATGACTTATATAATAAATATCCTACTCTTTGTGATGTTCATCTTGATGAGTAAGCATAACACCTAGAGCATGGTTTGTAGCTGAGATATAGAGGAAGAAAGGTTGCCCTTCCTTAGGGGAGGTGATAAAAGATAATATTTATGTGCATTAAAATCTTCTTGACAATTAGAATCCCATATAAATAGATTACCCTTCTTTAACAAATGGTGGAAGGGTTGAAAATGGTCAAAAAGCTGGGAAATAAAATGATGAACAGACTAGAGCTTGCCTTGTAAACTATGAATCTGATTAAGATTGAAAGGAGGAGGCATGTCTAAAATATCTTTGATTTTAGTGGGATCCACTTCTATTCCATGAATAGAAATAATAAATCCTAAAAGTTTACCCATCAAGAAACCAAAAATACACTTTTTAGGATTTACATGTACACGATAATGAAGTAAATGATCAAAGATTCTATGTTGTTCTTCTGGTGCAATAAGAATTTTATTAAACCAAAGAAACCATCCATAAGAGACAACATTTCATGGCCAGCTATAAAGTCCACCAACTAGTCTATATTTTGAATGGGAAAATCATCTTTTAGATAAACAAGATTTAATTCATGAAATTTAGTATAGATGTGAAGTCCCCCTATGGGTTTGGTGACTGGAATAATGTTGGACATCCACTGAGGATAGTCAATAGATTGAATGAAGTTAATGGGTAAAAGGCATTGTAATTCTTCCTTTACAAGGAATGTAATGTGAGGATGAATTTTATGAAGCTTCTACTTTATTGATTTAACATCAAGAAAGGTTACGATGTTATAGATAATGATTGAGGGATCAATGCTAAGCATATAAATATAAGACCAGGTAAAGGCTTTACTACAATCTAATAAAAGGGTAGTAAAATCTTGAGTTTCTTGTGGATTTAAAGCTTTGCTAATTTTAATAATCCTTGGGACTTCTTGGGACCTGATATTAATATCAGAAATAGTTTCATTTAATAATCTAGACATTTTGGATGGAAGATAATTATGTAAATAAGAGTTTTTAGCACCCAAATGGGTCAATATTGACTCATTATCTTGACTCAAAAAATAGAGATAACAATGCATCAGATCCTATTAAATGAGGATATACTAAGGGGTTGGTTTGGACCTCATTATCATGATAAAAGATAAGGGGTTCTAAGAAGATATAATTGACTAAAAAAAAGTTAGAAGGAATGGATATGGTATCACTAGTTGAGGAAGAGGTATCAGATGGGGAAGATGGTTCATCTTCTTCTAAAGATGGTAGAATAGTAGGTTTAGGGTCAGACTTAGAATCCTTCTTAAAACCTAAGCCATGATTTTTGTGCAGCTTTCTAGAATCTCTTAATGTGGCATCATGAGGCCATGTTCACATTTACCAATGTCAAAGCCCTTCTAGGGGTAGTGATGAAGATAGTTTTGAATAAACTGAGGATTAGTAAGATAAGATAAATTAGATGTAAATGGTTTTGCATAAACATTGTCATCATGTTCTAAGGTATCTTGATTGATCCCACCATATATTAAGTAAGTACACAAGAAAGGTGGTCCAAAGAGAATGGTCTCACCTAGACTGGGGGAATACCTGGGTTGCTTATCAAGATGACCATATTCTCTAGGAGAGGGTAAAGTATTAAGATTTAATAACTAATATTCTCCCATCAAAATTTGTTACATCATAGAGTCAATGGACTCTAGAGGAGATAATTTTGAAGCAAAGATAGTCATGTTAGTTGAGGGTTGATTGGAAGATGGAGATGGAATTATGTCAAGTGAAGGTATTATGACATTGTTTGGCCTAAAGGTGAAGTTTCAAGATTTAAAGGGGTGATGATCAATAGGGATGATGTGTACTTGACCTTTATATTCATACTTAAGGAAACAATGAATGGTGGAAGGTATGCATCGCATCACAAGAATCCAAAGATGCCCTAATATAATGTTATATTGAAATGTTCCTTCTATAACATAAAAGAGATCATGAATGGTGCGAGGACCCACACAAATGGGGAGGATGACTATTCCTATCATTAGTGCTACCATGTCATTAAATGTATAAATAATTGCTATAGATTGGGAGACAATGGTTTTTGGCAATTGTAATTACTAAAAAGCATGCGAGGAGATAATATTAATGCTTGTCCCATTATCAATCATAACTCTTTTGATATGAGTTTGGTTTAAGTGAGCTATAATAAAAAGGGTGGGATCTTGATCTGCAAGTGATAAAGGAACAATCTTAGAATTAGTAAAACTAAGAGTTGAGACCATTTAGAGGGATCCTATAAAAGTTGACAAAGGTTTTGGCTCATCTAGTTAGGCTTTAATAGCTTGGAGAGCTTCTATCATTTCATGTCGATGTTGTGGAGAGTTTTCAATAAGCTCATACAATGACATTTTAACATGTGCTTGGTGGAGCTATTTTAATATGGAGATTTTTACTAACTCCTTAGCTTCAGCAGGGGTAGTTCTTGTCATAGAAACTTTAGGCTTTTGGCTAAGTGGCTTAGACGTATTATACATAGAGGCTCTTGTAATTGAAACCTTAGCTTTATTAATATTATGGTTTTGAGAGTGGGTAGTTACATGAATGACATTAATGTTTAATAGTGGTGGATCTAAAAAGGCTACTAATTCTTTATCACTTATGGGACTAACAAGATCATGAATGGGTGGAATGGATGGAATAATAAGTTTTGGCTTAGGAGTTTGATCATTGAGATCATCAATTAAGAGGTCATCATCCTGGACTAACTGTTGGATTATAGTCTTAAGGGCTTCATAATTTTCCATATCATGCCCACGTACTCTATGATACACACATATTTCCCATGTCTTATACCATGTAAGCCTTTTAAGGGTGAAGGATAATGGTCCATATAGGTGGTAGTGTAATAAGGGAGGTGTCTAATAATTGTTTTTTAAAATAATAGCATAAGATCCTTTTAAAGGGTCATGTTATGGTTTTTTAGGGGTTTTGAAAATAGGATTTCATGGTAAGGTATTACTTGTTTGGTTTTGTTGTTTACCCTTTACAAGAGGTACATATTTAAGCTCTTTTATTTTAGGCTTCTCGAATGGTCCCTTAACATATAAAGAGGGATATAGAAGTCTATTAAATGAAAAAGGATTTTGTGTTCTTCCATTTGTTTGGATAGAAGAACCTATGACCAAGGTAGAAGATGGATGAGGTCCTAAAATGGATGATGGAGATGGTATAAAATGGATAGGCCCTTTGTTCTTTTGGGTGTTAACAACATAGGGGGTATTTAGACTATGATTTGCATCTTTTGATGTTTGTAAAAGATCCACTTTAACCTAAGGATGAGCTATGACTTTCTTCAATGGAATGCCAAGAATATTATCCCAGCTATTGATGTGAGAGACTTTACTCTTTCCTTTGGTATCTTTAGGGTAAGGAGGTATTATGATAGAAGATGGTTACAAAGGGTTAAGGTTTTGGGTAAAAGGATTGGCTCTCAATATATGTTTGCCATGACAAGGCTTACTAGGGATTAAAGGGGTAACATGTGAAACTTTAGAAATGTCAAGATGTTTATTTGTAATATCTTGAGGAGTAATTTCATTTTCTTTTTTAGGAGATTCACTATGAGAGGTCAAAAGGGATAGTTCACATGAACGGTCCCATGTAATAAGATTGGGGAGTTCTATGAGAATTATAGGACTAGCTTTAACAAACTTAGGTTGACTCAAATCAAAACCATCTCCTATCAGGAGATCTAAGATCAAAGGTTCTTTGAAGACTTCTTTAGGTAATAACTAGTCATGGATTGTATTAATTAGGGGTTGACTTTGATTTGGTGTCTCCCTAGGGTTAGCTTGGATGGTGTTCAATGTGGATGGATGGTAAGGAAATGGTTGCTTTAAAATATCTAAAGATTGATTAGGAGGAGCATTGGGATTGTCCAACCAAAGGTCCCCCTTATCAATGAGGTTTTGCATTGATCATTTTAAGGATTGGCACCAATCTATGTTATGTCCTATTAGCCTATGGTAACTACAAAATTCATGGACTGGTCTAATTAGAGGGAGTTCGATGACATTTACTTAAAGGAGTTTATCTAATACTGAAGCATAAGGTTCTCCTATAGGAGTATATTTCATAGGGGGTAAAATCTTAGAGGTAAAATGAGTACTAACCCTAGGTTATTACATTTAGGAGGTGGAATCTCTAGATTGGTTGGATGCTAGAGGGGAAGAATTTTTTATAGTAACTATATTTTTTGCCCCTTTTGGTTTAGGGTTATTGCTATTAATTTTGGATGGGTCATACTTAAATTTCTTATTATATAAATTAATTTTTCCCTCTTCAATGCCACGGAGTTCAATCTTATGAGCCATGGTAAAGGATTAATCAAATGTCTTAAAAGTTTGAATTTGTAACATGAATGATATATGTTTCACAAGAATGTGAAAACAATCCAATTAATTTAGTTTGTGGCAAGGGAAAAATTAGTTGGTTGATTAAGTTATGACATTGAGCTACAAACTCTGATAGGGATTCATCCTCAAACTATCTAATAGCATAAAGATCAGTGATAGTCACTTTTTGATCAATATAAATAGAGAAGTATTCCAAAAAAAATTGGGCCAACTCTCTAGAGGAAAAGAGGGAATGTTGAGGAATGAAATTGTACTAATTCAATGCAGATCATACTAACAATATGGGAAAAGTCCTAAGTAAGAGGGCATCATCATGTGCTATAAGATAACACACACGTCGAAAGTCTCTAAGATGCTACTAGGGATCTTTATTCCAAATCTAGTAAATTTAGGAAGTTCCCACTATGAGGGGTATGGTTGAATAGGGATAGAGGGATGGATTGGCTCATTAAAAATTTGCTCATATGTGATCATATTTTTATGTCAAGAGGTGGAGGCTTCTAAACTATCCATCTTATTCATAAGGATGTTCATAAGATCTATCTGAGTATTACTCTGAGGCACACCTCCTAAGACATTTTGCTAAGGGGGTTGATAATTTAGTAAGTGGTGGACATGGGATGTGAGGGAAAATGTCATGTTATGGTAGAATTAATAGGTTGAGATGCCACCACGTATTCAGGAATTTGTAATGGAACATTCTGTTATGGGAAGGATTGTAATTAGGTGGCTATGGCTGGTTGTGATGAGGGTACATACTAGATGGCTGAGGAGACATAATTTTGGGAAGGTTGAATTTATGAGATTTATTGTGAGTTATGTGCTAAATTTGTTCTAATGGAAGGGATATTTAGAGGAATTAACCCTACTAATGTTTGTGAAGGTATGGTGGATATAGGTGTAGTATTTTGGACCTGAGTAATGGTTTTAAAATTGGTAGATACCATGAATAGTTGGTTCTCTAAAGGTTGTGAAATTTGAGCATTAGAGCCAAGTGGAGGAGATCTAGTGAAAAAGGTTACCATAGTTGTAGTAAATTTTCCAATTCTCTCAGTTCCCTCAAAAGTTATCCCAAACCTATGTAGAGAGTTTTTGGCATGGGGGGAAGGAGAAATATGTATTGCTTAACTATTCAAATAATAATTAAGAGCAATAGGGTTATTTTATAGTATTTCCACAAAGGAAAGATCTCTTTGAGGATAATATTATGGAAACACCAGATTCTCAAAGGATTCAAGGGAAGAAGCAGAACTAGGTGTTGCTCCATAGGAGAAGATGTAACACCCTCCTTAGATTCTCACTTTTTTTATTATTGTCGAGTCAACACCATGAAATAAAAAATAAAATCGAAGATAAGACAAACAAAAATTTCTTTTTGAATTATCTCATTTTAAGTATGAATGAAAGATACACACACTAAAAGTCATTCCAAAGAAGTTTTTTATCACTTTTTTAACTTTTAAGATGTGAAAGAAAAGGTAGAAAAAAATGGATAACAAAGGTCTTAAGAAATGGTAATCTAAGGATGGTTTTAGGTAGTTTGTTTTGGCACTAAGTTTGCACTAGTATTGATATGTTTTAGGAGATTTCTCACCTCACTTCATAATCGCATAACTAGTGTGGGTGTTTAGCTAATGGTGTATCAATGGTCTAGAGATTATACTTAGCCATAGAATTGAGTTGGTCCTCCTCTTAGTGGTGAATCCATGTAGGATTACCAGAAAAAGGTTATCGTGAGGTGATGAAATCCTCATCAATTTCCTTATCTCAATTGTTTAGATGTGTTAATTATGACAGTGATTTGGTTTGTGTGGATAAAGTGATGATTAAGATAGATTACTACCTAGATTATTTTATGTGAAAGAACCTAAGCAAATAAAATAGATGCAATTTATTTTAACTTTAAGAGGAAATAAAATACAAAGTATATATTTCCTTGAATGAATGCAACAAACAAAGAAAGGGAGAAGAGATTTTAAAATTCAAGAATGAATTTGTAATAAATAAAATGAAACCTTATGGGTCCCACTGAGTGTGCTAGAATGTTTTATATTTTTTTTTGTTTCTTCAATGTGATTTAATTAACTACTAAAAATAAAGTATAAGTAGGGTTTAATATTACCTGGAGATATGGATGGTTGGTTGTGCACCATTGATCAAGCTTGATTGTGAGAAATCCTCTTTGGCTGGGGAGGAATGACCTACAATTCACCACACTTAAACAAAAATTGATTAATAGATAGATGTGTGAGTTGCCTAGTATTTACTAGTCCTAAAAAGTGGTATGCTTTCTTAGATGGATGTCATCCCACGTTTAAACATTCAAGTTTATTCGTAAACATGAAATTATAAAAATAGATATGGATAGAAGTAGACAATGCCAAAGATGATTAATTAATAAGAAGATTTATATGATCAAAATATGCATCCCATAATTCATTAGCAATGTCTAAGTCTTCTTGAAATATAGCCAATATCTCATCAATATAGGCAAAGGCATGTATTAAAATAACAAGACAAAGTACTATCTCAAAATCTATATCACTCTGATCTAAAAAAAGAGGTTGAGGGACTATGGGAAGATCAAATATGCTAACTGAATCATGCACTAAACTAGGCAAGGTCATCTACATGAATAGATAGAATTTTTAGAAAAATATTGTAGATTTTATATAATGTTTTAAATATTTAATAGGGATAAATGTTGATCCTATAGGATTGATGTCAATTTAGATGAATCTATGTCAATTTTGTGAAACACTGTTAAATAGTAAAAAATAGACTATAATAACACCTTGTGTTTTTGATAAAATGATGAAAATAGAATGAAAAAGAGATAGAAATAGAGGTTTATAGACATAAAACAATTTTGATAGAGATTCAAGAGTTAAATGAGATGTTTAAAACTACTTAAATTAAATTGATAGGGATCGATGCCGATCCAACATGATTGACATTGATTCAGATGAATCGATATTGATTCTATATGAGAAAACTAAATATTTATTAGACTATAATAATGACTTAGAAAACTGATAAAATAGATAAAACCAAATGTCAAATAATGACAATCAGACATAGAAGATGATAGACATGAGAAATTAAATGAAAATAAATTGAAACACTAACCTTTTTGATTGAAAATAAACTTGATAGAATGAGGGAAGAATCTTCATAAAATCCTCTTGATGATTCCTTAAGTGGAGATTCTACAAGATAACAAAGCCTTCACAATATCCATATGAAAACAACATTGAGATTTTGGTAGAGTTTTAAATTCAAAAGCACCGTCACCATCCTTCTGAGCAATGGAGGTCTACTATGTGTTTATAGATCAATGTCAATTTTAACCGATCAACATTGATCTTGAAAGATCGACATTGATTTAACTAGAATGGGTGGAGTCAAACAAAATATTGTTCTAACAGGTTGGCATGGGATAAAAGAGGGTTAAAATGATTTTTGAGGTTGTTCGATTTGTTTTAACCATAAGATAAGTTTGTTAGGAGGGAGAGAAAATTTAACTTTTATTTGATTTTTTAGATTTTATGGTTTTAAGGGTAAAATAAAAGGGGTAATTACTATTTAACCATAGTAAATAACTTATTAGCCTAGGTGGTAAAGGAAAAAGAGATGGTAAAATGTAATTATAAAAATAATTATGCATGAGAAGGGCATTATGACATAACGATACATAATATTAATATAAAGTGTATAAATTTAGCATCTAAAAAGTAGTGTCTTTTAATTCCATGCTTCTCGTAGTACTTAAAAAATCCATTTGAATTGCATTCTCCTCCTTTGTCAGATATGAGACACTTGATCTTTTTGACAATTTCATTTTCAACCATAGCCCTAAATATCTTGAATCTTTCAAATGCTTGAGACTTGTCTTTTAAGAAATTTACCCATGTCATTCTTTTGTAATCATCTATGAATAATATATAGTAATACACTCCTTTGGATCCTTTTGTCTTCTTTGGTTCATAAAGATCAATATGAACTATCTAAAGAGGCTTTGTAGTTTCATACACTTTGGTTTAAAACAAGACCTTAGTTTATTTACCAAGCTGACATTCTCTACAAGTTGTGTCTATAGACTTGATTATTTTGGGCATGTGTCTTACACACTGGTTAGAACTTACTTTGACTAGATTGTCAAAGTTAACATGACCCATCCTTCTATGTTATAGCCAACTCTCATCAATCTTTACCATGAGACAACTTGCATCATTTGCCACAATCAAATTATATATGTTACCTTCAATTCTTTGTCCTTGAGCAACTATTTTACCAAACCTACATAACTCACAACCTTTATCATCAAAGATGACTTTATACCCATTGTCACACATCTAACTGACACTTAGCAAATTATGCTTTAGTCCTTTGACATAAATAACATCATGAGTAGGGAGTTTACCATCAATGTGTAGGGTTCCTTTACCTCTAATTTTCATTGTAATATTATATTTCAAGTTAATAGTCCCTTCCTTACATCGACTCAGATTGATGAACTTACTCTTGTCGCCAGTCATATGTTTTGAGCAACCACTATCTATAACCCATAGATTTTTCTCTTTAGCATGTAAAGCAGTTTGAGAAATCATTGATTGATTCTTCTTCTTCTGTATCTCCTTGGGCTTCTTGATTATGCTTTTCTCCATTTTGTTATCAATTTGTGAATCTTTTTTCACTTTAGGAATTTCAACTCTTCTTGCATTGTTAGACTTTGATTTCACAAAGTTATTACCATTATAACATATGAAATCTAGATATAATAGAGGAGCAAATGAATTCCTACTTAAAAAGCTTATCTTTTCTTAAGAACAAACTTACAGTTAATTGCTTTATGCCAAAATTTATTACAACTATAACAATAACCATAGAATGATGAAGAATACCTGGTTATCATTATTCTTTGAGGATATACAAGAGGTCTCATGAATTATGCATTATTTTCATTCCTTGCTATTACATTATTTTTTGTAGCAGCAACCTTGGTCTTTATAGGAGCCGAAATATTACTCTTCTTCTTCTCCTTAGGAATGTAAATTTCTTCTTTTTTAATTCCGGATTCTACTACTGCCTTCAAGTTTTCATATAGATTTCTAGCTTTAGTCAACATGGGACTCTTGCCTTTCTCATATCCATGACCTAATCTTTCCTTGGAGAGCCTTTTTGAATTGATAATTTCATTCAATATGGAAGATCCTCCTTTCAATTTTAGACCACTATTAGTTTGTTCTTTGGATTTTTTAAGTTTTTCTCTTAGGTCCATGATTTCTTCCTCCATCTTCAAACATTTTAAGGACTTTTCTTGTAAAATAGATTTGACTGCATCCTCTATCTTCTTTGCATCTTCTACCTGAGTCTTCAAGTTCACTATTAATTGATCAAATTCTTCATTTCTTTTATTCAACTTCTCAATCTCCTTTTAACTAAGTCTTTTTTGTTTAGTAGTTTCTTAAGCTTGTCAATCTCATTTAGGGCACAGATGTGTTATCCTTCCAAATCTACTTCTCCTTCCTTTTCTTCATTCGAGTCATCATTATCACCTTGATTTGAATCTTTTGAGGTTGATTATATTGCCATAAATAGAGTTTCATTTCCATTTTCTACAAAGGCACTATCATACTCATCACTTAAGGAGATACTATTGTCATCTATCGATTCACTCTCTTCTTTTGACTACAACCCCTTTTATTCTTAAATAATTTTTTTTTCTTTTTAGGATATAATTTTTATTTTTCATTCTTCTCAACTAAATCAAAATTTTCTTTCTTTTTATATGGACACTTAGCAACAAAGTGACCTATCTTACCATAATTAAAACACTTTAAAGGTAACTTACCTTTGTATTTGCCTGAGCCTTTCTTCAATTTTCTAATGAAATTGGCTTCTACATCATCATCAGCCTCCTTACATTTTGAATTCAAAGCTTCCTCTTCTTTTGCTTGCTTAGAAACTTTGAAAGCAGCTTCTCTCTTGGATGACTCAACATCTCCCATCCTCATCTCATGAGCAGTGAAAGTTCCATGTAACTCATCTACTATGAGTTTGTTTAGATCTCTTACTTCTTCAATAGCAAAAATTTTAGAATCATATTTTATTGTTAGAGATCTTAATACCTTCTTGACAATGATTACTTCATCCATTGTTTCTCCAAGTCCTCTAATGGCATTTACAATCTCATCTACTCTAAGAAGGTACTCTGTAATCTTCTCATCCTCATTCATCTTGAGACTTTCAAATTGTACCTTATGATTTTGGAGCTTTGCTTGCTTTACTATATCATCTCCTTCATAGATTCCCTTCAATTTGTTCCATATGTCTTTTGCACTTTGGCAATGCATTACCTTGATAAATTCACTATTTGACATTCCATAAAGAATAGAATTCTTTGCTTTGGCATTATTTTTTCAAGATTTTTTTCTACCTAATCATTCAGAGGAGTAGCAAGGGGTGTGTATCCATTTACAATGGACATCCAAACATCAAAACTCAAAAAATTCAAATATGCCTCCATTTATATACACCAGAAAGCATAGTTAGTCCCATCAAACAATGGTGCCTTGTTTGATGAAGTCCCTTCAAGACTGGTCATTTTATGTTCAAACTCCAAGATTCACTTGAGCTAATTAGGCTTCTCACTAGGAACCTATTATTCTAATATCAATTGTTGAACATGCCTATCTACTGAGAGGGGGGTGAATTAGAAGATCTCAAAAACTAGTTATTTACAACTTTTAAAAATAATTTTAAACATATGCAAACATAAACACATGAAAGAGAAATAACACAATCATAAAAGCACAACACTAGATTTATACATGGAAACCCAAAGGGAAAAACCATGATGAGAAAGTTACTAGAATCTACTATTCTAATCCAGCGTCACAAAGTTTGTCTCATTGGTAGAACCTCATTGGTTACATTTCAGGACACCCATCCCATGGAGACACCAATCCCCTCTTTTAAGATCACCAATTCTTAGGAATCACCTACTCCTTATTCTGAACATCAACCCATTTTAATCTAATGGCACAAGCCTATCATACATTTAAAATTCAAATTAATGAATCAGATTCATAAAAGAATCCAATTCTCTATTCTTTATTGGAGGTCCAATCTACAATTGCTCATTTTTCCTTCAAAACACTTTTGTGTATCCTTCACTCTTCTTACACCCTTTCTCTGTATCTAAATTTATCTATTTGACACTCAGATATTATCCAATTAGATATTACTCCTCCATTCTCAAATGAGTTTCATATTTCTACACCTATGGTTCAAACTCCTCTCATTCCAAAAAAAATGACTATTTCTCTTCCCTGTTCTTCATCACTTTGGAATTTTGCATCACATCACTTTGAAATTAACCTATGAATATATATGAGACTCAAATAAATAACCATTTTTACAAGAACTAGTTATGTTGCTTCAATCAATGCTTCAGACTTTTATAACCGACTCATTTTGTCAAGTTCTTGAAAGAGCTTGAATTAACTTAATTTGACATTATCCTCTAGTAGATTTGTTAACATATCACTCTTTATGGCATCCATGAAGACCTTCACTCCATTGATCTCTTCTAGACTTGTTTGATGTTTATCTTGATACTAGTTATTATCAGTCGAGCACCTTTCAAGCTTGAAAACACTTCACTCTATTAGATATTCACTATACTATTGATCATGAGCCATCAATATTTTTAATATGCATGAATTTTAACCCACTGAACATGCATGAATGTGAAACTTGTCATCTATGCATTAGCTCGGATCTTACTCTACACTTATTCTAACCATATCCTTCAGCAAGGTTGGAAAAATATCTTTTGATAATTTCTTCAAATTCACTCAAAAGTGTCCTTTATAAAAAGTGAAATCATCCTTAAAAACTTTGCACATACCCTTTGAAGACTTTGAAATGGTCCACATACCCTTCAAAGACTTTACAATGGTCCACATACCTTTCAAAAACTTTGTAATGTATCCTTCAAAAAATTTCTTGGGTCACTTTTCCTTCAAAAGAATTGCAAATATCCTTTAGAAAAGTTGTCATGAATAATTTGTCTGAAGAAATGCTTTGGGAAATTTTTTTGGATGAAATTCTTTGGGAAATTTATAAGTGATTATTTTGGGTTTTTTGTTTGGATCAAGTGCCCTTCAACAACTTTTGCAATGGACTACTTACCCTTCAGGTTTTTACAACATACCTTTTGACATTTTTTAAAACATCCTTTCAAAATTCTTGAACGGTCCAATTGTCCTTCAAATTTCTTGAAATGATCCTTCAGCTTTCTTGAATGGTCCACTTACCATTCAAAATTTTTGAAAAGCACCCTTAAGATTTCCTGATTGATCCACTTGCCCTTCAAATTTTTCGAAATGTACCCTTTTTGAACTCTGCAAGTGACAACATACCTTTTAGACTTTTTAAACCATCCCTTCAGCATTTTATTTGGGACAATTTTCTCAATGAGGAATTAATTTTTCTAAAAGAATTCTCCAAGGCCATTTTGGGTTCTCTAGACTACATGACTTATAAGCTTGAAAGAAGTAAAGTCTTTCCAAAACCTTGATTCACTCATCTAGACCAATTCAGGTTCTTCAACCTACTTAAATTATAAAAATGAAATAAGTTAAGTCACTTTGCAACCTTGATCCACTTGTCTAGACCAATTTGGATTCTTCAGCCTATTTAACATATAAAATTGAAATAAGTTAAGTCCCCTTGCAACCTCGATCCACTTGTCTAGACCAATTCAAGTTTGTAACACAACTTATAAGTTTGAAAGAAGTAATTACATCAACTAAACTTGAGTTACTTCATCTTGACCCAGTTAGGTTCTTATCATAGCTTAACTTATAAAAATGAACAAAGCTGAGTCATCCTTGAAACCCAATTACCTCTACTAGACTAAGTCGGGTTCTTCTAACTTCTCAACTTATAAAATTTAAACAAGTTAAGTCACTCTAAAAACCCACTTTTCTCAATTTAGACCATGTCAAATTTTTTTGATTGATTTACTTATAAAATTTTATAAGTAGAAGTAATTTGAATTGACAAACCTGATCAACACATAAGTCAAGACCTGGTCAGGTTTTTGAGATCTACTTGTTACTCATAAATGAGTAAAAGTAATAATGATTCACAAACCCAATTTGTTCTTAAACTTGTCTAATCCATACTTTTCTCTTTTGGGATATGTGCATGATATTCTTGAGTTTAACTCTAAACATTTGTCATTAATATATGCACACATCTTTATACTTAAGCATTAAACCTCTCTTTCTCTGAGCTTCTTGATAGATTTAATGACTCCTCAAGTTACCAACATCACTATGCCTTTGTCATTATCAACAAAACACTTTTCACATGATTCTTTTGTCATCAATGAAAATCCATGACAAAAGTCAACCATGACACTCAAATTACTGACAAATTTAGACTCAATCAAATTTAAAATTTAACCTAAACTCCCTATGGTTATAGTTAGTTCTTTGATCTATGAATATAAGTGACCACACGATATGCAAATAAGATTTTTATGTAAATTTATTATGTTGGAATACCTTCTTGAAGCCTTTGAGAGTAGTGTTATAATGCCCAATTTATACCAAGATTCACACCAAGCCACAAGTGGCCATTGGAGAGATGTTACCACCATAGAAGATCATTGCTAGAAGACTATAATTGTCATAGGTCGAGAATGAACATCCTTATGCCAATAAGTAAGTGTCAAATTTGACAAAGGAGGTAATAAATTTGTATTATATTTATCTCTATTTTACGATCTTGCTTATTATGTTTCCCTAGTTCTTAGTCAAGAGGACTCATAGTGTATTTTTATGTTTGATTTATGTCATTTGGACTAACAAGGGACTAGTCTACATTTTCCTACTCTTCAAACACTAGAGGTAAATAATGGCATGTATTTTAGAACCATGCATCCCATATAGATAATGAGAATGATATCCTAACATTAGTTTTACTAACAAATGCATTTAAATATTTGAGTTTAGAGTTTTATCCTTAAAATTATTGTCATTCTATTTTTTGAGTAAGTGGTGGTTTTGCCTTATGTAAAAACAACATCATTAGTCCCATGTTTTGTTTGCAATATTTGTTTATAAATAATTAGTGGATTAGAACCTTTGGATTTGACCTACTAAATGGTGGCTTCACTCTACATATTTAGTAACTTTTACCCTATTAAATAATGGCTTTGCCAAGTAACTTTACACTATATTTGCTTATTTTACTGGTTTTTTTGGTATCTACACCTACCTAACTAGAAGCTTCACTTATCTAAATGGTGGTTTCACCAAAGTTGCTATTTTTGTTTATGTTTATAATAAAATAATAGCTTCACCCTACTAGATAGTGGCTTTACTCTATGTTTTTCAAAAACCTAAGAGATCAAAATAGATTATTGTTTACTCATTTACTTTTTGACTTAAATACAAGCAAACACTTTAACATTTTTAGGACCTAATATAGAGAGAAAGAGGCTTAGGCATTGTTAAAATATTACATACACTTTTGTTTGGTGCTTAAAATACACTCAATCATACTTGTCTTTTAGTTTTGAAGTTTTTACAAGTGCAAACAAGGCCAAGGGGATAAAATTTCAAACACACTTCAATTCAGTGCTATTAAAAAGAACATGTATTTTAGTTACATATCTTAAGATATTTTTCATTTTATGTTTAGTTTTTATTATTAGATAAATTTCAAAGTTCATAGTTAGGTTTCTTTGTTTGTGTCAAATTGGAAACTATTACATTTATGATCTCTGCCATCCCCTTTAAGGAACCTAGGTGACCAAAAGTGCTTAGTTTATTGCCTTGTTTATTTGGTATTATCAAAAATAATGTTGTGTATGCTCTTCCTAAGATTTGAGTGACTTGGGTGACCTAGAAATAACCTCTAATGTCTTTCCAATTTATTTTATTAAATTTGACTTGTGGGTAGGAGTTAGCTTCTCCCTCACAAGTTTTATATGGATGTGTTGACCTGGGGTTTTATCTCCCATCATCATAATAACCCCACTCCATGGTGGGGTATATAAATTGGGCACATGATATTTTGATTACCATGGGGTTGAGTGACTAGCCTCTCTGATCCTAATGAAAACCTAGGTTAGGTCTTGCTAAACATCAAACTCTACTAAGCAGTACATGATTGGAGTCATTATGCAAAGGAATAGACCCTTGTATAGTGAGTTAGTAGGTATGAACTCAATTGAAGTGATTGTGACTTTGTGTTAGCCAGACTTGGTACCATTTAGTGCATAAGAGATTTATAGATTTTTAGTCAACCCTACTTGTCAAAAAATCTCTTTCCAAATTATGAGTGATCGTCACTCTAAGTTAATACGACATACCAATGATTGAGAGATAAAAGGGGACATAAAAACTCTACCCACACCTATATTTTAATTTTTGGATTAACAATTAATTCCTCACAAGCATTTGTATATCAGTGAAAACTTTGGAAGAATCTACACACACCTATGTCAATTTTAGATATAGTATGAGCCATTAGTGCAACTTATATTTTCTTTGATTTACATGTGTGTTTTTAGACTAAAACTATTTATTTGTATTTTCATGTCAAAACAAGTCCAAAACATCACATTGTTTTCACAGCCCTTCAACCTAAAAGGTGTTACTCTATCCATATTGTGTCATACTTTTTGTCTTAGAGGTTTATTCCAAAATCATTTGTGTGTCACTTGTTTAAATGAGGCATTGTTATGTTGCCTATTTTGTCTCAAACATTTGCCTTGGATTTTGAGTCCAAAACCATTGTCATGACATTTGTTTTAAGGAGCATTCTTACACTACCAAAACATTTCAAATCTCTTTTCACTTTTGAAACCAAGTCCAAATACATTGTTATACATCTCTTTTTTCAAATGTGTAGTTACACTTCCCAATTTGATTTAGCTCTTTTGCCTTAGAACATTTGAATTTTTTGGCATTAAATCCAAAACTCAACCTTTCAAAGTACAAATCCTAAACTTATCAAGTTGACATTAAAGCCTTGTCTAATTTTGTGTTAGGTTATATACCTTTTATGTTTGGATGATGTTACTTGGGTTGATTTCCTATTTGATTGAAAAGACCCCTTGTATAGACCTAGTGATTGTTGTTTGTCTTGTGCCTTGTTTGGAGACTCCTTTAGGACAAGTTGTTTCTATGTTCCTTATTTGAAGTTGTTGTGTCAAGTTATGAATGTCCTAGTTCCATTATTTTAAAAGTCTCTTATGAATAAAACATCAAGTCTTAGTGAGCCAATTACTGAGTGTCATCCAAGATAATTACCTTAGTTTAATTTGTTTTAAATTTCTTGTTTGAGTTTTTTGTTTCCAATTCTATCCTTATTATTCATGCTAATGATTATAACTACCTTTGGGAAAATTGTTGTTATCTTTTGATCTTAGTTTACAATTATTCTACTTTGTCTAAACACTTTATTCACTGATTATAACCACCTTTGGGAAAATAATTACCTTATCCATATACAATTTTTCAGCCTTTATGTTACTTTTGCCACTGATTATAACCACCTTTCAATAAATTAGTATCATTTGTTAGACAATTTTTGAGTTTATTTTGTTTTGCTTTTTCCTATTTTATTTGTTTTACCTTTTGTGCCTCTTTTATAGAGCAAAAGGTTGTTTTTTTTAGACCTCATTTTTTTTCTACCTTTAGATCCTTTGTTTTCCATGAGACCTATCTATAGATCCTAACATGCCTCATTACATGAATAATAAGACCATGTATAATCTGGACTATGAAAACTTCATGACTAGTGACCCTTTTATTCAAGAATCATATGATGACATAGCTTATGAGATAGATCTATGTCCACCTTATAACATTCCATGTATTGAATAAAGGCACAACCCATTATCACAATATTTAGTGATTATACCTCCTTATTCAGGCCATAAACTAGAGTAAATGGCAACTAGAGTAAATGGCATAATACCTTGTCTATACAATGTTTGACATTGAACAATTCCAAAAATAAGAGCCCTATTATGTTATGATGCCTACACAGATATGATACGATCCACACTTGTTTAAATGTCATTTTTTAGACAACAAAGATGAATTACTCATTAGAGATGTCAAAGTAGGAGCTAAGTTTTTGCTAGACTTACCACATGGAAATCTAATTAGTTTAATTAGAACTCCTAGTAATGCACCTTGGATTCAACCATTCAAATAGGCATCAACTAATTATAGTTAAGATTTAGTCCAAATGCCATAGTATAACCAAAATCTGCTTACAAAAGAGAAATGCCCTATGGATAAATAAATGGAGCAATGACAACAAATGTACTAAAATTGTTTCATCCTAGCTCACAATATTAATGCAAGGGCTATTTCTAACATGTCGTTTATTGAGATAACATTGTCAATAGGACAAAAAATGGATTCTTTAAGATATACAAGCCAAAATGTAGACCCATATAGCCAAATCATGTTTTTTGGTGACATGTATAATGTCCCTATTTTGATGGAATAGACTACCACTCAAATGAAATATCTCACTTCAAATTTTGTGGATAGCATGCAAGTGCATTATAATATAAACCAAAGTGGGACTAGTTTGCTACTGAGTAATACATAGGAAATTCCTCTAAAAAATGCCATGGTGGATTACAATAATAGTAGATAGGTATGCCTATTTCCAAAAAAAAAAAAAAAACCTCCACTCCTCAACCAACTACTTCCTCGAGCATGCAATAGGGTGTAATGAACCAACAACAAACCAAATTACCATTGCAATAAGTGCAGAATACTATGCCACCTCAATAGATGATGATGAATGTTCCACTACAATAAGCACAAACCAATATACCTCAACAATCGTAAATGTTTCTATTGGTCATAATGTGCCAATTGGTCAAAAAAATACCAAGCCCCCAACAGTTGCCTAACCAATAATGGGTTTTCAACCAACAATAAGGTTATTATGTAAAATAGGTGCCAGGAGATATGTAACAATTGCCTTTCACCCAATAGGTATCACATGTACAATGAGGATCCAATAGTAGGGATCTAGTTATCAACATTTTCCCTATATGAAATAGATTTTGATAAGTATGTATCAAGTCCCCTCCCAAACCCAATAATACCAACACATTACGCATATCCAAATGCCATTACCATGGCCAAAATTTATTATTCAGGGTTATGTAGCCAATCTAAACCATAAATTATTTCAATAACATCATATTTTATATCCACAATATAATCCCAATGCATAAATATACATACCTAGTCATTCGACCAATTCTACCAACATTCCATAATATTCCTACCCTATCAAGGTAATCCACTTTTGACTTCACAACCTTAATAGAAATACGCCACTCCTTATAATTTCCTTTCCCAAGAGTTACATTAGATGAAGGGTAAAATTCAATATATAAAGATTAGAAAATAAATGAATAAATTCAAACTAGATGAAATATGTTCTTTGTAGACACCTAAATCTAGCCATCGATAACCTCCAATCAGGGTTTTGACCAATTTTGACCCAAAATGCACAATTTGGCCTAATAATACCAAAAGATGCTAAATGATGTGAAAATGCCATATTAAAGTGTTGATTTTGGATAGGGTATCCCTAAATGGGGTAATGCAACTTATGGGCCAACTAACTTTGATCAGTTCATTTCAAGTCAAAATGCCAATTTTGTACGTAGGTGCTCTAAATTGCTCTTTCCTATCAAACCTCTTGCATGAAACATGTGCCTTTGTTATTTTTTATTGGTAACATCCTAAATATGAATATGGTTCCAATGCATCTGATATCACTTTCTAATTCCAATCTAGTCAAATTTTGGACCAATAATAAGACATTCTGATCAATTTGAGTAATTTGTGCACAAAGTGCCTAAACATGCTTAAGACCTAATTAACCCAAATCAAGGCCTAATAAAAAATTCCATGAAAACTTGTTGAATACTTATTTTTGGAAATGAGTATTGATTATCTGCATCATCAAGTGATCTCATTTCTTGAGAAGACATCCATAGGCTATAAATGCCACAAATATTAGGATTCATGCCTCCCATGCCTAATCAATGGCTTCCATGATGCCCTCCATGCCTCTTAATTACCCCTTCTTCCAATTACATTATGAGGATAATTACAAACTTAATTCCAAAAATTGAATTAATCCTCAACCACACATCTCAATCTTGAGATAGATGGTTCAGGTTGATTCTAATCAAATCCAAAAATCTATAAATAGGAGGCCTCACAAAATCATTTCTAAGCTACTTTGGTGTAAAGTTATTATTCTCAAATATATTCAAGATATTTAGTGCAAAGTTATAATTCCAAATTGGTTCTAAAAGCTTCAAGTAATTAGTGTTACCATGCCAAATTGATTCCAAGCCAAGCCACAAGCCAAAGGTGCCAAGGAGAGATGGAGGTAGCCAAGCTTCCATTGCCAATGACTTCATGAGCACAAGCCAAGCAAGCCACCACTACAAAGACATTTGGAGCATCCAAGGAAGGTGAAGGAATTCTTGTGTTTGATTCCTTTCTTTTATGTTATGTTTATCATTTGCTTTTGTTAACTAAGCTCTCCCTATTGTCTAGGCCTAGAGATGTTATGTTATTAGTGTGTTTCTTTCATTTTGTTTTCATTTTGGAACTAACACCATACTAACCATCCTCTCTTGAGTTAAATTCCTAGATTACATAATGGCATGCCTGATGGGACTAGATGCATCTCACACTTGAAGGAGATCCCTTTGTAAATCTAAAATATTTATTTGGGCTCTTAAAACTCTTGCAAATTGATTTTCTAATTTTATTTTGCCTTTTTCTTACCATATTTTTACATAGTAACTAACGTCGACAAGAAATACTGACATCAATTACCTAACTTAATCTATGTCGGTCAGCAAAATTGACATCAGTTAGATCTCAGTTAGCTAGAGTAACTGATGTCGATGGTAATAATCGACATCGATCACTATGTTTTTCCAAAAACACAGACCTAAGAGCTACTTTTCCAAAGTTTATTATTTCAAGATAAAAAGGGCTTCAAATCTAAAAGATATGCTAACAAATTTTCCACAAGACCAAGCTAGATATTTGCTCAAAACATGTTTAAATCAACTTTGCATGCTTAAAAATCAATTAGGAACCTTGTTTTTGGGTGATTAACAAAGAATTTAAGTGTTTTTGGTGAATTTTTTATAAAGTTTACAACTAAGGCCAAGGGGTCAAATGAACACCACCAAATCTTTCATTTTGGGTTTAAAATTGAGCACACTTGTCAAGTCTTGTTTGCATTAGTTGTTTAATCAAATCTTATTCAGCAAAGAGGAATGTTGCATGTATGCTCTTCCATTTATCCCCTATAAGGAACCCTTGGAATCAAAAGAACCATTCCTATTTCAAAATAGCCTAGTCTAAGGCTTAGAAAGAAAGTCATCTGAAGCAATCCCCAAAAACTCATCAAAGTTTGGGTGACTTTGAAAATGACCCTAAAGTCTTTCTATTTTATGATTTCCTTATTTTCATGTAAAATTGGCTTAAAAGGGGGATGTCATTAACTCCCATGAGTTATTTAAAGAAGCTTTAACTTGAGGTTTCACCTCCTAGCATTGAATTCATTTGGCTCCTTTGGAGTTACACATGAGACGTATCTACATTTGGACATCACACTACATTAAGTGAACAATAGGATGTAGTAGTTGTAAAAAGGACTAGACCTTTTTACAACTAGTCAATGTCATGATCACCCAGTTTCTATGCTTATATTTACATCATTTGATGTGAAATTCATTATGCAATTGATTCCCCTAGAATGTTTGAAACTTGATAGTTTAGTCAACCCCACATGCCATACCCTTTCTAGGATTTGGATGATTATACTTAATGTATTTTGGTAATTTTTGCTTGGTATGTTTTGAGACTAAAACTTGTTTGTTTTTTCATAAGCCATGTCAAAAAAATGCATTTGAATTGTGAAGGGTAGTGTTATGCTGCCCAAATCATGTCAAAACATTTTAAGTCTCTAAAGCATAACATTGACCACATCATTCAGATATGCTTATGTAATTAGGCTATTCAATTTGTTTCAAGACTTATTTACCATTGTATCAAAAACCATTTGTTTCAAACCATTTTGTATATACCATTTAGACCTTTGTCTTGTGCCGTCATGTTTTCCAATCTTGTTTAGCTTATTTGGTCAAATCTTAGTTTTTAAATGTTGAGTTTTCAATTAGCCTTGTTAAGTTTGGATCCAAACATTGAATGATTTATGTTTAAGCCTCACTTCATGGGGTTGATACACATACTTTTCTCTTTTGGGTTGCATTACTTCGGTTAATCAATTACCCAAAATTGAAAACTATTTATGGTTTGTTTATTTAATGCCGATCCTCATCATTGTTTGTGCCTTTATTTGGGAGAACACAACCTTTTTCAAAGATCCGTTTGTCTTATACCTTATGATAATTGATCATGTTTATGTTTGATTCCATGTTTCAAGTTTATGTCAAAATTGTTTCCAAGCTTGTTAGATTAAATCACATCACATTAGCCTTTGTTTCAAGTCTAGCTTTTGACACCATTTAGCCAAAAGTCCTAGCACATGCCTGTTTGTTTGAGCCTAGATTTTGACTCCACGTTTGGACAAAAGACTTAGTAACTCAACTTTTTCCTTTCCTAGTTTAGACCTTGTTTAGAACACTTTGAGCTAGACCTTTGGCATGCCAACTTTTATTTAGACACTTGACCTTTTATGCGTATGACATTTGACATTAGACATTTGATGTTATGTTGTTTTATGCCAAGTCTTAGCACAAATAATTTTGGAGATACAGCTCCACTTTCAAACCATATTGGAGATATAGCTCCACCCCTTCAACCAAGTTAGACCAAATTTGAACCATTTGTCTATTGGACATAGTTTTTTAGAGGTTGTAGAAATCTAAGTCCTTTTGTTTTTAAACCTTTCATCATCTATGCGGATATGTCTCACTACACTTATAGTGGAGTCACTTACAATCTGAATTATGATATAATGGCCACACAAAATGACTTTTATGGATTTTTTAAAGACCCCAATGATTCTAATATAGTTTATGAGATAGATTTCTATCTACCTCATATTAATCATTCATGGGAATAAAGTCACGAAGCAAATTATGATCCAACTCAAGACCTTGATTGGTATGAAGAGGCTTGTGAAGACGAATTTGAAGACCCAACTATAGATAATTTTGTTTGGGATATGAATCCATACCCTCTTTTTAAAAATTAGTACATGGAACATAGTCAAGAACTAGTTTATGATCCAACTCATGACTAAGATGAAATGGTTTATGAGAAAAACTTGGATGCTTTTGCTTGTGTAAGAAATCAAGTTTCATGACATCATTTTGTTATCCAATTATCAACTACCCCTAACCCTCCTTTGGATTATATGAGCTATCAAGCTTCTTAATATCCAAGGAATATCATTCCCATACCAGGACCTCATCCTTTGGTTGGTGTGAACAATCAAGCTCCACAATGCCCCTTCATCATTCCAAGACCTAGTCTTTTGGCTTGTGTGAGTAATTAAGCTCCACACCACCCTATCATGACCACCTTAAGACTTTTTCATTTGGCTCATGTGATTAATCATACTCCCCAAGGACCTACCATTATCCAACCATAAGTCATTCCTTTTCTAGTACCGCAAGTCATCCCATCCAAACCTCAACCCATCCAATAATTTGAAGACCAAGCTATGTTTAAAATTGGTATTTTCTAACTTATTGGAAACCAAGGCCAAGAGAGCCAACCAATCCAAAATGTTTTTATTGAATCAATCATTTTTGATAAGTCAACCTATGATAGATTATCTATTGATCCTATATCAGTTGTAAAGGAGTCTCACTCTGAGGAGCCAGTCTTTACTAAGTCACTTCTTAATGATTATAACTACCTTTGGGAAAATCCTTGACCATGTACCTATTTTTCAATATCCTCCTATTGACAAGCCAGACTCTAAGGAGTTGTCTCTTGACTATTTCCCATCCTAGAGGCATCTCACTGTAACAAACTAGTTTTTATGGAGCCCATTATGCCATCATAGGTCATTACTTGTCTAAAAATAAATATTCATCAAGATATCATTGTAATAGAGTACCCATTAGATGAAGAATTAGAGTTATATTTAGGTTTTATTCTTGAACTAACATCAGATTTAGCATCAAAATTAGAATCAACATTAGTCTCAACATCAGATTTAGAGTCCCTTGATTTAGAATCAGATTCAAAAGAAGAATATGTTCATGATTGTTACAACATTGGTTATGCATGCCTCACATATCAATTTGAATACATTTGTGATCATTCAATATTTTTTGAGGATGATTACTTCAACTTTGACATAATTTATCCTAGTATCTTCTACAAGGATTGTACAACCTCTCCCCATTCCATAGGCCATTACCATCAACCAAGATAACCATATCATTGACATTCCATCTCACACAAGTGTTGATTGGGGTTGATAGAATCACACTTTGATGAACTGCATCCATGGTCACATAGTAATTGAAGAAGAGCAAGGAGACCAAGACAACATTCATGAAGTAGAAGAACACTCTCTTAGTGAAACCTTTTCAGAGGTACTAGGGGACAATCCAAGTCAAAATTTATCTTCTTCTAGTGAAATTTTTTTAGAAGCACTAGAAGAAAATAAAAGCCAAAATCCAATGTTCATTAGTGAGACCTTTTTGGAGGCGCTACAACAAAATCAAGACAACTTCATTGGAGAAAATATCATTGAGGCACCAATAGCTAAGTACAAAATTTTTTCACTACTTGATGAAGACAAAATCAAAGATCAAATGAAAATCACTTCCAATCTATAGCCTAATCAGATGGTAGCTACTCTCAAGAATAAACAAATAAAAAAATCTAGTGGTCTTATCAAGAGAACAAGTCTTCGGCCCCACCACAACCAAAAATATGTTGAATATGGCATTAGCAACATTACATGTGACTAAAAATCTTGATCTTCATTTGTTTCCCCACCATTCCACATTCCATTATCATCTACCATTCCATTTTACAATCAAACCTACCATCCATTATTTGTCCTTGTTTACCATCCATGGCCACACTTTCCTTTACACCTTGTCTCGATACTTGAAGGAATCAGAATCAATGACCAATGAAGATCATAAAAGCATTCTTAGTAACTAAATCTACAAGTAGTTTTTGATAGAATAACTATTTATATGAGGTGTGGGCTAGCAATTAACATGATCAAGTATTTTGTTTGTATCATTTGTTGATCAGGATGTGTATCTCCATCTCAATAGGAACAATAGAATAAAAAACCACACCCAAGCCAAAAACATGTACCATATAGTTTCACATTGCCATGCCATTTCCATTTTTACATATCCATTTACCATTATTTTAGATCCTAGCCATTCACCCTATCACTTGGAGGCACCCCTACTACCATTTTATCCAATCTATCTAGACCATCATTATCCTGAACAAGATCATACCATCCTATCATTCCATTCCTATTTTGACCTTTTTGTGGGTGGATTCCAATCAAGTTTCAATAATCAATCCAATCCATGTTTATAATGATAGTCTATGAAAGTAGTGTGACAGTCGATCTAGCAAGATATTTTTCATCCTATCAAGCTTGTTTATGTGAACCTAATTATAACCGCCTATGGACAAATCAATGTCTCACCAGTCTTGCTACTAATTATAACTTTCTATGGGAAAATTAATATCATTGACCTATGCCATTGTATCCTAGTTATAACCACCTATGGGCAAACTAGGGGCAACACTTGTTTATCATGCATTGCCACATCACCTTACCATTATTGTTTTCATTTGACTAGCCATTTGTTAGATTTGAAAACTTATTGGGACCTAGTTGGTTTTTCCTTTCCTTTTGTGTTGATGAAATTAATATGAGGTCATGCTTAATTCATGTTGAGGTCACCTCAGTCCCCCTTTCCATAAGCTCTCATCATTTTATGAGAAACCTAAGCCAAACACTCTTTTTATTTTGTGAGTGGGTATCTTATCATTCTATAACAAGTTAAGATACCTCAACATGCCAAAAATATTCATAATATTTTAAAATCCAAAAATATTTGTCCTGTCTAAGCCTAGTTAGTTATCTTTGATCCATCTTACTAGGGCATTGTAATTGTTAGGATTATTTCTTTTGCTTTTATTTTCAAGCTTTTTATTTGTTTATTTATTTTAGGTTATTTATTTATTTTTGTTTGTTTGTTTATTTATTTGCTTGCCTATTTATTTGCTTTCAGCACTGTTACCTCGACTCAATCTCTATGTGTTCATTGGGAGATTCCTCGAGCACATTATTCTTGAGTCCATCCATATTCATATGGCAAAATTATCCTCATGGTTTTTATCATTATTTCACTATTTTTGAGTGTTTATTAGATATTGGGAGTCAATATTTATGCATATTTTGGCTAAGTCTTCATGGTGTTCTATCATGAATCCTACCATCACATGCTATAAAAACAATTAGCTTCAAGAAGGTCTACAATAAATAGAGCTACAAAAGTTTCTCATTGATACCTTGATAAAATACTTCCATCCCACCCTTGAACGAATCAACCCAATGACCATTCTAGTTGTATCATTTCTAATCAAGATGAGCGTCTCCTCATTAGTAGGTACAACAGAATCATTTACACTAATCAATTTTATTCTTCTATTCATATCTTTCATTACTTTGTACCCACTCATCTTTAATCTATATTCTAGGTTATATCTTTGAGTTATGCTTGCCAATCAACCCTAACTGGGGCACAACCATCTTTAGTTAATCCAAGTCTCTTAATGATTACAACCACCTATGGGCAAATCATTATTTTGACTTTTATTCCTGATTATAACCACCTGTGGGAAAATCAATATCCTTTTTACATCAATGCATGCAAGAATTTTCTAATTTAGGATTAATCTCAACCATGGGTTAATGACACCTTTCTTCTTGTTTCTTTTTGAGGGACCATCCATCAATAAATGTGATGGCCACTCCCTCGAGCGAGAATCATCATAGGCTTCTCAAAAACCATTTGGAGCTTTGTTCTCCAAACATTATCTTCATTTTGGCATACAGGGAATTTCTTATTATTTGAGAAGACATTACTTTGTCTATGGTTTACAACATCTTCCCAAACAGGGGTAAACTATAAACACCTAAATCTGGCCATCGATAACATCCAATTATTCTTTTGACCAATTTCTATCCAAAATGCATAATTTGGCCTAAAAACACTAAAACATGCTAAATGATGTGAAAATGACATATTCAAGTGATGATTTTGGCTAGGGTATCCCTAAATGGAGTAATGCAATTTATGGGCCAGATAACTTTGATCAGATCATTTCAAGTCAAAATGCCAATTTTGCACCTAGGTGCTCTGGATTGCTCTTTCCTATAAAACCTCTTGCATGAGACATGTGCCTTTGTTATTTGTTGTTTGTAACATCCTAAATAGGAATGTAGTTCCAACACATTTGACATCCCCTTCTAATTCTAATCCAATCAAATTTTGGACCAATAGCAAGACATTTTGATCAATTTGAGTAATTTGTGCACAAAGTGCCTAAACATGCTTAAGAGATAATTAACCCAAATCAAGGCCTAATCAAAAATTCCATAGAAACTTGTTTAATACTTATTTTTGTTAATTAATATTGAATATTTGCATCATCAAGTGACCTCATTTCTTGGGAAGACATCCCTAGGCCATAAATGCCATAAATATTAGGATTCATGCCTCACATGCCTCATCAATGCCTTCCATGATGCCCTCCATGCCTCTTAATTACCCCTTCTTACAATGCCATGATGAGGATAATTACAAACTTAATTCCAAAAATTGAATTAATCCTCAACCTCACATCTCAATCTTGAGATGGATG
This sequence comes from Torreya grandis, assembly GCA_037957365.1. NCBI lineage: Eukaryota > Viridiplantae > Streptophyta > Pinopsida > Cupressales > Taxaceae > Torreya > Torreya grandis. Next base: position 238,857 of record JARHVA010003344.1, on the reverse strand, counting down.
GTTCAGGTTGATTTTGATCAAATCCAAAAATCTATAAATAGGAGGCCTCAAAACATCATTTCTAAGATATTTTCATGCAAAGTTATTATGCTCAAATATCTTCAAGATATTTAATACAAAGTTATAATGCCAAATTAGTTCCAAAAGCTTCAAGTAATTAGTGTTACCATGCCAAATTGATTCCAAGCCAAGCCAAGTCACAAGCCAAAGGTGCCAAGGAGAGATGGAGGTATCCAAGCTTCTATTGCCAAGGAATTCATGAGCACAAGCTAAGCAAGCCACCACTACAAAGGCATTTGGAGCATCTAAGGAAGATGAAGGAATTCTTGTGTTTGATTCCTTGCTTTTTTGTTGTGTTATTTTCTTTTGTTAATTAAGCTCTCCCTAGTGTCTAGGCCTAGAAATGTTATGCTATTAGTGTGTTTCTTTCATTTTGTTTTCATTTTGAAACTAACACCATACTAACCATCCTCTCTTGAGTCAAATTCCTAGATCACACTCTTATCCATTCAAGAAGGAGTATTTACAAACACCATTTCCATTAGGTTACGATCCACCTAAATTTAAAAAATAAAAAGGCAAAGGTGACCCTAAAGAGCATCTAAAATAATTATTTATTTCTTATGATCAAGTGGTCTATAATGACATATGATTTCTTCTACTCTTCCAAAGGAGTCTAAAATGACATGGCTTGGAATGGCTATTGAAATTACTAAAGAATTTTGTAACTAAATTTGATGATCTTTTAGAAAAAAATTTATAACACTTTTTATATAATCTCGAGCATGAGATTATTATTGTGGATTTAGGCCAAGCTAAATAGAAGACTATTGAAAGCTTTATTGCATACTTACAATCATGGAGAGTACTAACAAGCTGGGTTACTCACAATCTACTAGATAAATAGTTGGTCATGATATTTATTAGGAGATTACATATAGATATATCATACCACCTCAAGATGTAATGTGCTCATACATTCAAATATTTCATAGAGAAAGGAATACATATTGTGAAAGCCCTTATCAATAAAGGGATAATCAAGCTATCATCTTCTAATCAGAGCTAGAATCAACATCGAGGCCAACATAACCAGAACTAGAACTAAGGCCATAACCATAATTATAAACCAATTCAAATACCAAATTTAATGACACCTTGAGCCAATAAAAATGAGATACCTAAACCCTACAACCACAATAAGAATTTTGTTGGTAATGGAGTTACTAAATCATACCATGTTTAGATAGTTCAAACACTAATTTTTCATTTACTTCTACCCACTCAACAACCACATCATCCATAAATTCAACTAAGACCTCCACAAGACCAACTACCACAAAATTAAACCCAATTAAAAACTCCTCATCTAAAGAAAATCCTACCCATTGTTAGATAGTTTAGTGACCTTGGTGAGCCTATTGAATTTGTGATCTAAATATTGGTTCAATTAAATATGATCAGTTGGCTGATATTGAATTCATTTCCTAAATGGATTCCTTTTCTTGATTGGTACAAGGACATGAATTTTTTGAGTACCATCATGTTAGAGGACATTCCATAAAATGGTGTATCTAACTCAGGTATTTGATTAAGAATGTACTGGAGAATGGAGAGATAAAAAGAGACACTCATGCTTCTATTACCAATCATAACTTAGATAGATACTAGAATATGTTTTCCCAACATGATAATAACAACAACTAGCAACAATACCAACAACAATGATAATGAACTCCATCATAAAATAAATAACAACTCCAGCCATAAAAATAACAATAGAATGGTCAGAACCAAGGGAAAAATGACTAAACCAACCAAGGAGGTAATCATGTTGTTGCATATACCTATAATAATATTATAGGACACATTTTAGGTGGCCATGTTTCCGCTATCACCATTAACCCTAGATCAATGACCAATAAACCTAGATCTTCACCCAATAATGCCTATTTTCTAAGTAATACTTATTAGCCTCCTTATGTTGGTGATCCTTCTATGGACCATATCAATAACCTATATTTTTATTATCCTATAATCACCATTCTAAGCCTCATTACCTACCTTGCCAACTACCAAAGCAAAATTATAGATTGAGATTTCGTAATTGTAACTCGATGAGTCACAATCACTATCAAATGACTGCAACCAAATACTACAAGTGAGCCTAATCAGCCTTTCATGCCTATCTAAAATAAACCAACTAATAAAATTAAGGGGAAGCCCTGTGATATTATGGAAAAATTTAATAAGACACCTACACACATATCCATCATATATTTATTATATACATCTACCATCTACAAAGACATCTTAAATTAGTATGTGATATAATCCCTTTTGCCATATGAGATCACTCCTAACAAATTCCAAGCCATGGTAGGACACTTGGCCCCTAGCCAAAATCTCACCTTTGACTAAAGTGACATGTCATCTCTAGGCCCTCTACATAAGAACCCATTTTATATTGAGGTTGGTATAGCAAGCCATAGAGTTAAACATGTCCTTGTAGACAATGGTTTAGGTCTCAAAATTGTGTCTCTGAAGTTGGTCAAACATCTTGGATATACAAGAGTCAACTTACATTGAAATACCATCATTATCAAGGCATATGATAATAAAAAATGAGAATCTCAAAGTACTATTATCTTGCTAGTAGTCATTGGGCCATTAACCTATGATAGTTTGTGCCATGTTTTAGACTTGGAAATATCTTACAATCTATTATTTGGCTGACCCTAGATCCCTAAAATTAAAGTTATACCTTCTACATTTCATCAATATATAAAATTTCCACATTTAGGAATGAAAGTGACTTTACCAACTGATCTTTAGCCATATTAGTATTGTAAATGCCATGAGGTTGGATACAAAATCTATAACTACCAATTTGGCATGAATCTTATGACCAAATCAGATGGAGAAAGAGCCATGCCCAAAATCTAATTAAATTGACCCAGATATCTTAGCCTCTACCTTAGCCATACCTCTAACAGATATTTCCAACCACTTCTAAATAACTGACAAAGGTCTCAGAAAATACAGTACTCATAATGCATTCCATATTACCAAACTACCTAAAAATCCAAAAGCTTATGCAATACCTAAGGAAAAAAATACTCATATTGAGTGTAAAACCAAATGAAAATATTAGCTAAATAATCTCATTATTTTCAAACCATCCTCTGGCCTAGAACAGGTCCCATTAGCAAAAGATGATTCATGACTCTGCATTGATGAATTAGTCGATTGTTACCAAAGTTCAAAGTATCCTATTCCTAACCAAATTATGGATCTCCTATCTTATAAATACATAGGCTTGGGGCTACATCAATAAGGAATAATTAAATCGATATCAATGACCAAGTACAAGGAAACCCATGGTATTGGATTTAAACCATTTGGGGGTGATCCCACATACCTTATTCATGTTTTAACACTAATGACTAGAAATGATGATGTTGATAGTGACATAGGGTTTGATTATATCATCTAGATTTCCTTACCGCTACAAATTTGTCTAACCCCCATGCCATTTGCACCATTAACCCTATTTATCAACCTTCACATTTAACCCTTTACCATCCATAATTGATAGAATGGGACCAACAAGAGTCAACAATGCCATTAGATGAGTTTGAAAATGATGAGGCCATTTCTAAATTTCTAGGATTGAGGAGTCACTTTCCTCTTGGAGACCACAAGTAGGGTTTTCCTATTAGATTGTATCATGTTGCCTACTTCAGAGATTAGGTAAATTTCCCTAGCCAAAAATAAAAATAAAATCAAACATTGAGGTCTGAAAGTGAAAGCCTCTTTTTGAGGTGCTTTATAAAAAGGGAAAAAGTAAAAATAAAGGCAAGTCTCTTGGAAAAAATTGATTTATGATTCCATTAGATGGATATGTTTACCCCTCTTCCTATGAAGCATAGGAAACTTATAGCCCAAATCCTATTTATGGATCAGAGATTAGTACTAAGGAGCAACAAGATTTTGCATAGATTATTAAAAATCACCCTAAGGTATTTGTTTCATGGTTGACACTAGCATTAGGATTTCTAATTCATCATACTTAGGAGAATTAGATAAGCGAGTCTAGCTGGAGGACTTTACCATTACCAGTCAATTCAAATTATTTCTAACTATTTTAGATAATGGTTCTACACTTCTTGTGGAGGACACATTAGAGGTGAACATTGGGACTCCAGAGGACCTAAAGTGGATTATACTATGCATATCCCTTACTGAAAAGGAACATGAATTTTTTACATCCCTTTTAAGTAAATTTGTTGACACATTTACATGGGCCTATTCAAACATGCTAGGTTTGGACCATACCTTGGTTGTACACCATCTTGTTGTATATCTTGATGCCAACCCTGTTAAATAAAATTTGGATAACATGCATTATCATATTGTTGTGTTAGTCAAGAAAGAGTTGAAAAACTCTTAGATGTGAAATGCATCAAGCCAATTGACTATTTAGAGTAGATTTCAAACATTGTGCCAGTGACTAAGAAACCAAAAGGTATCAAAAAATTTATTGATTTCAAAGATAACAAAAAATCTTACCCAAAATATAACTTTTCTTTGCCTAATATTGGCATGATAGTCGACTCAATGGTTAGTTATGAAATGATCTCTCTAATGGATGGATTTTTAGGGTATAATTAGATTAGAATCACACTAAAAGACTAGCAGAAGATAGCATTCACCACTATGTGGGGAACATTTTATTATCAGGTGATGTCATTTTGACTTAAGAATGTTGGGTCCACTTACCAAATATATGTGATAGTGATTTTATATGACATGATGCATGGCATAGTTGAAGACTATCTCGATGATATCCTAGGTAAGTCAAAGACCCGTGTTGATCATCCATTCGTAATGCAAAGAATATTAGAGAGACTTTACAAGTACAAAATTAGGCTTAACCTAAATAAATGTGTATTTGGCATCACTTCTGGCAAGCTGTTAGGTTTCATTATCTCTCATATGGGTATTTAATTTGACCCAACCAAAGTTTATGCGATTACATAAATGCCACCACCATCTATTTTAAAGTAGCTTTATAGTTTGCAGGGTAAAATTCAATCTATCAAACACTTCATCTCATAATTAATCAGCAAATAACATCCATTTATGCACTTGCTAAAGAAAGGCATTACATTTTCCTAGAATGAATAATCTCAAAAATCATTTGAATACCTTAAAAAATATCTTGACAACCCACCTGTTTTATTGCCACCAATGCCAAACAAGACATTACTTCTTTATTTCAACAACTAAGAATGCCCTAGGGGAACTTTTGGCACAACACAATGGACATGGAAAAGATCATGATGTGTATTACCTAAGCCACACATTGGTCTCATATGAATATAAATATATGTCGATTGAAAAATCCTATTTAGTAATGGTGTTCTCAGCCTAAAATTTATGTTATTATGTGTTAAACAATAAAACAATTATTATTGCCAAAGTAGGTCCACTCAAATATCTACTTTCCAAATCAACTCTATAAGGTTGTATGGAAAAATGGATCATGTTATTGAGTGAGTTTAAAATTAAGTATGCCAACCATAAGTCCATTAAGGGGAAAGTACTCATAGATCAGCATATAGAAGCTCCTCTTCAAGATACCTAACCTCTTACATTTGGATTTCTAGATGAGGCCATTATGACCATTGAATAATCAAATGCACCTCTTGAGGCTAGATAGTGGAATATGTTCTTTCATGGTTCATTTATAGCTCATGGATCAAATTCTGGAATATTATTTTTTATGCCACAAAAGGATCTCATTCCCAAGTCTTTTCCTATTGGACTTCCATATACCAATAACATGTCTAAGTATGAAGTGCTCATTGTAGGGCTTTATAAACCAGTATAGTGGAACATTTAGCATTTAATGGTATATGGTGATTCTCAATTAATCATCAATCAAGTTACAAACTAGTACCATACCAAGGATGAGAAGTTGGTGCCCTATAAATATATGGTCAATATTCTCAAGTAGTAGATTTACGACATCTAATTTGAAAGAATACCTCTAGCCAATAACATAACAATGAATGTTATGGCCACTATTGGTTCAATGATCAAAAACATAGACAAAGAAAGGGATTATCAATTTCTTGTTGAACATCTCTTAGCACCGACACATGAATAATCAACCATCAAGATGGTTTGTGACATTATTGGTCCCATGTCTTCTTGGTACTCAGACATATATGCCTATCTTCAAGACCAAACCATGTCTCCTAATTTATCACATAAGAAACAAAAATCCTTCACCCACAAAGCTTCTTGATATACCCTACTTGGACCAACCTTGTATTGTAGAAGCTATGATGGAACTCTGCTTCATTATTTACCTTCAGTAGAATTTGAACTAATGTTAAGGGAAGTTCATGAAGGAGTGTGTGGAGCCCATTCTACTAAGGTAATCTTAGCTAAAATTTTATTGCATACTAGTTATTATTGGCCAATGATGGAAGTAGACATAACTATAAATGTGAAGAGGTGTGCGTCAAAAGCATGTCAATTTGATTCATGCTCTGGCCAAGACACTCAAACCATTGACAATACCATGGCCATTCTCAATGTGAAGACTTGACCTTGTCAAGAAGATCAACCCAACATCTTCATATGGCCATTAACATGTCATGACTGCTACTGAGAATTTTAATAAGTGGGTGGAATCCATTCTCCTCACTTACATAACCAATAAGCAGATCTCCAAGTTCATATTCAACCATCTCATCTATCATTATGACATCCCATCCAACATTATATCTAATAATGGAAGATCATTCAATATAAAAGATGTGAAAGCATTTTGTTCTCAGTATCACATCAAATAACATTTCTCTATTGCATACTATCTACAAGGCAACAAACCAAGGTGATGCTTATAATAAAAACATTATCAATATTTTGAAGAAGATTATTAATGATGTTGGTTGTAATTAGCACTTGCAGTGATTTAACACCCTCTGAGCATATTGTACCACATTCCATACTCCAACAAGAGCTATACCCTATAAACTTGTTTATGAAACTAAAGACATCCTTTTCATCAAGGTCAAGTTGCTTTATCTTTGAATTTCATTGCACCACATCATCAATGATAAATATTACATAGTATCTCACTTACAAGAGTTAGTCCTACTTGATGGAAAATGCTTGTCTGCTTTGACTAATCTTCAGGCATATCAGAATCAATCAAAAGGTCAATACAATAGGTACATTAAGCATTGTGAATTCAAACTTGGTGACCTTGTGTTAAAGGAGAATGAGAAAAATATAAATGCTAAAACCAAGAAAAAAGAAAAGTTCCAACCAAACTAGTTAGGTCCCTATGTAGTTGTTACCAACTATGGTTCTAGAGCATATAAGATCACTATACAATAGGTAGATGAACTTGACGAACCAATGAACATAATGCACCTCAAAAAAATTTACACTTGAGGGACTTGGATTATTATCTACAGGATTCATTTAAGTTTCATCACATTATACCTATTCTTTGTACTATAACCCTTACCATTCTACCATGCCCTTAACCCTTCACTAGTCGGTTCTTTTTACCTAAACTTGCCTATCACATTTTGCCTTGGTTCTAATTTATTTGTACTTCAAGCATGTTCAGTGGTTGATGACACATTAAGTTCTAGTAATTGTTTTAGGATAAAACATTGGATTGGCAGTATATGAAAATAGTATGACAGTGGTCTTGGCAATTGCATCCTTCATTTGTTGTTTTGTTCCCACCTCATTCTACTAATTATAACCACCTATGGGAAAATTAGTACCACTAACCCTTTGTCGTTATTCCTTAATTATAACCACCTATGGGAAAATTAGGAGCAACACCTTTTACCATGTAGTGACACGTCACCTTGCCATTACTATTACCATTTGCCTTGCCATTTGTCTATACCTAAACTTGTTGGAACTTTATTAGATGCCTTTTGTGTGGACAAAACTACAATGACTTGAGGTCTTGTGAGACTATGTAGGCAACATTCAATTTATGTTGAGGTCAATTCAGTCACCCTTAACCATACTTTTGTCATTTTCCTAATTCTTAATTGCTAATAAATAATGGAATTCAAAATAAAAATGATATAAAAAAGTAAATAAACAAAGCATTTTTTTAAAAATGTAAAAATACAAAGACCTTCAAGTTACTTGAGGGGTTTGGTAATCCTTGTCAAAATCATGTTTTTTAAGTGTATGAACACTAACCCTAACACGACCTACATTGGTAATTATATTTTCACATGATGGCCTACTAATCATCATATATATCTAATATTTAAAAATGTCATTTAACTTTAAAAAACTAATCATATTTGTTAAGTCTAAATTTTATCCTATTTACATTTTTTTTTTAAAAAAAATCATTTTATTATCTTCAAAAACATATATATTTTCTTCAAAATTTTAATTTATTAAAAATAAGGAGAAAAATTAAAATGCAATTTATAATTTTCTCAGAAATTTTACATATAACTTAACAAATAAAAGAAAGAAACTAAATTGGGAATTGATTTTCATATAACCATGGAAAAAAAAACAATGAAACCAAATTAGAATTTTTTACAAATAAAAAGAGTGAAAAAATAATTTGGAAAAATATATGAAAGTGAGTTGACTATCAACGATGAGTGTAGAGTAGTTAGAAGTTTTTTTCTTGGGTAAGGTGTTAATTATTTATATATATAATTTTTACTATTTGTTATTTAAAACAATGAAACCAAATTAGAATTTTTTACAAATAAAAAGAGTGAAAAAAATAATTTGGAAAAATACATGAAAGTGAGTTGACTATCAACGATGAGTGTAGAGTAGTTAGAAGTTTTATAAGTTTTTTTTTTGTAAGGTGTTAATTATTTATATATATAATTTTTACTATTTATTATTTAAAAAAAAATTATTAGGATATTTTTTTATAAATATTAAATAAATATAAATTAAATTTATTTATTAAAATTAGAAATTATATATTTTTGATTTTTTGTTTTATAAGGATGGCATATATTCTTTCTCTTCATTTCAAAATAAAACTTTTCTTTCTTTTTTCTATTGTCTATTTCTCCTCTCTTTTTCATAATATGGTATCCTTCTCTCCAAGAACATTGTCTTTCTCCTTTGTCTCTCTCAAAGTTGAAAATAAATTGAATCAGGAAGGCCCATACACCCTCCCAATTATATCCATGTAAACATTAAAATAATTCTTGGCTTATTTCAATGTTTACATTTTCTTATTGAATATGACAAATAATTATAATATTGTAAGAATTTATTTACATCTGAAGATTTACAATTGTCTTTATATATATATATATGATTTTTTTTTTTGATTGTATGTATGAAAGTATTATATAAAATCTTGTTTATATTTTCAAAATAAATATATAATAAATTTACAATGTTAAGTAATTATATATTTAAATCACTGAATTATTTTCGTTAAACAATTACAAGAAAAAAGCATATATCTTCATGAATAGATATAAACAATCATCATTCTTATTAATTAAACTATAACCTTTTTAATTACATAATCATTATTAAAATATATAATAATTTTTATAATTAAAATATCTATAAAATAACGAATAAATGATATTTGTGAACATAAAATATGACATTCAAAAATTCCAATAAAAATTAATGCATAATTATTATAATTTTAAACTATATAATAAGCAATATTGACACATAGAAAGACAACATTGTGAAAAATTCAAAGGAAGATCTTATGCCTATTAAATTTGGTGTTGAAAACTGCTTGAGTTAGAAAAAAAATCTTTACTTGAGCAGTCTGAATTTTTAGTATGTCTAATGGTTGACAATAATCAAGTGAAGTGAATTTTGTAGAGATTGAATGAAACATTTACACATCATCATGTTTTCAATTTATAATATTTTATGAAATTAAAATTTTAATTTTAATTAATTTATAATTTTTTTAAACTAAAAGGGGTAAAAATTTATTGAAAAAATGAAGATGGGAGAATTACAAAGCCTTATCCTGCTCAAGAAGTTGAGCTAGGTTAAGGGATAAACTCAAAGGAAGCATCTTCTGATCATGAATACACCAATTTGGCCCATACTCAGAGGCCCATTTAGCCAGACAGTCTGCTACAGCATTCCACTCACGGGGAATGTGCTTAAAGGAAACTGACTCCAAAGAAGTACTAATCTGAAGGATCTACTAGACAACTGCAGCCAGTTGCCAATCCAATTTGTCAAAAATATGATTACTCAGCAAATTAACTACCACCTGCAAATCCGACTCACAAATGATATTATGCTAGCCATGTTTACAACAAGTTTGCATTGCCTCCAGGATAGCCATGGCCTCCATAAGATTGTTGGTATGGTGACCCTTATAAATAGAAAACAGAAAACGAATCTCAACAGAACTGTCCCTTCCAATGCCGCCTATTCCAGCAGCACCTAGATTTCCTTTTTAGGAACTATCGATATTGATCTTAAAAACTCCATCCACAGGAGGCAACCAATGTCCCACTCAGTTGACCGGACACATCTGCTACCTGGTCCTCTTCATAGGACGCATGTGAGGAGCGAGGGAGGATGTCGAAGGCATAACAGGGGAAAAGCATGACAGAATCTTAGATTCCACAGGATCTAAGTCTGCAGCACTGTCGCACTTCACCTAAAGAGTTTCTTGTAGAGCGCTGAGTATTTTCACCCACAAAGCCCTAAGATTCAAACAACAGTCCTAGAAAATTCTCCTATTCCTCTCTAGCCAGAGGTTCCAGAGAATAAAGGAGGGGTCGATTGCCCATGCAGTGTGTAGAATGGACGCCTTGGTAGGAGGATGACCCAGGTCCTACCAAAATTATGCCAAAGAAGATACATGCCAGCAAGGACATCCCCACGCATCCCACCAAAGATGCCATATTCGTTTGGCAAAAGAGCATTGGAAAAAAAGGTAAGACCTAGTCTCTTCGCTATTGCGGCAAAGCATACAAATAGATGGCCCCTGAAATTCTCTTCTGTAAAGGTTATCTTATATTAGACATCGATTGTAAGTGAGAGCCCATAGAAAGAAATTACATTTCGGCCAAGAAAAACAATTCCAAATTTTCTTCCCCCATAAGAATTCGACTTCACCAAAACATTGCTTTATCAGCTCAAGGTAACCAAAAGACACTGAGTACTGACCATTTGAATCACCTCCCCATGCCAGAACATCTCTCCCCCTCAAGGAGGTGCATCCTCTAGTAGCGAGAATCTATGATAACTCTAGCCGATTTTCAACAGTCCCTCCCGGCGGCCAGTCAAAAGAGTTCTTCCATCGGTAAGCAATAGTCGTGCCCAGATTAAAACCTTCTTTATAATGCTCCACTTTGTCCCATCCAGCATCCAGAAAGGAGTCACAAAGGGGCTACAAATGAGGATGAGAGGATAAGAGGGGAGGAGCTCCATCACAGGAATCTTGCCAAAAAAGCGCATCCACACCACTGTTGCAAATCCAAAAGAGGCCGCATTGCACCAAGTGAGCACCAAGCTTAAAGGTGTTCCACACCATAGACCCTCTTCCCTCAATAGGAAGCCTGGGAATATCAGACGGAGCGACCCCTGAACAATACTTAAAAGACAGGGTACGGGCCCAGAGGTGGGATTGGTTGGAGCACCAATGCCAATAAAGTTTGGCGGCAAGAGCTTGACTAGATAGAATAGCAGATCGCAGCCCAATACCTCCTTCTCTCTTTGACCAGCACACATTATTCCAATTAATGAGACTCCATTTAGAATTTCGTAAATTACCACTCCAAAGAAATTGCTAGGAAAGGGCATCATATTCTTTGAGAAAATACATCAGAGCAGCCTGGACCATACTGCGGTAAATGGGAAATGCTTGGATCATGGATTGCAGCAGTGTCACTCTCCCAGCAGTAGAGAGCCATCGGTGGGTCCAATGGTTAATTCTTTGCCTTAATTTGTCAAGAACATTCTGCCAAAAAACCCTGCGCTGTCTACCAACCACTATGGGGATTCCCAAATAAGTCACGGGGAGAGAATGAATTTAAAATCTCAGGGTAGTGGCAGTCCTCCGCTGAATAGACTCCGGAGTGTTGAATTAATTTATAATTTTGAATTGTATTTTGTTGTACAACTTTATTTGAAATTAGAGAAATTAGAGATATATATTTTTTAAATGAAAGAATTTTTAAATTTATGTTTCAGTTTTGTATTTGTTTAAATAATGGGAGCTTAATGTTTATACACTAATTTTAATGGACTTGCAAGTGTAATGGCTGTACATAAATGTTTATAAAAATTGATTTGGAGGAATTATATGTTGAGAATAATAAGGTAAATTTTATATTAATAGAATTTTAAAATTAATTATTATTTTTAAAATGTTGAAAATAACAATTTATTTATATATATAATTATATATAAAAATTTGAATATTTAGTTTTTTATAATTTATTATTTTAAATATTAAAAAAATTTATAATTTAATTAATGATATATATATATATATATATCATTTCAACCTAAAATCATAGCTAATGATTATTAATATTTTATAATATATTTACTGTCTATCATTGTTACTCTTATCGTTGCACGATATTAAACATATCATTAAAAAAATTATATGACGAAGACAGATGTCTACCATTGTTACTATCTATAAGATCCAATTCTTATCATGTAAAAACCAAATCATCTCGTAGAAAATTCTTAGGACTTATCTACCAAATCACTGTATAAAAAAGAATTATTTTGGCAAACTATGCAGCAAGCCATTGTTATTTGATTTTGGGCTAGTTAGTTACGTCACTGATTGCCTTATAAGTAAAGTGCTCACAGTCAATTGTGACCCTTTTGGCTAACATATCCGCCATTGCATTTTTCATTAACACTTGATAGCATTAGAGTCGATAGTGTGAACATTGACTGATTACTCAATACCACCTTAGTTGTAAGCCTTGTTTGATAGTAACAACTTTGCAATATTATTAGACTAGATACCAAGTTATTTACAATATATTTAAAGGGAGGGTCCACAACATAGCCTACAAGCCTAGATTCTTTGGTTATGGTGTTATTGTTTGTGGTTGTTGTATATTAATATATATTTGATTATGATTTATGTTATAAGTATTTTTTATTATATTGTATAGAATTGAATTGATAATTTTATAATAATTATTAAAAAAATAATGATAAAAATTAGATAATATGATATTATTATTTAGTGAGAAAAATATTGAATTTGTTGAAAGTTGTAATAAGGAGAAAAAGGAAAGGAAAGTCTCTTTTAAGGTCGATGATGCAAAGGAAAACTTATGAATTAATTTACATTATATGCAACCATATCATATTTTTAGTATATAAGGATAGTTAATTATATTTTAAATACAAATATTTTATACTTTACTACTTATAAATGTACATATCTTATTTTTGGGGGGGTTTAGAACTTTTGACTTCCTTTTCAAGATCAAGAGTTCTTCAAAGAAAAAAATAACACCTAATCAAATGTAAAAATATATCTATATGTAAATATATTTATTTTTTAAAAATATAACATAAATAATATAAAATTAACATATATGATTATGATGATTTTTAAATAATTATTTGTATATAATAATTATTAAGAAAAATCAAAAATATAAATTGTCTAATCAAATTAATATTATGAATTATAGTAAAGATAAAATATAATTAATATTTTTTAAATTGTAGGAGTAATAGTGAAATTATGATATAATGTGGATGTAATATGTGAAAAGTTGAAAAATTAAATTGACATTTATAAAGAAAATAATTATGAAAATTAGATGACGTGATATCTTCATTTAATGAGAAAAATGTTGAATTTGTTGAAGGTTACAATAAAGAAAAAAAAAGAGTCTTTTTCAAAGTTCATGTATGTAGACACCATCTTTAATTTTTATAAATTAATTTACAATTTATACAATCACTTTATATTTATAATATATATAAAAGCATCTAATTATATTTTTGTTAGGTTGTGGAGCTAAAAGCTTCACCTGGATGCAAACATGGAGGAGGTGCTGAAAGTCACAGTAACCGATGTCGGTCAAGCCAACCGACGTCGGCTAGGTGGAGATAGGAAGTTGCAGACATCGGTCAAAGATCGACCGACGTCAGTCATTTCCAGACAAACAGGGACCGACGTCGATCGCCTGTGTGGTTCTAGAACTACTAGTTCACGAACAATTAGTTAACAAACCGGTTGTTTGCATATTAAAGGCTAATTTTAGTCTTGGAGCTGCGAATCTAATTATTGTAATTGGATGTCTAATTATTGTTTGCATGAGATCTATTTAAGAGACTCTTGGGCTGTATTGTAAAGTGTGAGGAATCAAAGTAGGGTTTCCCCGGGTGCTAGATAGAGAGAGCAAGCTTGGCTCCTCATAGTGTCATAGTGCCAAGTGTGTATGATCATGTAGATCTGCGAGAGAGCAAGGTCTGGTAGAAGATCCACAGGGGTGCTAGTTTGGAGGACAAGGGTTCTTCATGGTATGTAAGATCAGGTTGGTCTACAAGTGTACAAGATTAGGAGGAGATCTACATGTGGTGAGTAAGGTCGATTGATCTGCAGGTGTGTGTGTGTGTGCGAGATCTATGTTTGCAGGTGTGCAGAACCAGGTTGATTTGCAGGTGTGCAAGATCAGGGAGGTCAACAACACAATAGGTAGCAAGATCAGGAGAGATATACTTGGAGTACGTTGCATACTTGGAGTATGTGTGTATACTCAGACTTGTAGTACTTTTGAGTACTTGGTAGATTGGTGGTATTATTACTGACTAGTGGACTGGTAGTATTGTTACTGGCTGGTGGAGGTGAATAGCAACTCTGTGTTTGAGTTGTTTGTTGGGACCGTAGTTGAGAGAGTGAGCTCTTGAAGAGATTTATTGTTTATGCCCTAGAGGTGTGGGAGCCTTAGAGGAGTGTAAGGAAGAAGACTGTGGCATCTTCTTTGTTGTATTTCCTTCTGGAAGAGTATTAATACAATTAGGTATTGTCTCTCATATTTTGTGTTTTTTCTAATTCTAGTTACTTATTGCTTCTCGTTAATTCCGCATTTAGTTGTTTGATAATCAATTGTGTTTCTTGGGTTCCTATCAGTTGGTATCAGAGCTAAGATTGCAGGGAGCAAATTTGTTTGATTATAGGTCACTCTCAAGGGTTTTTGATTGAGTGAGAGTATAGCAATGGTAGAAGAAAGTACACTAAGAATGGAGGAATTCAAAGGCATGAATGGTTAATTACGGTGTTATGGAAAGAAAGGGTAGAAAAAGAAAAATTGTTGGTTGGTAGCAGATCAGCATGAAAGAAATAAAGAAGCAGGTATTGTTGCATGGATTGTTGCACTGGTTGCTCTTATATGTTCTTTGGATAAAGTAGAATCTTGGTTTATAGATTATGTTGCCTCTTTCCATGTAGCCCCAAATAGAGGGGTTGGTGAGCCTTGTCAAAGTATTGGCAAAGGAGAAGTGCAGCTGAAATTGCAGACGACCAACACATGGGTGTTGAAGGAGGTCATGCAGGTCTCAATCCTGGAGATGCGGCTAATTTCTACAAGAAAGTTGGGTGATGAGAGATGAACAGTAACTCTCACAATATATTCTTGGAATGTTATCAAGGATGCACTTGAATTAGCATGTGGTAAGAAAGTAGGTACTCTTTATCTACATGCTTGTATTACTGATTCCACTTCTCTTGCACGGGTGTGGCTTTGTAGGCTTGGTCACATAAGTGAGAAGGGAATGGATGTTCTTAAGTCAAATGGTAAGAGTTCAGCTTCGGAGAGCATAGACCAAGATTTCTGTGAGTAGTGGGATGCTACAAGAAAGGATTGTGTTTATTACAGGAAAAGAAAGTCTGATGTATTTGACAAACTTAAGAATTGGAAAGCCTTGGTGTTCTTAGAAGAGATGATGGACAAAGATCAGTGGATGGGACTAGATACTTCTGAGCAGGATAGTTTGAACAGGGTTTTGATTCAAAGCAAGCTCATGGATAAAAAGTCATCACTCACAGGCAAACACAGGTACCGACGTCAGTCAGGGAACCAACATCAAATAGACTGGCACTAATGTCAGTCATGTGCAGACCAGAGGAGTCAGTGGTGTCAGACAGGTGGCAACTGACGTCGGTAGGATAATCGGCATCGACAGTCAGTCAGTCGCATGGAATCGACATCAGTAGGATGCAGACTGGGTGGTGATCGACATCGGTTACTGGAATAGATTTTGGGCAGACAACAAGCTGTTAAGAAGTCTCAAACGCCCATGTGGAGGACTGAAAGGGTATGTAAGGCTCAAATTCGTTATTCTTCTTCTTTATACTACTTGTTGCTCACTGATGGTCAAGAACTAGGAAGTTTTTAAAGAAGCGATGCAGGTAGGATCCAGGAAATAGTGGGAGCATGGCATGAATTCTTTGGAGAAGAACCAAATGGGAGATTTGGTAGAGTTGCCAGCTGGGATGAAAACACTGAAAGGCGAATGGATTCCAAGGTTAAAGAATAGAGAGAATGGACACATGAGACGGAAGGCCAGGTCATATGGTCTTGAGAAAGCTACAAGATAGTGGTATAGGTTTGACAGGTGTATGACAAAGTAGGGCTTTAGTCAATGTCAGTGTAACCATTGTGTTTATCTTCCCAGGTTAGATAATGATTGCAACATTATCCTGTTACTATATGTGGATGGTATGCTAGATGCAGGTTCAGACATACAGGGTTTTGCTGAGCTAAAGGTAAGGTTAGTTCAGTGGTGTGCCATGAAGGATTTAGGTGCAGCAAAATTCTTTGGCATGAGTAATCCTAGAGACAGGGAGATCACAAGTTGATGTTGTCACATGATGATTGTGTGAAAGTAGTGCAGGATGTAGAACCAGGCAGCACACCTATGGATAGATATTTTCACATAACAGAGTCCCCAATCACATGATGAGGTTGAGTACATGTGTACTCCCTGATATTACCCCAGTAGTGAGAGTTGTCAGCAGGTTTGTAGTCAATTTGGAAGGAAGCACTAGAAATAGTTTAGTGGGTTCTTAGGTATCTGAGAGAGACCAGCAGTAGGGATTCATGCTATGCAGGGTCAGGCACTTCAGATATGGCAAGTTACTTGGATGACAGGTGTTGCACCATAGGATGTGTGGTGGTTGGTCTTCAAGATTGAGCTTGAAGAGGGATACAAGCCAAAAAATAGATTAGACGATGTACAGGTACAGGTATAGGTGCATCTATTTATCTCCAAGTGGGAGATTGTTAGGTCATAGAGCTAAAAGCTTCACCCGGATGCAAACATGGAGGAGGTGCTGAAAGTCACAATAACCGATGTTGGTCAGGCCAACCGACGTCGGCCAGGTGGAGACAGGAAGCTGTCGACATCGGTCAGGGATCGATCGATGTCGGTCATCCCCAGACAGACAGGGACTAACGTCAATCACCTGTGCGGTTCAAGAACTGTTAGTTCATGAATAGTTAGTTAACGAACTGGTTGTTTGCATGTTAAAGGCTAATTTTAGTCTTGGAGCTATGGATCTAATTATTGTAATTGGATGTCTAATTATTGTTTGCATGAGATCTATTTAAGAGACTCATGGGCTGTATTGTAAAGTGTGAGGGATCAAAGCAGGGATTCCTCAGGTGCTAGATAGAGAGAGCAAGCTTGGCCCTCATCGTGCCATAGTGCCAAGTGTGTATGATCAAGTAGATCTGCGAGAGAGCAAGGTCTGGTAGAAGATCCACAGGGGTGCTGGTTTGGAAGACAAGGGTTCTTCATGGTATGTAAGATCAGGTTGGTCTACAGGTGTGAAAGATCAGGAGGAGATTTACATGTGGTAAGGTTGGTTGATCTGCAGGTGTGTGTGTGTGTGTGTGTGTGTGTGTGTGTGTGTGTGTGTGTGTGTGTGCGTGCGAGATCTAGGTTTGCAGGTGTGCAAGATCAGGGAGGTCAGCAACACAACAGGTAGCAAGATTAGGAGAGATCTACTTGGAGTACGTTGCGTACATGGAGTATGTGTGTATACTCAGAATTGGAGTACTTTTGAGTACTTGGTAGACTAGTAGTATTGTTACTGACTGGTGGACTGGCAGTATTGTTACTGGCTAGTGGAGGTGAACAACAACTCTATGTTTGAGTTGTTTGTTGGGACCGTAGTTGAGAGAGTGAGCTCTTGAAGAGATTTATTGTTTATGCCCTAGAGGTGTGGGAGCCCTAGAGGAGTGTAAGGAAGAAGACTGTGGCATCTTCTTTATTGTATTTCCTTCTGGAAGAGTATTAATACAATTGGATATTATCTCTCATATTCTGTGTTGTTTTTTATTCTAGTTACTTATTGCTTCTGATTAATTCCGCATTTAGTTGCTTGGTAATCAATTATGCTTCTTGGGTTCCTATCAATTTTAAATACAATTAATATATAATTTACTTCTTATAAATGTATATACCTTACTTTTACAAGGTTTAGACTTTTTAATCTCTCTTTCAAAATAAAAAATTTTTGAAATAAAAAAAATAACATTTAATCAAATGTAAAAATATATTAATATGTAAACATAATTATCTTTTTAAAAATATAAAATAAATAATATAAAATTGAAATATGTAATTATAATTGATTAAGAAAGTGATTTTTCACAAAAATGAATCTTATTAAAATATGACTTCCACATGCACTAATTAAGGAAGGAACGCCACTTATTGTGCTAATTAACATGATTGATAATTTTTTTAACGTGTTAAATAGTTAAATTATTTATATATTACTTTATAATTTTTTTACTAAAATTTAATAAAAAATAATTATTCATATATTATAATATATTATATAAGTAATTGCTAGTTAATATCTTGATACATTTCAATGTATTAATTTAAAATGTAATTTTTTATTTTAAATTATTGAATTTTTAAATTGGTATTACAAATATATCAATTAATTTTAATATTTTTTTCAATAATTTATGAGTATATATAATTTTTTTAATAATTATTATATTATATTTTAAAAAATTATTATGATTCTCAAAAGTTCTAAATCATTATCATCATTATTATTTAATAATAAAAATTGGTTACTTTATAATGATAAAGGATGATAGTTGCTTACATCTAGATATCTATCATGATACAAATCTTTCTAAGTATTTTATATAGAGAATCAAGAAGTTAAGATCAAAATCGTGTTTTGAATAATTTTGAGAGAGTTGATATCACTTATTAGTGACTGCTTAATTGAAAGAACTCACTAATTTAAATGTATATTTACTCATCATTGTAATTTATTATATATTTATTTTCGAAATATTTACTGAAATACCAACATTCTATATAATTCAATAATTACATATAAATACTATTTATTATGACATACACACAAATAAATATATAAAAAACTAACATTATTAATATTAGAAAATCAACCTACTGTGGATCCTCCTCTTTCCAGCTTAACAATTGCTGGTGGGGTTTTTCTGTTTTCAAATGTTTTATGTGTGGATGCAAAGTATACTCAGAATACTAAGAGCACAAACAGGCAGTGGACCTATGACAAGACAGTAGATGTATGGTCTTAATCAGAAACTCCAAATATCTTTAAGATTGAAGATAAGGAAGATACTGCTATATAAGAAACGACAACATTGCTTTTCATTCAGTGTACTGTGTACATATGACTATTTCGTTTTGGTAGGGGGACAGTTTTTTTTGGGTTAACAGGGTGCTTATTCTGATATAATTTCAGAAAATGAATGATGTGTGTTTTGAATGGAAAGGTGGCAAATTCGTTTTCACAAAATATTGAATATTATCTATAAATAAGACTTTTGTATTGACAACTTATAAACGTGAAGGTCGCCTGGTTTAGGGGTCAAGTGTTGGAAAGCGTACAGGGTTGTAGTGGACCCTTTGTCTAACGTTTGCCTAAGGGAGTACTGACGTAGACCATCTCTTTAAATTATTATAAGGGAATTTCAAATTTAAAATTGATATATGTTTAAGTATTGGATGGAGTTTTCTTCTTACCAGAATTGATCAAAACAAATCATAATATTTATAGGAAAGCCAATAGATTATATTTATAATTATAAATATTTTTTTTATCTACACTTAAAAAATTATACTATCATTTTTACGTACCTTTTTTTTCTTATAGATTTATTATTGAGATAGATGTAGAATTTGAAGTTTATAAATTTTTATTAGAATTTTTTTTTGAATTTGATATAATAGTGTATATAGATTGAAGCCATCTATCACCAGTGAATGTGAAATTTATATAAAAAACTTTTATGGCACATAAAATTTTATACTCTTACCTCCATATATCTAATAAAATAGTTTGTTCAACCCACATTACATTTTTTAGGGGGTTGTTTTTTCTTAAATATAGGGGTGTTATGTTAAATATGTGAGAACAAAGTTAAATATTGAATCTTTTTATGGTGTAGGTTGTAGTCCACTTTTAGACAGGTGGGTAACGCCCCCCTCCACTATTGTTGTAGGAGGATCCAAGGGGGTTGATCACATGTTATGGAAGCCCCCTTAACAGGGGTTAAGAGGCTAAGCCAAAAATTCAAGAATCAAACCTCTTTTTCTAGGAACACATTCCACTTAATTTTATTTTTTAAGAAGGAAGGTCCTAATGACATTTTTCCACTTTATTTGTAGGAGAAGGAATGAGGAGGAATCCTAATTGTGCTTTACCAATTAAGTCTATGTATCTTTGTGGAAAGGCAAAGTCGGTGATAACAAATTCACATATAATCTATTCATTTTGAGTTAATAAATCCTTATATCTTGCACCATAGATGTTTCCTTAGCTTTACTAAATTTTTACTACATAAATATGATGTTTTGTCTCATACTTGTTTAATATTTAATATTTTATCTATTTAAATTATCTTTGTTTCATCAAACTTTATATTCTATTATTAAATTACACTGATTATTTATTGTTACAAAATATCTAATATCCTAACATATTATATATCTTTTTGATATTATATCACTTCCATCTTCCAATTTCCAACTATCACTTATGTCTTATGTGCAAGTTCCTCTATCTATTATATCACTTCCATCTCCCAATTTCCAACTATCACTTATGTCTTATGTGCAAGTTCCTCTATCTTCCCATATGTATAATAGACATATAAAAAATATGAGATGATGCCATATTTTAAATAAATATAAGATGATTTCCAATTTAACTATATTTAATTTGTAGTTTAATAAATGACTTGACAAAACACTTTACTATTATCAATATGATTTAAACTACCTTAACATTAATAAAAATAAAAAATTGATAATTATTAATACTCCTATCAATAAAAATAAAATATAAAATAATTATTTATATATATTCACCAAATTTTATGCTATGATATATCCTACCATTTTTAACAACCATTGAACCGAGAGGCATTACAGTTCACGCTTTCATCATATTTTTATATTGATGAAAGCAAGACTTTATAATAATAGTTCTAAGGTGGTGGTATATGAGACTTTAACAAATAATCACCAACTTTTAATTTTATATTTATTTTATTATTATGTAGAAATTTAAATTTAAAATTGATATTTATTTGATTATTAGATGGTGTTTTTTTAAATAAAAATTTATAATATTTTAAATTTATTATAGAAATGAAGGTAGAATTTAGATTTTTTTTTTTTTTTTTGAAATAATTTTTTATGTACGTAGGTGAATGAATGTGAAATTCATATAAAATTCAACGAAGTATATCAATAACTATAAATACTCTTTCTTATTTACATTCAATTTTTTTTGGTTGTAATGTTTCTTCATTTTCTACTATCAATCACGAGTTTGAATCTATCAAGTTATCACTATAACCTTTGCCTCTCTTCGATAAAATGGCCCCGAGTCCCCTGATGACTGGATTTAGAATTATCGTCATTGGGATGGCACTCACTCAATAGAGACGGATAAGGTCGAGTTAGTCTACTATCAAACATAACTTACCTGCAAAGTTTTAAATGAGTCTCCACTTAGTAAATGCCAAAAACTTACCAATCCATCCAACTTTTACAACTTACACTCACTATATATATATATATATATATATATATATAGTGAGTGTAAGTTGTATATATATATAGTGAGTGTAAGTTGTAAAAGTTGGATGGTATATATATATAGTGAGTGTAAGTTGTAAAAGTTGGATGGATTGGTAAGTTTTTGGAGTTTACTAAGTGGAGACTCATTTAAAACTTTGCAGGTAAGTTATGTTTGATAGTAGACTAACTCGACCTTATCCGTCTCTATTGAGTGAGTGCCATCCTAACACCCCTATATTTAAGACAAAACAACCCCCGAGAAAATGTAGTTTGGAGTAGAACAAACTATTTTATTCCATATGTGGAGGTAATAATATAAATTTTTATGTGCATATGAGAAGGGTATTCGAGAATAAAGTAAGATATTTTATTAGGTATATATACACCTTGACTTTCATATATCTAATAAAATATCTTACTTTATTCTCGAATACCCTTCTCATATGCACATAAAAATTTATATTATTACCTCCACATATAGAATAAAATAGTTTGTTCTACTCCAAATTACATTTTCCAGGGGGTTGTTTTGTCTTAAATATAGGGGTGTTATATATCTTTTTGATATTATGTTACTTCTATCTCCCAATTTCCAACTATTACTTATATTTTATGTGTAAGTTTTTCCATCTTTTCAAATAAGAAATTTGATGTTTTTACAGTACATGAAAGTAATTAATGATTTCTAAGTGATAATTGTGTATAGTTTATTTGATCAGTGCCTTTCAAATCACCATTCATGAATTACAATTATTTTCTTATGATAAATCATGGATAGTGATTAGAAACACATCAATCAAATAGATTGTACACAATTATTATTCATAAATCATCTGATTATTAACATATAAAAAATATAAGATAATATCATATTAAAAATATAAAATGATTTACATTTTAATGAATTCCTTGACAAAACACTTTACCATTATCAATATCAATTAAACTACATTAAAATCAAACGTATGATAATAATTAATACTTCCATCCATAAAAATAAAATATAAAATAATTATTTATATATATGCACCAGATTTTATGCTCTAATATATCCTACCATTTTTCAACAGTTGTGTCCCATAACACAAACATACGCAACCAAAAGAGACCCAACGCCTACCGGCCACATCTGTTTTATCCATTTTTCTGTTTGTTCAGAGCAATATTAACCTACAACCACTAAATGTGGAAAAAGAGGATATCATCCTTCCCTACCTGCCACTGCCATGGCATGTGACCCTGCCCACTCAGGCCAACTGGATGCCCGGTTTCGAAGGGTACTCTGTATACCTAATACTGAGGAAAATAAAGTCCCTCCATTAACTTAAAAGTCAGTCACCATGGCACTCAATTATAAAAAACAATACAAGATATGTGTCTAGTAAATAAAACTGATACGGGTGGCAGGGTGATGGAGCACCTGCAACGCAGTCAGATTTTGACTGTCAAACTATTGGGCCTACATCTGGTTTTGCATGGGGTCAGACAAGCATAATTTTTTGTTTTGTAATCAAATACATCATGTGAGTGGCGTGAACATAGCATGGTGGTTGCAGAATTTCTGATCACATTCATTAACCTTGATTTTTTAGGTTAGAATTTCTTACTAGATTGGGCTAAAAAAAAATTCGGGGCAAAAAACAAAAATGGCGTAGTGTCAGCACCCTTAAATTTAAGGGATCCCTTAAAAAAAAAGCAGACACGCCCCTAAATTTAAGGGATCCTTTAAAACAAAAGTACATTCACTTCTAAATTTAAGGGATCTTTTGAAAAACTAAGTACACTGACCCTTAAATTTAAGGGATCCCTTAAAAAAAAGCACATTACAGATTACACAGTACCTAACCTCTGGTGCATGCGGGTCACACAAGACCAGAAAAACTGTTTATACAGATCAATGGATACGGTTCGCCGATTGTTTGTTATTGTTTGAAATGAAAGATGAGATTAAAATTTGGAACTGCAGAAAGTGCTTTTATTACGTATGGTACTGTAATCTGTGCGGCATGGGCCCTTTTGTTCTTCTTCCTCTCCAGTCCAAAGATATACAGAGTATATAAAGCCAAAGACACTGTGTGTGATTGATGCAACATTACTGACTGCAGACGGACAGACCACCATATCAGGAAAATAAATGGATATATTGCGATTTCTCGTGATCTTTTACTAAAGGAGGAGGCCAGGCTAGCGTAATGAATGCCCAAATTCGATTTGTATAATACAAATCCATCACTCTCGGGTCTAGTGCCATGACCAAATGGTTTGATATCAACCTGTAAAATATTAATGGGAAATCTTTTCTCAGTTCAATCACTCACAACCACATTATTAGGCAAATCAGACCACCCACGTAAAACAGAGGGTACGAAAAGCCAAATAATCATAAGAAAATACCATTCGAGATGAATAAAATTCATAAAATCACATCATCAACCGGTAAAATATTAATGGGAAATCTTTTCTCAGTTCAATCACTCACAACCACATTATTAGGCAAATCAGACCACCCACGTAAAACAGAGGGTACGATAAGCAAAATAATCATAAGAAAATACCATTCGAGCCAAATAATCATAAGAAAATACCATTCGAGATGAATCAAATTCATAAAATCACATCATCTAGTATTGATTTAATTATTGCACCTCTTGGTGCAATTGTAAGGAGGATTGCAAGTGACTGCTGCTAATTATTGTTATTTTTTAATAATAAATTTTGTTCCTTAAATTATTCAAATATTTTTTATAACATTACACATATAATCAGAAGAATGGCTAATAGGATGTCAAGGATTTACCCAACTTTATATTAATTATTATTGATCGATGATCATTTCATAGGAGTAAATAAATGAATGAAAAAAGATATTTAAAAGTTAAAACAAAAGTGTTTGATGTAAAATTAGTATTTTTTGGGATTGAATGTTTAAGTATTATAGAGAATTATTGAATTATATAGAATGTCGGTCATTATTAAGGGGCATCCATGCCATCAAAAGTATCTAGGGCATACTCTTAGTCTTAATATTTGACTTTTTATATCGAGTATCTAAAATGATTAGTATTTTAGTAGGTGGATATAAACAACTATCATCCTTACCAATTGGACTACAACCCTTTTAATAAAATTACTTATTTGAAATAAACTCTCTCTCATTAAATCTATTATAAATTTAATAATAATTTTTCTATTTTATTTAAGTTTAGTTTTTCAAATTAAAAAACTACTATAATATTGTATGCACTTAAATTCGCTCGTCCTAACCATTTTATTAATTTTGCTATTTATCCTAATTAATCCCATAATCATAATCTTAATTCAATAATTAAATCACATCTCCCTTCATTATTCTTCATCATACTAACCTTATCCCTTCCCACTTCTCCATTAATTTTCCTAATCCTCTGTTATCCACTAACTAATCCCATTGGTCTAATATTTGGGAATTTTAATTCCCATGACCCACCTACCCACCTAAGGGCATATTCCTAGGCTCTCCTACATCCCTAGTCTCTAATCACCTATCCTAATCCTCTACTAAACTTACTTAGCCCCTAAATGGATTCTAGAACTCTCCAATTTTAGAATCCTCGCTAATTTGGCCCTTTTTCTCTAGAAACCTTTATTCTAGAGGCTTCCAAGGGATTTTTAATTCATTTTAATCCTCCCTCTTTCTTCTATTTAAACACCTTCAATCTTCCATTCCAACCAACTATATGAACTAGAAACCAATGAACCTATGAGCTTCCATGCTATCATTCTAGTCTTGAATCCAAGTTATCCATGCAATCCAAGTGTCTTCATCAAGCCAATGTCATACTGCCAAATCTAAGTCTACTTGTGAGCAATCTTCATCCTTAATCCTTTAGTCTTTTTATTGTTTGAATCTTAGTTTGGAGTAATTGGATTTTAGGATCTAATGTTGGTATGAATGTCTTGTTCTTCTTAGCATTTTATTCCTAAATGGCTCTAGATCTTAATGGTAGAATGATATTCTGGGTATTTTGATATGATTGCACAATCAAATCTACTTGTTTAAAATTTTATCTTTAGAAATATAATTATTTAAATTAAAATGTTAATGATTAAATAGTTCTATAATTATTATAATGTAATGAATATAATTTTAATAAAAAGTAAGAGTTAGCTTAGACAAAAATTACCTTGCAGATGTTAAACATTGGTTAGTGTGTTATCATGTGATGTAATATAAATTTGTAATTGTAAATAATTTGAAATTCAAGTCACATAAGATGGTGTGTTCATGGGAGCAAATAAGGGAGCATGGATGCACTATCATTATGTTAGCTTCATAAATGAATGTTACAGGTAAGGGTTTCAAGCAGGAGGTGAAGCACATGAATTAGGAAGTGCAAGGGGATTGGGAGGATGGTAGTTAGTCAGGAGTGGAGTTTGATAGACCCATTTGGGCTGGAGAACCCTCATCCTCCAAGGCTAGGCCAATAGGGTAGGGATAGCCTAAACTCATTTATGAGGCACTCAAAATATCCTTAAGCCCTAGCCAAATAATCCAGGGGAGGCATCCCCTGGTTGAATATCCCCTAGTAGATGTCTCTTTAAACCAAATAATGAACCAAGAATATCGATGACAAGAGCAAAGCCAAATTTTTAAAACAATGTGGTTTGAAAGTGAAAGGTTTGAAGCAAGAATCTAAGCTATGAGGGACACTTCCCTGATTGGGAAGTTTGTTGGCATATGGTCGGCCATTGGTGTGGTGGATCTTTGGATTGAAAGGAACTGGGGTTCGGATTTCAAGCTTAGATTCTTGCCAAAAGACTTCTTTGTAATCATTTTCCCCTCTTTGGGAAGGAAATGAGAGATTTTAGAGAGAAGGGCCTAGTAAATGGATGGGACTAGTTTGTATCTACAATAGTGGTACCCTGACTTTGATCCTATTTAATATAAGAAAGGAAGGTTCCCCATTTGGATAAGGATGTATGGGTTGACTATGGAGTATTGGACTGAAGAGCGTCTTAAGAGGATAGGATAACTGTCGATAAAATTTATTATGATAGATCGTATCACTAGGGAGTGGGTTTTAGCTTCCTACGCCCATATTTGTATCTTTTTAGACCTTGATGGAGCTATCTTAGCTTTTATTATGCTATCAAAACAGAAGGTGGGGTTTGGGAGCAAAATATTGATGTGGAAAAGGTGGATTTACATTGATTCAAGTGTTGGAAAGTGGGGCACATCCCCATGGATGGAAATCAAGGGGCTTCCCCCTCGGATGATAAGACTCCCTCAATGGTTTGGATAAAAAAAACAAACCCACAATCGGAAGCTTTCCTATGTCATAATGGAGGAGGTGTTCTTGTTAAGGAAGTGATGGATCGTCTTGTTTAAAATATTGAGGCCATAAAAGCTCTACAAGGCAAAATTGAATGTGGTAAATCACTATCTCCATCTTCTATGCTTAAATAATGCAATTTCATTTTAGTAGAAGATTTGAAGATTTCCATAATTTTAATCAAGGGGGAAGAAACTTCTCTAGCAGTTAGTCATGAAATCACTGAGGGGGGAGTAGTGTCATCAGGATTAGTGGAGGATCTTTATCTATCCCCACTTGTTTAAGATTTCCTAGAAAAGGAGGAGGAGGAGGAGGAGGAAGGAGAGCTTAATTCAACTGAGATTCTTTAATTGGTGCCTAAAAATGGTAATATTTCCATGTAGATACTCCTTTTTGGACACTTTCATGTCTAAATGGACATTGAAGTGACTTTTTGCAAACAATGCAAATTAAGCCTAAAAATCACTGAAATGCTCTTATTCATTAGTGCACATCTATGCATATTATAAATTGTGTCAATATATCCCTAACTAGGAAAATTCATTATACACTATCATCATCTTCCTCTTATTCATCTTCAGTCAAGTTGCAACCAAACAAATTGACCTTTTTGACCATGTGTGAGGGACAACTTGTCAAAATTTAGAAATGGAAATTAACTTGATTAGGATTGCTTAATTGGTTAAACCCAATTAAATGCATAGGTGAAAATCCCATAGCTAATTAATTATTGAATTTTTATTTTTATAAAATCATAAATCTAGATTGATGACATCACATAAATATTTGAAATGATGTCACCATCATGACATCATATTTTGTGGGTTGTTAAGCACTCATAAAATATCAAACAATTATCTTGATTTTTGAGCCATGCCTATTGACTAAAAATATTAATGGCTTCGGCCCTCCCAAACCTAACCATGGTTAAACTAAACCTTTGAGTTAGGGTTAGTTTGGAAGGCTATAAATACAAGACCTCACCCATTATTTAATAAATTTTTTTCTTTAATGTTATTATGCAGGAATTTCCTCAATAAAAGTTTCTTTTGTGTAAGTTTATTATGTTAAAATACCTTCAAAAAGCTCCTTTGGTGTAATGTTATAATGCTCATTTGTTAAGAGAGCCAAGCCAAGCCCAAAATTGCCAAGGTGACAAGGAGAGGTGGTGCAAGGATCACCATTGCCAAAGATTCTTTGATCATACGACTAAGCACATCCATCCATGGCCAATATATAACTCTTACTCTCAAGGAAATGATATATATAGTCTTCTATTGATAGTTACTTGTATTGTTTTCTTGCTCCCTGAGTGTCTAGGCTAGAGGTTTTAGTTTTATTAGTGTGTTTTTATTTAATCTTGATCATACTAACACAATACTAATCTCCCCTCTTAGATTCCTATTGATCATATTCCCAACCTAACTATGGAGACCCTAGGAAGAGAGGGAGGGAAAAAGTGAAGGAAATCACATAGTTAAAAGTGTTAGAAAGTATTTAATCTTCTATAGACAGGTATGTGACTGCAAATAAGTAAGTGGTAGAAATCCTCTCAACACCACAATGGAAATTCTCTGTTAGAATGTGGTTTAGTTCTCTAAATTTTTATGGGTCAATATAATATAGAGTTAAGAATATAAAAATAAATAAATAGAATTATAGTAGGCCAATTAATTGAAAACTTAAATAAACAATATTTTAAATTTCAATACAAAGATGTATTAAAAATAGTCAGTAAAAATAATGATTGATATTGTAATAAATGGAAAATAAGAGTACTTATCTTGTTTATTATGTGTGTGTGTATCTAATGTGGAACATGTTAGAATTAAATCAGATCTAGATGATGTATCAATCATCAAATTTTATAAATTTAACCTATGTGGCCTCAGACACTTGCATCAATCTTAGACAGTTACATCGATGCTTCTATCTAAATTGGATGTAGGTGTCTAGTACATAATACTTGATATATCTAGATGTTATTACATGGAATATTCTATTTTCAATGTCACCTTCACTCTGATACATTCAGATATAGATCATTGGATGTCACTCTTGTCAAATCATCAAAACCCTATCTCTTCATCTTCATAATGACCATGAGAAAAATTAGTTAGTGGGCTCACGGTGTCAAGCTAATTCCAAATACCTCTCTATAAATGGTGTTTCCTACATAGCCACTACTCCAAAGAGGGCCTCAAAATGATGTATTTATCCCCTAATGTGTTGACTTGTGTATGCACAAGGGTGCAATATGTGAAAATCAAGTACAATAGTGACCTAGCTTATAACTTGTAAAATATGACTCATGAAATGCTCATTTAGTACTTCAGACCTATATATCGGTTATCCCTATAAATAACATGTAAATAGGAAAAAATAAATAACCTTGTCTCACTTGAATATTTTATTGAATGTTTTTGGTAAGTTGCCTTGTGAGTTGTTAGGTTTGTGTTAGGTGAGGAGTGAATAAAGATTGATCATGCATATATATTAATCCTTTAGAGATATATACCACACAAAATCACTTAGGCTAACCATAGGGACATGATATAGTTTAAATTTTTGATGGCTTTAAAGCGTTGAACACTTAGTTGGGCATAGGACACTAGCATTGACATAAATGTTTAGTTGGGACACAAGTGCATAGATAGTTATGAAATAGGTACAAGTCCAAAAATGCAAGATAATAATAAATAGGTTTATAAAATTTTGAGTAGTATAGAAGGTCTAATAATCAAAATGACATATGGTTAGACTAATAGATAAGTAATAGGCGCAAGATATAGTGGATACTTAGTAGTAAGGAAGGTCTTAGGAATTGAAGGCTACATCGATGAGATATACTTAACAAGTATACAACACTAAGGTGCTATATATTTCATATTTAATGTCTATATTCCCCCCCTTTAATTTAGTAAAGAAATTGTTAGTTAAAAAATAGTGCATACATGGGTGTGTATAACACACCTTGACTTTACATGAGCCTAATTTGAGTGCTTTGTTGGTGACTTAGCTACAACCAAAAGCATGTTACAATATATAATCAATGCATATATTCTAAAATTAAAATTATTGAAATGATTGAAATGGAAAGAGAAAGGTTTAGGAGTACACCTATGTATTGATGCAACTGCCTTGACTTTTGTCAACTTGATTTAAAAAAATATTCATTATGAAGCTTTGAAATTGAAATTAGGACAAATGTAAAACCTACATGTGTGTGTGTGTGTAGGGATTAAAGCACAAACTTTCCCCCAACCTTGGAAAAAAGGTGAGTTTCCACCTGGTAGTTGGGATTAGCTCAACCATGCAACCCGATAATACTTATAACTTGGTAAGTTTGAGTTGATCCAAGTCAATCCATATTATAATTTGTTTAGGTTGGATGATGTATGTAAGTCCAACCTATAAATTTGGCAAGATTAAGTGATTTAATCACCTCAACCATACCAAAATTGAACCAACTACTACAGTAGATTGGTTCAATAACAATCCACAATAATACAACCTAGTGAGCTAAATTTCGTAGAAGAATTTTTAAATTTGAAACTAATTTTGATTTTTCTATTTTTCATAGCATATGAAAATTATATGTCTCATGTTAAAACTTGGGTATTTAATGGTATAAAAGTATATAATTATGCCACACATGTGTATCTAAATCATATAATTATGCAATTTGGCCAATTTTAAAGTGTGTAAATTTGGGGAAAATGTTTCTAAAACATTCCCCTACTAAAATCTAAAACTAAGAGTTGGTATAAGTTTAGAGAACATGTTTCCATAACATGCCCCCATTGTATATCTGAATCTGAGAATTGTGACATATGTGGAGAACATGTTTTCATATAATGCCCCCACTATATATCTAAATCTATTAATTATGACAAATGTGGATAACATGTTTTCATAACACACTCCCACTATATATGGGTAAGTGCACAAAGTTGGGGGATAAAAAGTGGCCTACCCATGGACATGATTTTATCAAAATTTTAGAAACCTAAATTTCTATAGATAATTTTAGATATCTACACTCCAAATTTGAAGATGGTGTAAGAACATGAAATGTTAGGTTGTGGAGCTAAAAGCTTCAACTATGCAGACATGGAGGAGTATGCTGAAGTTCTAGAAGTACCGACGTCGGCAGTATGACCGACGTCGGTCATGATGTATGCAGAAGGCAACTGGCATTGGTAGGGAGTCAGCCGACGTCGGTCAGCACCAGTCAGACAGGGACCGACGTCGGTCGCCTGTGTTCTAAAACTATTCATTGCACGAATAGTTAGTTTGTTGAACTGATTGTTTGCATGTAAAGGCTACTTCGAGTCTTGAGCTGCATGTCTATTATTAGTAAAATAGAAGTCTAAGTTATTGTTTAAGTCTGGGAATCTATTTATAGACCCATTGGAAAGTATTGTAATGAGGAGCTAGAAAGGAAGGCAAGGAAAATCCTTCCATTGTAAGATCATTGAGTTGTAGGTTGTTGCAAGCTCATAGGAGATCTACATGTGTAAGTATGGTCTATTGAATTGCAAGTTGCAGGTTCATGGGAGATCTACTTGAATTACTTTAGAGTGCTTGGTGTACTGGCAGGGTTATTACTGACTGGTTGGAGAGGTGAACACCAATTATGTGTGTGAGTTGTGTGTTGGGACCATTTTTGGTAGGAGAGTGAACTTTTGAAGAAAAATTATTGTACACTTGAGGTGTGGGAAGCCTCTGTAAGGTGGAAGAGTGTGGCGTCTCTTTATTGTATTCTTTTTCTGTATGAGTATTAATACAAGATTGTATATTGTCTCTCATATTCTATGATATGTGTGAATTCTAGTTACTTGTACTTTTGGATATGTCTGCATGTTTAATTGCTTGTATTTGGTAATCATATTGTGATCTTTCTAAGGAACAAGATCCTAACAAGTGGGATCAAAACAGGTGTGTTTGTTTTTGGATTTCCCAACAACTGGTATCAGAGCTTTTGGTTGGGATACTAACAGGTTGTATCGAATCTGGTTATTATGTGTTGATTACAGGTTACTCACAGGGGTTTCTATTTGAGTGGGAGTAGAGCAATGGCAGAAGACAGTAAGCTAAGAATGGAAAAGTTTAATGGCAAGAACTATCAAATATGGAGGATGTAGATTGAAGATTATCTGTATCAGAAAGATTTGTACTTACCGTTGGGTGGGGTTGATTGCAAGCCCCAGGATATGAAGGATGAAGAATGGGAGGTTCTTGATCGAAAGGCTCTAGGATCTATAAGGTTGAGCCTTGCATCGTCTGTGATTTCCAACTTATCACACGCTAAGAAAATGGTAGATTTGATGGAATCTTTGGCAAATTTATATGAAAAACCCTCGGCTTTGAATAAGGTATTTCTTATGAAGCAATTATTTAATTTGCAAATGTTGGAAGGTGGATCTGTTCATAGTCATCTTAGAGATTTCCATGGTTTGGTAAACCAGTTAAATTTAGTCAATATTGTTTTTGATGATGAAATTAAGGCTCTCTTAATCTTATGCTCATTACCTGAAAGTTGGGAGAATTTGGTAATGGTAGTTAGTAATACTGCGTCTGCTTCAAAAATCTTAAAAGTGGATGATGTTGTGAGTGTAATCTTGAATGAAGATATATGCAGGAAAAGCATAGGTGAATCATCAGGGAATGCTTTGAGTGTTGAAAATAGAGGAAGGCAAAGAGAGAAGATAGAGCATGGGAGATCAAGGAGATCCAAGTCTAGGTATGGCAGAATAACTTGCTGGAAATGTGGAAAGCAAGGGCACTTAAAGAGAGATTACAGGTCGGGTGAAGATCAACATGAAGGACATGAAGAAGAAGTAGATGTTGCAGATTATGTTGCACATGATGCTCTGGTATGTTATTTGGATAAAGTAGAATCTTGGGTTTTAGATTCTGGTGCCTCTTTTCATGCATCCCCAAATAGGGAATTTTTTCATGAGTATGTCCAGGAAGATTTTGGAAAAATTTGTTTAGGGGATGGTAAGCCTTGTCAGATGGTTGGCAAAGGGAAAGTGAAGCTGAAATTGAAGACAGGTAACACATGGGTGTTGAAGGAGGTCATGCATGTCCCAGTTCTGGAGCAAAATTTGATTTCTATAAGAAGTTTGGGTGATGAGGGTTGCACAGTAACTCTCACAGCGGACTCTTGGAAGGTTACCAAGGGTGCACTTGTTGTAGCAAGAGGTAAGAAAGTAGGTACGCTTTATCTATCTACTTGCATTACTGATTCTCTTTCTAGGTTATCTACTTCAACTGTAGATTCAAAGATGTGGCTTAATAGGCTTGGTCACATGAATAAGAAGGAGATGCATGTTCTTGAGTCAAAGGGTATGCTTTCAAATTTGAAGATCATAGATTGAGATTTATGTATGCAGAAGAAGAAAGTAACGTTTCTTGAGGAATCCGATGTTCGTGACAAGAGTAGGAAAGCCTTGGTTTTCAAGGAGAAGATGACGAATAGGTATCAGTCACAGGGGCTGAGGAATTTTGAGCAGAGCAGGGTTGATTTGGACAAGGGTTTGATCCAAAAAGAGCTTGCGAGAAAAAGTCATTTCTCACAAGAAAAACACAGAGACTGACGTCGGTTAGAAAACTGACGTCGGCGTCTAGACAGGGACTGACGTCGGCTATGTGCAGCCCGATGTTGGTGACTCAGGGCAGATAAACATTGGCGTTGGTAAGGGGGAATCGACATCGGTAGTGAGGCAGTCGCATGGAACCGATGTCGATCGGGTGTAGACTGAGATGTGACCGGCATCGATCACTGAGATGGATTTTGGGTAGACAGCAAGCTGTCAAGGAGTCTCAAGAGCCCATATGGAGGACTTAAAGGGTAAGTAAGCCTCAAATTCATCATTTCCCTTCTTTACACTACTTGTTGCTCATTGATGGTAAAAAAATATGAAGTTATTAAAGAAGCAAAGTAGGTAGATCCAAGAAACAGTGGGAGCTTGGCATGGATGAGGATGTGATTCCTTGGAGAAGAACCAAATGGGAGTTTTGGGTGGAGTTGCCAGTTGGAAGGAAGCACTGAGAGATGAATGGATGTTCAGGATGAAGAAGAGCGAGAATGGACATGTGAGATGGAAGGCCAGGGTATATGGTCTTGTATAAGCTGTAGGATAATGGAGGTTTGATCATTGTGTTTCTCTTTACCAGGTTGGATAATATTAGCTACATTATCCTCTTACTGTATGTTGTGCTTGTAGCAGGGTTACAAATATAGGGAATTACTGAACTAAAGGTAAAGCTAGTTTAGAGTATGTCATGAGGAATCTGGGAGCAGCAAGATTCTTTGGCATGAGTGTGTTCTAGAGACATGGAAGGTCACATGTTGGCTTTGTTTCAGGATGATTGTGTGAGACCGATTAGCACGCCGATGGTTGGACAGTTCACAGAATAGTGTCTTGATTCACATAATGAGGTTAAGTGCATGGTATGTACTAGACCTGAGTTTTCCCAAGCAGTGGGAGTTGTTAGAAAGTTGGAGCCAATCTGGGAAAGAAGCATTGGAGGGCAGTTCAGTGGATTCTTAGAGGGACCAGCAACAGGTGCACATGCTATCCAGGGTCAAGTTATTTTCTACATGGATTTGTAGATGCGAATGTGGCAGGTGATTTGGATGACAGGTGTTGCACCACAAGATTTGTGGTGGTTGATCTTCAAGAGTGATCTTGAAGAGGGATACAGAGCCAAGGGAACAAACTAGATGATTAACAAGTACGAGTACAGTTGCATCTATTTATCTCCAAGTGGGAGATTGTTAGGTTATGGAGCAAAAAGCTTCAACTATGCAGACATGGAGGAGGATGCTAAAGTTTTAGAAGTACCGACGTCGGCAGTATGACCGACGTCAGTCATGATGTATGCAGAAGGCAACTGGCATTGGCAGGGAGTCAACCGACGTCGGTCAGCACCAGTCAGACAGGGACCGACATCGGTCGCTTGTGTGTTCTAGAACTGTTCGTTGCATGAACAGTTAGTTTGTTGAACTGATTATTTGCATGTAAAGGATACTTCGAGTCTTGAGCTGCGTGTCTATTATTAGTAAAATATAAGTCTAAGTTATTGTTTAAGTCTGAGATCTATTTATAGACCCATTGGCAAGTATTGTAATGAGGAGCTAGAAAGGAAGGCAAGGAAGATCCTTCCATTGTAAGATCATTGAGTTGCAAGTTGTTGTAAGCTCATAGGAGATCTACATGTGTAAGTATGGTCTATTGAATTGCAGGTTGCAGGTTCATGGGAGATCTACTTGAAGTACTTTAGAGTGCTTGGTGTACTGGCAGGGTTATTACTGACTAGTTGGAGAGGTGAACACCAATTCTATGTGTGAGTTGTGTGTTGGGACCATTTTTGGTAGGAGAGTGAACTTTTGAAGAAGAATTATTATACACTTGAGGTGTGGGAAGCCTCTATAAGGTGGAAGAGTGTGGCGTCTCTTTATTATATTCTTTTTCTGTACGAGTATTAATACAAGATTATATATTGTCTCTCATATTCTGTGCTATGTGTGAATTCTAGTTACTTGTACTTCTGGATATTTTCATATGTTTAATTGCTTGTATTTGGTAATCATATTGTGCTCTTTATGAGGAGCAAGATCCTAACAAGTGGGATCAGAACAGGTGTGTTTGTTCTTGGATTCCCCAACATGAAATGTATAATTTCAAGTCTAGTTTTGAAAATACTAATTTAAAAAAAAAATGGTTAAGTATAACTAGGTCAAATATCTAAAATTTGAAGAGAAATTCCTATTTTTTAAAAAAATAGAGTAGATAGATGGCCATGTGGCACATCATTTTTTGAGAAACATTTAATATTATTTGAAACCCTTAAGGTAAAACTTAGATAAGATCTTCTAGTTTATGACCTATAGTTATATATATATATATTTTAATGAATACTTTTTTTATGAATTTTTAAAATAAATAGATCTTGAAAATTGACAAAAAAATGGATAACCATCTGTGTGACACACCTAACTACCTAAATAAAATGAAAATCATTTTTTTAAATGTGTGTAGAATTAGGTCTAATTTGTGACCATATAACTTGTTTTTCACTTGGATCAACGAAAGACAAATTACATGAACATGTATAAGCATGTATGTTTGTGTCATGTAATGGATTGAAAAAGGTCTAGTTAAAAATCAACATAGTTTGAAACCTTAAATTAGTCTAAAAATTATTAAAAATATATTTTTGGAAAAAAGAGAGCATGCTCGTCATGATGATGTTTCACGTAAATTTTTCTTTATTTCCTTTTGAATAAAGTTGTAAAACTTGAAAGAAGGGTGAGGTTAGTATAACCTAAATTTGGTTTGCACTCTGTGATTTAGACAGTTGTAGGTACTCCTCTTTGGCTTGGGAGGAATGACTTGTAGATAAGAAAGCACTAAAGAGTTGGTTGATTAGTTAGATAGTTTGGTAGACTACCTAGAAAGCTAGTTCCAAGAAGCACAAGCTTCTTTAGAGGCTATCAATCCACACTTTTAAATAATCAAATTCTAAAAGTAAAAGATAAATTACTTGCATGAATAATAGAAGGTACTGAAATCAAATACAAGAAGTGCTTAAAAGAGATGAATTTGACTAATTATAGTAATAAACAATTAGATATTAATGCTGAATGAATTAGGCATGGTTTAAAAAATAGAGTAATATTTTATGCTCAGGCAGAAAGTTAGAAAGTGGGATTTGGTTTTGGTTTGATAGGTGGAATTAGCTTACTGTTGGAATTATTACATAGTGACCATCGACATTCGGTTGACCATTGGTGGTTATGGATAGACTGTCAACAATTATTATGGGTTTTGTTCTAGGTAAAGGTAGGTCTAGTTGGAAAGTTTGTTGAGTGATTCTGCGAGGTGGGTTTATATTAGAGGCTGATTACGAGATAGAAGCAAAGTAATTAATTACTAAATATAGATACTTAACTTTATCATTGCATAAAAAATGTTGAGGTGAGTGGCTAAGAAGTTGTTGTAGAGCCTATAATAATTTTGGTAGAGTGTCAGTGTCTTAGTTATGATTGATTAATTGCAACACTTTGGGTCTCTGACCTGGTCACTAATTTGCTGGAAAAATACCTACAAAAGAAGTTTTGATACAAGAAGCTTTGATAATTATTGATTCTCTCTGATGCTTTGATGAAACTATCCTTACACTACTCTGTAACCATCAAATTGTGAGCTAACTTTATATACAGGCCTATTTAGTTCAATCATTCCTTGTAGCCCTATTTGCTCTATTTATTGGCCATAACTATTTATATGTTAAATAAATCATGAAAGTAAAGCCATTTGTGGATACCCATTAAGCCCTTCTGTGACATACTAAAAAATCTCCTGAGGTTGCTTTGTACGGAATTATACTTTCTTCTTTAAGCCCTGTTCTAATTAACCCTCCTTTAGTGCAAAACTCCTTGTCCAAAGTAAAGTACAGACTTTATAATCAAACCAAGCATCATTACAAATACCCATTACCTTCTTATAGGTGAATAAAATGTTTTCTAGGGCACTTCTTTGGAGAAATTCACTTTTCCTATATTGGCCTATTCTCTCCTCTTCACATGCACCTAGGTTTCACTTGGCAATTGACCTTTTTCCATATTTATCTGTACTGTGACACCTTAAAACCATTTCCAAAAGTTTTTTAACATCATCCAAGGTGATATTGCAAAGTTTCAAGAGTTTTAAAGACTTTAAACTCATTTTGAGGGTCAAACCCTAATTCAGGGTTTTCTAATGATTGTCACAGGCCGAGAGCATCTTACTTGTGGCTAGGAGTGTTTTAATCTATTTCAAGGGTTAAAATCAATTTCATAGGGTCTTTTTTAACACCATACACCTTCTCCAATCACCACCTTGGTCATATCAACCTCTCTATACCTTCCAAGCAAGACATCACAGTTGTCTTTGACTGTATATGACAGTCAACAGGTTTTATGGTTTTCTTCTCTATTTCAATGGTTAATAGATTTTAAAGAGGATATAAAAACATGTTACTATCTTAAAATACTTCTGCATTCCCATAATCATATCAAAAATTACTTTATCAATCCATTTACCTTGCAAAACATGCAAATGTTTTACCCTTGCCTATGTACTGTCACCTACAGGCCGAGAGCCAACAGTTGGAGATTTTGGATATCAAAGAGATTTATAACACCTGTTTATTATTCATTTAGGTGTATACTTACATTATAGACTTATCTCCATGTCATTATAAGCTTTATTCAAACATTTACACGTTGGTTTTACTTAAGACAATGCACTGTAGGTCTATATACCTGAGTACCCTGTGTAGGCCTGTTTAGGCTTTTTATAACATTCCAAACTCTTTAAAACTTCTTGATCATATAATACTAGTTTTAACTTGTTCCCAACATACAAAATAACCAGTATACATGTAGCTTTCTCAATGTTCTATAGCAAACCATCATTCACATACACACACATATATATACAGGCCTGTCATCAAAATTTCATAACATAATCATCTGAAACAAAACATTCATTCTTGATTAGATCAAATGGAAGACTTAAAATTCAATATCAATGTCCACGGCTTTCAAATCCTTGTCTACTCCTTCACACATTCTTGACTTCTCCTTCTTTTCCCTTTAACATCTCTTGAGTGAGATCCTCCCTCACTGTTTCTCCTCTCTTTTCTTCATTCTATCTTCTATTTCCTTGAATGAGTGGACCTTTCCTTTTTGTCCTTCTTCTCTTCTACGCCCCTCTCATCCTCTCTCTCTTTTTTTTTGAATTCTCTCTTTTTTTCTCTTTTCAAGAATCTCCCCTCTAACTTCTATGCCCAATTTGGACTTAAGGCAAAACAAAATACTGTTTGTAAGTTTTAACAATATACTAAGGTTGAAAATAGTTTCAACC
The DNA here is from genome assembly GCA_037957365.1 of Torreya grandis. Classification (NCBI taxonomy): domain Eukaryota; kingdom Viridiplantae; phylum Streptophyta; class Pinopsida; order Cupressales; family Taxaceae; genus Torreya; species Torreya grandis. The sequence goes on along the minus strand of JARHVA010003344.1, from coordinate 199,481 downwards.
ATTTCTCCCTGATTTCCTCAACAGCCTAACCATCACTTTTCACCTTTTCACTTTTCACTTTTGATAATTACATTTACTCTCAAGGTGAAAATTTGAAATTTAAACACAATTTGGAGGGAAAACAAGAATTTGAATTTTCATGCTAGAATATCATTTGGATTTGTATGTTTGATGATCTCAACTAGTCCTCCATGAAACTATTGTAGATGCTCCTGCATCATGCTTTATCAACCCCCCTTTCACCTCTTCCTCCTCTTTTTTTATAAAAGGAAAGGAGAGGTGAAACAATGAGTTCAAATAAGGTGTCAAGGGGTCATCTAATTTTAGTCTTAACATACATAATTATACTAGTGGTTAATAATAAAAAAGCAAGGTGGAGTTGAGTTGGAGTTAACCCTAAATGTGGTTAAAGCATAACCATCAACAATTAGGGTTGACTACTGTAAATTGATAGGTTAAAGTTAGAATAGTAAAAATTAGTTAATTTGACTTAGGTTTGTAGTTGAAAGGTTGTGAGATAGTCCCTAGGGGAACTCAAGGTGGTTTGAGGGTCATCTCAACATCTAAAACCATGGTGTGCAATTTTTTAGTGTCTATATTTTCCCCTTTTTGGTTATGCAATTTATATTGATGAGCTACAAAATAAAAATGGATTATGGGTCAAAGGATTGATTACCCCGAGTATGGGTGGAGGTGTTCCCACTCAAACTAGGAAGTGATGAGGTCAAATGAAATTGGGTGGGTTTGATGAGTGGGTAAGTGATAAAGGTGGTGATAGGTTGACAACTAAAGTGCAAAAATGCACACAAAGTGTGATATAAAAGATTGCACATTGACTAGGTTCCCATGGTTGGTAAAAATAAGGTCGACACTAGAAAGACAAATGACAAGTGGACCATATGACCATAGTTAGGTGTGATAGTTGGGTATACACTTGTGAATGCAAGTCTCCTAGGTAAAGTCAGTTTTTTCATAGGTATCCAAGGTAGGAAGTCCTCCTGGGAAGACACAAATAAGCTATGCACAAAGGTAGTGCAAGTTCAAATTATTCAACATGGAAGTTTAGTTAGTATATTCAAAATGACCAAATCAAGGTCATCAAAAAACATGTATAAGTTGGGCCAAAATGACCACTGTCATGGTGATGCAATTGGTAGTGGTTGTTAGAAGAGGTTATCTTCATTGGTTGGCATTGAATTTGTGTGTGTGATGAGAAGGTGTTTGGTAAATGGGTTGTGGGAATGTAAAATCCCAAAAGGGTTGACCGTCGATGGTCATAGTTGATCATCTATGGTTAGGCATTAGCCCTAAAAGGGAAAAGTCAAAATAACCACCAAGGGTTCATTTTACTAATTTATTCATTGAAAACCCATGGTACTTAGCTCTTTTGTATGTGTTAAAAAAGGTGACACCTTTATTGTGAGTGAGCTGAGTGTGTGATTGAGGGGATTGATTGAGGGTTGAGTGAGGTTGATCAAAAATATAGAGGGGGTGAGGTAGATCATGAGGTGTGGTAACAAGTCCAAGGGCATCACCCCATCATCAGTCATGAAATGAGGTAGGGTTGTTTATAAATTTAGTAGAATAGAGTTGATTTTGTAAATGATTATGCATTTGAGGGATTGAATGATTTTGTTGGTTGTTTATGTTGGTATGGGTGGGTTTTGACATAGGGCTAGGTTTAGGTTATTGTTTTGAGAGAATAAATTATGAAATGGGATATGTGAGTATGCATTGATGGTAGTATGGGTATGTTTAAGTTTTTTTAGCATTTTTTTAGATTGGTAGAGAATTTAGCTAGGCCCTAGGGCTTGAAAATCACTAGTGGTCACTACATAGTGACCTTCAACAGTCGATATGTGACCACCTAATGGTCATTGTGTTGACCATTAGTGGTCAATTGTCTAACCATCAATAGTTGATGGGTGATCGGTGATGATTCCAAAAGGAAATGTCACTAGTCAATCTATTGCCATCAATGGTTGGGAGAGTTGAAAGAAAGGGTAAAAGTGTGGGGTAGAAGGTGGAATGAAAGTGTTTAAGTGTGTAGATAAGGCTTTATGGTAGTAGGCAAGGGTAAGGGTTAAGTATTGAGAAAAAAAGGTAGTGGGTAAAGGTTTAAGGTAAAGGGTATGCATACGATAATAGGATAGGGTGAAGAAATGATTTAATTGATAGGTGTGATTAGGTAAATTAGGCAAATAGGTATATGGAAGTGTGGTTTAAAGGTGAATTAGGCAATGGTGAAGGTTTTAGGTGAGTTGTAGAAGGTTTTATGTAAAAGGTAATGGTTTAGTATATATGACAAGATAAAATAGGTGAATTCAAAGGTAAGTCTTGGTCATGAGCCAGATTAGGCATAATTGTCATTATTGAGATGAGTAGGTGAAAGTGGAAGGTATTAGGATTAATAAATGGGGTAGGCTGGTGAGTGGGATAAATAGGTAATGTGGAGAGGGAAATTTTTTTGGATGAGGTGAACTAAGGTATTGCTATCAAAATTTTTAGGCATGGGAGTAGATACAAATGAGAGAATAGGTGCCCCAGATATTAGATGAGATATAACAAGGTATGACAGATGTAGACTAAGACCACATGATGAGGTGGGATTAGGTGGCATGAGATACTATCAACACATACCTCAAGATGAAATAATGTTAGTGAAACTCATCAAGAGATGGGATCCTACCACTAACACATTCTTTCTTTCAACAGATGAGATGACCATTTTGCCTGAGGACATCTCTAGGATCATGTTACTACCCATACAATATGAGCCAATCTACCACATTAACAGTGATGAGTGAGATGGGAAAATGGAGATCTTGTATGGAGAGGACTTCACATTTATGAGGTGGCACTCAAGAGGCTTACACTACACACCACTGTACCAAAGGGATAGGGACGTAAGATGAATACTCACTATGATGATGATAGATTTTACGTATTATGTTTTATTAGATTTGAGCAATGGGAGATTCCCATACTTATTATTGGGGGTGTTTTTTAAGATGTTTTTGGGTCATACAATGTTTGTATGGGTGCCTATACTATTAGTCTAGATTTATTTATAGCTATGAGGATTCTAATCTCACAAGAGATATGGGATCAGTGTCGGCTTCATTCTACATTGTTGGGCTTATGAGCCCATCTAGGTGCTATGAATTATGGGACTACCATGGCATGGGTTTGTTCAAATGGATTTCAAGGTTAGATATATGAGGTAGAGAAGTGATTATACACTTATAGGACGAAGAGGAGGGGCACATGACCTAGACTAGTACAAAGATCTGACTAGATGCCTGGTTCATGGGAGATGTTATTTAGAGACCATATGTCAGGTTTTTGGGATGGGAACATTATGCAAGACATACTATATAACATCAGAGCTACAAATATATATATATAACACCCTAGGTATATCCTATATAAGGATGAAATATCTATGTACCCTATCAAATGTAATGAGATATATCTCATGATCTCACCTAATATATATATATATATATATATATATATATATATATATATATATATATATATATATATATATATATATATATATATATTAGGTGAGATCATGAGATATATCTCATTACATTTGATAGGGTACATAGATATTTCATCCTTATATAGGATATACCTAGGGTGTTCCCAAGGTATAGGATGGATGATGTAAATTTTCCACTACCTACTCCACATCCAGTTCATGAGTTCATTGATTGGGAGTTTTTACTAATGAAGATTGATGTGGATGATAAAATTGTTACAAATGCCTATCATACATGGTACTAAACACACTATGTTGCATCATATTTTAGAGGTGATGATGGTGGTCAGCAGGACATAGATGTTGACCTAGATGGGGATGGTCAACAAGTGGGAGTTGGTGGTCTAGATATGCAGGGAGTGATCATTCAGAGTGACCAAACATGAATGGATCTAGACACAACATAGGCATCTTTAGTAGTAGCACAAGTTCAAGTGGCTGATATTATAGGAGATAAATATCGTGTTAGAGCTTAGCTATCCATGGTTACATAGGAGAGAGATTCTCTCTGGTAGGTAGGAGGACTACCAATAAATGTAGGACCATCAGGGACTATCTCGATAGTGAGATATGTAACAATAGTGGAAGATCTATGGTACTATGAGTCCTTTTTTTTTAGGTGCCTACTAGATGAGCCCTGATGGGGTGAGTACAGATCCAAGATCACTAGATGTGTTAGCACTGTGACACTAGGTCAATGGGCTACTTTTACAGGTAGATAGGTAGGTGCAAGAGGGCAGGCTCCAAGAGGCAGTGATTCTCTAGGGGCCTAGATGGTTATGAGACATTGTATTTTTGATGTAGCATGTGATTTTGATACCAACATGAGAGCTGATGTAGCAAGATGTATACATATTTTGATATATATATATATATATATTTGTATATACAATTGTCATGTTAATTATTAGGTCATGATTTATAGATATGATACTTATGGTTTTTTATTCATGGTTATTATGTTCATGTTGATATTTTATTATTTGATATGATAGTGATATGATTATGTTCATTATGGTTTATGTGGATTCACCTAGCTAGGCATGTGATGATATGGCTCTTTAATTTAAATTTATAATAATGTTGATATTGATTGATGTTATTTATGTGATTATGATGTGATGGTCATAGTGGATGATCCCAATATGATTATGTGATGATAATGTGATGTTGTGTATGATATGATAATGTTTAGGCTGAGTTGGACATGACTATGATGATTGTGATTTATTGTTATGGTTATGGATGACAATGATGTACTTTATGTTCATGACATGGTTATGGCTTAATAGATAGTAATTGTTATGGATGTGATAGGTGGTAGGATGCTTATGATGTTATGATTAGGTGATGGGATGCTCATGATGTTATGATGATGTTTTTTATGATGGGATGTTATGTTTGGGATATGATAATGTTTATGGTTTCTTACCTAGACAAGAATGTGATGGATAACATAAGTAGATGATGTATGATTTAAATAGTGAAAGACATTCCATGATTAGTTGGTGTTGTTGGTTATTTGGATGAAATGGTACGATGTTTATTATGAGTAGAGACATATTGAGGTAGATTGTATGTGATGAGTTATTGACTTATGATGTGACAAAAGGTAATGTTGTGATGGTTGTATGTTTGTTATGATGGATAAGATATTCTTGTGATGAAAAACACTTAAACAAGGCACAACACATAATAAAACACATAGTTGGTTTTTAAATGTTTTTAATGAGCTACCTATGATTAGATGAAAGTGGTTGACACATAAAGTAAGTTGGATTAGTAAACTAAATGTGAGGAAGATAGACTAATCAAGAGACAAATGCCATAACAAATGTATCAATAAGTAGATATGAGAGAATAAGAAGGAATGATGATTCTTATTTGACAAAGACTAAAACAAATTGAAGAGTGATCAGATTATGAACATAAGTCCTTCAAATGCTTCACATTAGCATCTGTTAGTTGATTAAAAAGGTGTCTTTATCACATAATGTCAAGTAAGCTCACAATCCCTTGTTTATAGTGTATAAAGGGGAGATGAGTGAAGATGAAACTTACTTGTGAGATTAGCAAGCCTCTTCTCGAGGATACCAAAGAGACAATATAAATAAGTCCATGTCATATAAGGTGTAGATTGATCAATATAGGAAGTCTACATATGAAATTCGATTGTGAATTATAAAATTATTTTGTTTTTTCTGATTTGATAATGGGCTTTTGCTATTTTGTTATTACTTAGAGGGACAAGGAAAGCTGATCGATGTGGGAAGCTTCTAAGAAATTGCTATGTTTTGATAAATGCTTTACTCAGCGATCCTTCAAAGGAGTGGTCTAAGTTTGTGATCTTTGTTTAAGGATTTTGATAGTTGTCCTTCAAGGGAGAAGTCTACCTTATATTGAGTAATTTTGATATGTTTTGGCAGTTGTCCTTCAAGGGAATAGTCTATGAATAATAAAAATGACCTATATGAGTGTTGACCTTTTGTGATTTTTTGATTGATTGTGATTTTTTTGCTATTGACATGGATGTGATTATATGGGCTCAAAAGGGTCACCTTTATGAAGGTAGAAATAGATAATAAGAAGGTTGATGATGGGTAAAAGAGGTTTAAGCAACAAAAACCATGAGAATCCATCCTAGAAGGGGATGGAAAGTACCATGAGGATAATGCCATGGGTAGAGCTATGGTACCCATGTTCAATATTAGGCTAAGGTTGTGATGGATAATCAAATGATTCAGTTTTAATCAGTTGTCCTTAAGATAAGGGGATGGATGTGAATTAAAACAAGGGATGATCTTAAGTTAGACAAAAAGTGAGTATGATCCTATTTAACAAAAGAAAGGATGCAGATGTGAAGTATTGAGGGACTCAAGTTCTAGTTTCCCTTCGAGATAAGACAATTGGTAAGATCCTGATCTATACTTTTACATTATGATATAAGGTTCAAGCTAATTAAAAGCAAACTTTCCACAGTTACTTTTCTCCATAGTGGTTACATGCTGATTTACTTGAGGATGAGGTCTTCGATATTAAATTCTCACAATTTAAGGTGTTTTTTATAAGCATGCTTGATTCGATCTAGATAGAAATGAAGGTCGATAAAGTGTAGATAAATGATGCTTGTCAAGTAACTCAAGTTGGGATAAACATTTTTAATGATAATCACTCTAAAAAATAAAATCTTTTAGGGATATGTAAAGAGAGGGAATTTGGACTTTGAAAGGCAAGATGGCCATGAATCCAAAAACTAGAGAGAAAGGGGTAGCACCCATAGGGGTCTAAATGCTAGTACAATAGGCCCATAAGGTGAAAGAGATGTGTAAATGCCAATCTTGACCACATGTATTAACCATTTTAGCTAGCATGTTATTGATATTTTTGTTAGAGGTTTTCTCTTGTCTATTATCTTGTGGATGATTGGGTGATAATAAACTTAACTTGATACCAAACATGTCATAAGTACCTTGGACTTGTTTACTTTTCAAAGATTTTCCATTATCAATGATAATTTTGTGAGGGACATCGAAATGACAGATGATGTGATGGTTGATAAAGTCAATAATCTTTTCATCTTTGGTTAAGATGAGAGGAATAACCTTTACCCATTTGGTGAAATATTCTATTGTAGTGATGATATAATGATGTCACTATGAAGAATTGGGGTTAATTACTCCAATGAGATCCATACCCCATTGTGAGAAGGGTCAGATATATTTAGATACTTGGAGACTATGGCTATGTGTGTGATATAAACTAGTGTGTTGTTGACATTTGACACACTTTTTCACATAATCACAATAATCTTGGTTAATGGTGGGCTAATAATAGCCAAGGTGAAGGATGCCTTTAGTGATAGCTAGACCACTGAAGTGTCCTCCATAGATCCTATCATGCATTTCCTTGATAACATGAGAGGATTCATGACTACGTATGAAATAGAAGAGGAGACCATCAAAGCCACATTTATAAACAATTCCCCCCAATTGGTATAATATGAGGTGCTCAAAATAAATACTCTTAGAACATTCTTGGAAAGATCAGAAGGAATGATGGCAAGGCTGAAATAGTCAAAGGTTTGTTGATATCAAAGGTCAGGTTGGGTCTCCTCCACATTGAAGATGGTGGGAGAGTCTAATTTGACATAAGAGGGCTACGTAAGTCAATGGATAATGATAGATAGATTAGAGCTAGAGGGTGTAGATGGGATCTAAGAAGTGAAAGAAGCCATCATATTGGCAAACTTGTTCTTAGATCACGAAGTGTTTTGGACATGGTAGTATTCAAATGATGCTAAGAGTACATTAGCTAGTTGTTTGTAATATTAAAAAACATAATTCTTACATTGATAAGAGCCATTGATTTGATTGACCATGAGTTTAGTGTCATCCAAAATATTGATTGTTATGACTCCCAAGGCTACTATAGTTTGGAGACCTATCACTAGGGCTTCATACTCAACTATATTATTGGTACATTCAAAATCTATCTTGAAGGATAAAGGAAGAGGTTCACCATGAAGGGGGATAAGGATGGTGTCATCTCAACCACCATGTTGACACTTTGATCCATCAAAGAACATGGTCACTTGATATGTGAAGTCTTCTTGAGAGTGGGTTATGTTGGACTCATATGGAAACTCAAAAGGATGAGGCTAGTTTTCTGCTAATGGTTCTTCAACCAATTGGTCAGAAATGACTTATCCTTTAATTAAATTCTACTAAATAAAATAAAGGTCAAACTTAGATAAAAGCATGAGCCACTTGGCCATACATTGGTTTTGGTATGGCTTGGAGTGTATATACTTGAGTTGGTCGGTATTGGTTATGACATAGGTCTTGTGGTTGAGAAGGTAGTAGTAAAGTTTGGTGGCCATGAAGATCAAGGCTAGGAAAATTTTCTCAGTATGGGTGTACCAAGTCTCATACTCTTCAAGTGTATATCTAACATAATAGATGACTTGCTCTTTATGTTGCTCATCCTGATGAGCTAGTATTGCCCCTAAAGAGTGGTTGGTGGTGGAGATATAAAGGTAAAAATGTTGATCTTACTTGGGAGGAATGAGGATAGGTGGAGATATAAGGTACTCTTTAAGTGAATCAAAGGCCTTATAATAGTCATTGGTCCATTTAAAAGATATATCTTTATTTAGAAGGTGGTGGAAAGGTTGGCATCGATCCGAGAGCTAAGAGATAAAGTAATGAATGGATTGGATCTTCCCCTAAAATATATGGAGTTTCTTGAGGTGGGTAGGAAGAGGCATGTCTAGGATTTATTTAATTTTGGTAGGATCAAATTCAATTCCTTGAAGGGGGATGATAAAGCTAAAGATATTTCCTAATAAGACCTTGAAGATACACTTCTTAGGATGAAGGTGGACATGGTAATGGATGAGTCACTCAAAGATAATCTTAAGAATGGCCAAATGATCTTTACAACATTTGGATTTAGGTCATGGAAGATTTAGGTTATAACACATTGATGAGTTGCACTAACATTCTTTAGTATAAAAATCATGACCATATAGCATAAAGTCACCCATGGGGTGATAAATATAGTTTTTTGTTGATCTTAAAGGGCAATTAAGATCTAATTATAACCCAAGAATCTATCCATAAGAGATAACATCTCATGGATGATTTTAAGATCAACAAGTTGGTCAATGGCTAGCAAAGGAAAGTCAACCTTAGAGAAATCAAGGTTAAGGTCATGAAATTCCACACAAATTTACATTCCCCTTGTGGCTTTGGTGATAGGTATGACATTTAAGATACATTGGGGATAATCAAAGGGTTGAATGAAGTTAATGGATAGGAGATCTTGAAGCTCTTCTTTGATGAGAAGGGCTACGCAAGGGTACATTCATAAAAGTTTTTGCCTAATAGGGCATCATGGTTGGTGACTACGTTATGGGTAGTAATGGAGGGGTTGATTCATGACATATCATTATAATACCAAGCAAATGCTATGCTACGCTCTTGCAAGAAGGAGGGGAAGTCTCGAATCTCTTTGGGATTTAGACATTGGCCAATTTTGATAATGCACAAGTTATTTGAAGTGCCCAAGTTGATATCCATGATGGATTCATTTAACATGGTTAAAGTTTTAGGAGGAAGATATTTGTGGATAGAGGAATCTTCTATACCAAGATAGGTGAGAATGGAATCATCATCTTGACACAGAATGACATTAATAGTAGGAGAGTCATCTCCTACCATCTTAGGATGGGTCAGAGGAATGGTTATGGTCACCCCATCCTTTTGATAAGTTAGGTTTCTGAGGCTGATCATGTTGATGAAAAAAAATTTATGGGGGATGATGTTTGGATCCTCAATTATTGACAGAGAAGGGGTTGGTGAGGAAGAGATGTCTACTTCAACAATGGTGATGGGAGGTGTGTTGGTTTGATTTTTAGGTGGTGTGAAACTGAGGCCATGATTTTTGTGATGTTTTTAGGTTTTGATTGGAAAAAACTCATGTGGACTATGTTCATATCAGCCTAGACCAAATCCCTTCCAAGCACACCTATAAAGATATGTCTTAGAAAACTCTAGTTTATCTAGGTAGGAGAAACTAGAGGTGAATGGTCAAGGTCAAAAAGAGGTGGTAGAAGTGTCAAGGGGCTTATCAAGTCCCCTATAGGTGAAATTGGTTTGACAAGTTGAGGGCCTAAAAGGAATAATGACACTAATATTAGGGTCATAAATAGGTTGTTGGTTAATATTCCCATATTCTTGAGGAGTAGGAAAAGTGTCTAGTGTTAAAAAGCTATACTCCCACAATGAAAGACATTGGAAGGTTGATTTTAAAGGGTCTATTATGGGGATTTGGGTAGAAAGGATGGATAAACTAGTGGATGATTTATTAGTATAAGAATATGGGGATTCATCTTTCACTGATAGAGGCTTGTTGGATGAAAGGAGAGTGTCATTGGGTCAGTACATATGTTGCATGATATAAAAGGACTCAGGGCAGCTTGGATGGTAACAATTTGACCTTCGTGTTTAAATTTGATGCATTGGTGTAGGGTGAATGGCACATAGCCTATGGAATTAATCCAAGGGCATTCAAATAAAACATTGTACTATAATTATCCTTTTACTATATAGAAGAGCTCAGGAAGAATTTGAGGTCCCAAGTGAATATGAAGGAAAACAATTCCTAAAGTTATGGCCATGGTATCATTGAATGACTGAAACACTATTGAGGTTTCTGATATAATGTTCTTAGGTAATTTTAGTTGGTTGTATGCATGGGAGGAGATAATGTTGATGATATCTCCCCCATCAATCATAACCCTCTTGATGAATTTTTGGCTGATGTACATGGTAATGAAGAGGGGAGGATCTGGATCATCTAGATGGATGGAGGGTATTTATGAATCCTTGAAGGTAACAAGGTTATAAAGTTGAAGAGCTTTGACAAATGATGCTAAAGTTTTTGGGTATTTTGGTTGGATCTCTATGGATTTCAAATCCTCTATCATCACTTGGTAGTGATGGGGTGAGGCATTGACTAGTTCATACAAACTCATCTTCACTAGTGTTTGGTGAAGCTATTTTATAACTACTTGTTGGATTGATTAAGATGGGTTGGATTGAGAGGGGCCCAAGATGAACACCTTGGGATTGGTTAAAAATAAAGGTGTTTGGTGTTAGCTAGGTGATTGGGTGGTGGAAGAGGGATATGTCCATGGAATGGACACCTTTAATTTTCCCATATCATTCAGTTGAACATGTGATCATGTGACCACATGGATGGTATATATTTGGGAAAGAATTAGGCTAGAGGACTTCTTGGGTTTTGCTTTAGTCTAAGATGAGAGTAGAGGAGTAGTTAGGTGTTGGTTGATGGTTTTTGGGTCTTGGATCAGTGTTGGGCTCATAAGAGATTCATCTAAACATAAGTCATCCTAATGATATAGCCAATGGGATGATACATGGAGAGATTTACAATTCTCAATATCGTGCCCAGGTATCCTATGGTATGATCATACTAATTTATTGTTATACCAATATGGTTTAGGACTACGTGGGTTGAATGGTCTGATAGGTGGTAAGATTAAGCAAGATGCTTGTAATAACCTTTGTAGGATGGTTGAGTAAGACTTGAAAAAAGGTGGCATAGGCATGTGGGTCTTAGGTTTCGTATTTAAGGTGGAAGCCCTTTTAGTATCAAGTTTAATGGTTAGATATTTGGGTGAAGGAGCATTCTTGGTGGATGGCTTTGGTATGAATTGCTTTAAGGTAGACGTGTTAGGGTAGATGCTTAAGAAGTATGTGGTTTGGTTATACAAGGTTTGGTGAAAATAGGTGTGATTGAAAGTAAGAGTGATGTGGTAACCAAAAGTGGTGGTTAGATTTGGGTCTTATCTAGGATGGTCAGTTTCCTTACTAAGGTAGAAGGATGAGGTCCCAACATAGAAGGCAAAGTAGAAAGGGGAGATAGAGTTTTCGTTTTTAGAATCTTGGGTGTTTTTAACTTATTGTTTGGCTTGGTTTTGGGTTTATTTGATAGGTTTGGTGAAGTTAATTCCAATTTCAATGAGGGGTGAGTAAGGTCCTAAAATAGGGAATATGCCAAGGTTTTTGGAAGGCTTGGCTAGAATGGTAGAAGGAAAATTGGTTATTTTAGTTGGTGTTAGTTTAGGTATGGTTTGGTTACCAAAGGTTTTTAATGGATTGGTTGTGGTGAAAGTGGGTTCAATAGTGGGAATGGAAGGTTGGGATGATATTGGTATGGTTGGAGGTTATTGCTTGGTTTAATAAGGAAGCCTGAGATGGTGCCAAAATGTGTCATGATCTATATTGGGTTGAGTTAAGGACTCTAAGTTTTAAAATAGTGTAGAGAAGGGATTATAAATGGCTTTGATCCCTTTGATACTGAGTTTAAAGGTTAGACCCATGGGTGGAGAGAGAGAAGTGGTTACCTCATCCTTTTCCTCAATCAAAGGCTCTAAGGTTTGGGAAGATGAGTCTCCTATGGGAGAGGTAGGTAGAGTGATCTCTACCTTAGGGATAACTTCTAAAGGAAGAGTGGATTATTGTATGACAGAGGAGAAGGATATGGTGGTAATGGCTACCTCTTAAAGTATATCTTCCAAAAGATAGGTTGGCAGCTTAAATGCCTCAATAAATGGAGAAAGTGGACGACTTGTTTCCTTGATCTCATTTTCTAAAATAATGGAGAGTGACTCCACTACCTCAATAAGTGCAGGGGAAGGGAAGTTAGTTTTGTTAATGGTTTTCATAGCAGTGAGTTGACTAAGAACTACATTAAGGGTATGGACTTCATGATTGTGAGAGGATTCCACTCTATTGTTGTCATTGTTCATAGAAGGGGCATAGTTGAGAAATGGTTATCTAAAGATGTCAAGTGATTGATTTGGGGGTTCATTGGGGTTATCCAACACAAGTTCCCCCTTAGTGATGATATTTTAGATGATGTTATTAAAGTTATTGCACCTACTAACATAATTTCTAATGATATGGTGGAAATTACATAATTAATTCTCCTTATACCAATCAGGTACAGGATGAAAGGAATCAAATTATTGTGGGGGTTTGATCGATGGGAGTTATATGATGTTTGCTTTCAACAACTTCTCCAAGACTGAAGCATATGACTCCCCTAGTAGATTAAAATGCTTTTAGTTTTTTTGGTTTTTAGTGTTACGATTGGAGGAACTGGAAGAGGTGGATTGGTTAACAACTAGTGGAGGAGTGGTTTTTAAGACAACCACATTCATGGTTCCCTTATTTTTGGAGTTAGTGTTGGTTTGATTATTAGATTTGGAGGAGGGAGTCTCATTTTGTTTGAAGGTTGAATTATTTTTCTCAATTTCAACTTCCCCTCATCAATGGATTTTCTCTTTAATTTATGTGCCATGGTAAAAGCCTCATCAAAGGTCTTGAAAGTCTAAACTCATAAAGTGCAAGAAATGTGTTTGGCACAAGCCCACACAAAGAGTTCAATCATCTTGAGTTAGGGCAAAGAGAAAGAGAGTTGATTATCAAGCTTCTCCAATGGGCTAAAAATTTGGCTATGAACTTCTTGTCAAATTGTTGGATGGAGTAGATATCAATGATGGAAAATTTCTTAGAGATTTTTATGGAAAAGTGATCTAATAAAGTATGAGCTAGTTGGGCAAAAGAAAAGAGGGAGTGTTTTGTAATAAAACTATACCAATCTAGAATTAGACCTGATAGAGATATAGGAAAGGTGCGGATAAGGAGGGAATCATCATAGGCAATCAAATAACAAGAATGCCTAAATGCTCTGAGATGTTATTGAGGGTTTTCTTTTCTTTGAAATTTTGAAAATTTTGGAAGTTCCCATTGGGGAGGATAAGGCTGATGGGGATAGATGGATGAATTGGTTTGTTTCATATTTGGTAATAAGATAAGAGGTTATGGGTGCTTGAGATAGATAACTCCAAAGTAGTCATTTTATCCATTAACATTTTGACAAGGTCAGTCTATGGTTGTGCACCCCCATAGTTGTAAGGTAAAATATGTTGGGTTTAGGTAGGTGAAAGATACAGATAGATGGTGGGGGTTGAGAGGCTACCACATATTGGTATGTGGATATGAATGGTTTGGTTGATGCCACATATGAATATGTGGAGATAGGTGGTTGGGTGGAAGGTAGAGGTACATACCCATTTGGGTTAGGGGCGTAGCTCAGGTTTTGGGAAATGGGATTCTATTGGGTAACTAACATAGGTTAGGTTGGAAGTATGGCTGGTTTGGTAGATAGAGGATACGTGGTAACTTTTGTATTTATGGGTGGAAGGGTAGAAGTTATGGGAATCACCAAGCTCTGAAATGGAGAGGAGGTAGGTGGATTTGGAACAAGAGGAATGTTGGTGACACTAATAGAGGGTACTCCCATGATAATTGGAGTACAAGTGACTAAAGGTTGGGTTAATCTTACACTATAAGGGTTGTTAGTTGGGGTAGGAGGTGTTTGGGTGTTGGTTGGTTGGGTGGGTTAATTTTGGAAGGTGGTATTAGTGGGATTATTGGTATAAGATGATGTTTGGGTGACTAAAGGTTGAGTGGAGATGGTGTAAATAGAAGTGTCACCCATAAGGTGGGATGACATGCCATAGGGTGGGTCAACAGGTAGAACTAAAGAAGGGGTATAGTGAGATATGGTGTTAAGGTAATGTTGGAGGGCTATGGGGTTATTATCTAGAAAGGTCGCAAAATATGTATCACCTTGGGTAACTATCTAAGGGATGATAGGACTTCTTTAAGGATGGGGAGAACTTTCCACATCTAAGATGTACCCCATGGATGAGTGAGAGGAGGAAGATGGATGATTAGGAGGCGGATCCTGATTCACTTAGTTTCTTAATTGTTGCCTAGTTAAAACCATTCAGATAAAGAAAAGAGGAAAATAAAAGCATTCTCACAACTCAAACAAAGAGAAGACAAGGAAAAGTCAAGGAAATAAAGCACACACTAAAGCACATTAAATCATAAGGTTCTTTTTAGTCTCTCTTGTGGCTTATGCCTTAAGCTTTCAGAATTATGTGACTCCACTTGGCTTGTAGAGAAGGTACTAGAAAATAATTTTATGGTTAGTTTTATATTGTGTTTAAGCTCTCAAAGGGATTTATATTAGAAATTATTATGTGGCTTGATATTGGAGCCTACCCCCTCACTTTACACACCATAACAATAAGGGTGTTGGGTGTTTATCTAAGATATACTGATTGTCAGAGATTATACTCTATCAGTGAACTGAGTTAGTTCTCCCCTTGGTGATGAAATCTAAGTAGAATAGTCAAGAAAGTTGACTGCTAGGTGATGAAATCCTAGTTGGGTCTTATGTCAATGTTTTTATGCTTGATTAAGTATAATTTGTTGGTCTTGTGTGTGTGATAAGAGTGAATATATGATTAATTCACTAGATTAATTAAGTTATGTGAGCTAAAATAAGAAAGCAAATAATAGATGTAGTCAATTTTAATCCCAAAATAAAATTTTGATTTCATTATATGCGCAGAAAGATAAGAAGAAGAACCACCTAGATGTAACTATGTGTTGGGTGAATATTTTTTCGTCAACTAAATGTTGACAAAATGGGTAAATCAACTACAGCATAGGGATATTTATGCCACAAAAAGTGTGGGCTTACCAGATCTAGACGAGGTAAATCTCTCTTCTCATCAAGGGGAGGTTCCCTATGAATATTTATATGCTATATGTATATATATAGGTAAGCAAAAAATAATACTTGGGGTGGTATAATAGCATCCACCTCTCTTTTTTCAGAGGTGATGTCCAAGTAACAAGAGAGAGAAATCTTGGTCATTGGTCAAAAACATTCCTCTTCTTTCAAGAATGGTATTCAGCCAAGAGTAGAAAATCCCCTGAAGTGTAACAAAGTTGACAAAGAAACCTATGCAAGCACAAAGTCTTCCTTTGTCTCCTTCACCGATTCAGAATACGCGTAATTGTAGAGTGAAATGAAGCACAAAGTCTTCGCCTAAAACTACAAAGGATAAAAGGATCACACAGATAAAAGTATCTCAAAGTCTCTCTTTTATCTTTTAGAAACGTCCTCAGATAATATCAACACACACACTTTGCTTATTAAATCAAACAAATAAGATATTATCAGGAAAAAGGATATAAGAACTATTTCCTAAATAACACAAATAACTTCAACACAAAGTCTGAAATAAACCTACTTCTCATTCATTCAACAAAATATGATTTACAAGTTGAGCACAAAGTCTCAAGAAGTGTCTCAATTTTAGCAGAGTTTTTGCTCTCAATTATCAGAGACCTATTTACAAAAGAGGTCTCCACTATATATAGGGAGAAACCTTCAAAATAAAAAAGATTAAAATATAAAAATATCTAATTCAAAGATGAGTCATCTTTGAATTTTGAGATATTTTTCTATATTTTTCACATGTAATTACACATTACAAAATTGCATGCACTTTTACATGACAAAAGTGCACGAGAGGGAGAAGAGAGAAGGGGAAAGAAGTTCAGCTCTTGCTGTCAGACTTTTTTAGATGAGCATTATACATAACAATGGATGCCTAAATTCCTATACTATCTGGTGCAATAGTGTTCTTGAAGATGACCCTGGCTCTGATTACAACACCCTTCAACGCTGTGATTGCCTTAGCATGACTAGTTAACCTGGATCTCAGATTATCTAGAGTTAACTGAGTATTTAAAATATTGTCCACAGAAGTCATTGAGAAGGCTTTCTCTTTAAAATATCTCTGAATCCTACCCTTGAATCCTTAGATCATCTCCTCGGCTGAGAGAAATTGATTATCCCTAGTGGTGAGGTCACAAGGCAGTTCTTCTAGTCTATTTAATAGGTCTGTGTCACTTTTCTCACTATCATTCTTGGAAGACTCGAGATCTTTAATCAGCTCCTTGAGTACCTAAATCCTATATATTAGTGATTTCTTAATCTCAACATAGGAATCTTTGTTGGAAATAATGCTGATGGATATCAAGGTGATTTTCTTTAGATCTTTCATTTCCCTCCACTTGCCGAGATATTTCTCTGTACTATCAATGTCTTGAGAGATAAGAGAGACAAGGTCTTCTAAATCTATCCTCAGCTTCTTCATCTTGTCTATCTTTTTGGCAACTTCTGTAAGTAAGGAAATTCCCTGAGCGTGCATCTTCATAATGTAATCCTCCAGCACTTTTCCTTTCATATAAGTTTTCTCTACTTTCTGGATGACGGGGTCGTCAATAGAGAAGGCTTCTGGAGTTGCCACTTCAGAGGGAAGGATGAATTTCCTTATTACTGTTGTTAGCTACTCTGTCTTGGCCTTATAGTAGTCTTTCATCTCCTTTTCTCTATCAAACTTCTGGACCATGATGTCCATTGCATACTGTAGATTATTTTTCGCACCTTCGTGAGTAACTTTTCCAAGTTTAATGCGAGAGATGGAATAGCTGCTCATGTCAAAACCCTCAAGGGTTTCATCTTGCGGTGGTTTAGCTATTTTCAAAAATTTATGCCCCTTTTCTTCAACCAATTTTGAGAGGGTCCTTGGTCTCTTAGGGGCCTTAGATTTCACCGGTACTATCTTGCCAAAATCAAAGTCATCTACAGAGATGGCTAGCTTATTTCTTTTAGGTATGAAAGCTGACATCCAAGGAGGGAGAGAAGAAGTACCTAATGTGGCAACTATTTTGGCAGTTGGTGTTATCATGGTAACATCTACACTGTTAGTGGTAATGGTGGTTGTAGTAGGAGTAATAGGGGAAACCGTGCCAGCCATTGATTGATCAAGGGTAGAGTTTTCTCCTAAATTGAAGGAAGGAGATGCCAAACTAGGAATAGAGCCTAAAGAGCAAAGAGTATCTCCAAAAGCATCTTGAGGATCACCAATCATTACTCTGAAAGGGGAGGCAGCTCCATAAGAGGGAATACTGATAGGAGATAGAGGTGGGAAAGGAGAGATGTCTGTAAGTGGTTGTGCCCCTTCCTGGGAAGGTAGAGGGTCAGTTCTCTGCTGATCTGAGGGCCTATCATCTATCTCCGTTTATTGAACTACCTATTCTTGGGAGCCTTGTTCCACAACTCCCTTAACTGTTGATTCTGGATCTTCAACAACCTTTAATTTCTTAGAAACAAAGATGATTCTAGGTTTGTGAGACCTAGATGGAGAAGGAACATCACCTTTATTCTTGATCCTATTTTCTGCCTTCTTCCTCATTTCTACTTGGAATTCAGCCTCTAATCCTGTAAAAAACTCTTTCAGCGTGATCCCTTTGACTGCTAACCAATCATTGGTGTTAGACAATATTGGTTCAAATCTTTTCCTCAAAGAAGTTAATTCCTTTTGAGACCATTGAACTGGAGGAAGAGGGGAGTCAGCAACCTTCTCAGCCAAGTACCTACTATTGATAATGTTCTTGTCATTGACCAGATTGGGGGGAATCTCTACAAGCCTCAAATATTTGATCTACTCTAAGGTCAGCCTGTTGTGGTCCATTTTCTTGATTTCTTCGATTGTTCACAGGTCTACTCAGATATCTTTGATCATAAGGTCATGAAACTGAGTCTTTCTTCTGATCATGTCTTTGACACTCCTATAGTCAAAGTTGTCCCTTCTTTTGAATTGTTTCATAGTAACTAGTTGTATCTCCATCTCCATGACTTTGGCTTTAGCTGCAGTTAAAATTGAGTATCTACCAATTTCAACTAGAAACCTGAAACCTAGCTTTTTCAATTCCATCTGCCTAGTGTGTACAATAATCAATTGTCTACACATCTCCATCAAAACTAACTTATCAAAAGGAAACTTGGAGAGCATATAAGGATAGCCTTGGAAAAAGCCAACCCGAAGATAGAAGGAGGGAAATTGTAGGAACATACAGCCATAGTCGTTGATGACCGTCTAGGCCTCATTAGATACTCTCTTTTGCTCAAGTTGAGGATTGAAGAGGCATAAAAATATGGAAAAGAAGGCATCATTTACCCTTCTAAAATGGCAAACTGATCCTTGCAGTGTTAGCTGGGAGTGATATGAGTAAACTGGGGTGATCTTTCTGTCCCCTTCAGTTGTCAAACTTGGAAACATTCGCATTGAGGCAACTATGTACACCAGGTATGAAGTCATATAGAACTTTGAAGTAGTTTGTATCTTGGTCAGTTGCTTGTGAAGAGCGTTGCTAATTTGCTCACCCTAGAAGATGACCTACTTACCTTAGAGGATGATTTTGATGAAAGGGTACATCCACTCATGGAACTGTGAGGAAGACGGGAGGCCTCACACTCTGCTGAGAAGGGTGATCAAGTCACCAACTTCTTCAATGAAATCGCTCTTTGGGAAGTTCTATGGCCATCTGGATAAATTGGTCCTGGGGGTCTTCAGCCACCTGTTATTCATTACTTTCTTTGCCCTCTCAGGGTCCTTGTCATATTCCTGTGCTTCTATGAAGTTAATTCTCAACACTTCAGTAGCAGGAGGGCACATGAAGACTTTGTCAATGAATTTAGGGTCTAACCAAATTATTATGTTGTTGTTGGCATCTGAGACTAATCTCATCTCTTTGTTGTAGAACTAGGTACACTGGAGGATGAATTTCGTATGATGTGCTACTACTAGAAAAGTGGCAACTAAATGAATGTTACTTTTGATGATTCTTTTCATTTTGGAGCCCAAGTTCATTGCCTTGGTTTTGGTCATGAACTCGGCCATATCTACATGGCCAATCTCTGTATCTCTAATGTCGTCAACATTGGAGGTGACTGAAGTGATCGAAAAGATGCCTTAGTACTGGTACTTCATGGCATTTGACTTTTTTTGGAAAAGTTTCAGACATCAGAAATGGCCTCAATTGAGTGGGTGCTGATGAGCAAGAATCTTTAGAGGGTACTGTAGTCATGATCATGTAATTAGGGAACAATGGGAAAATTGGGAAATTCTCACATTGGGTGATCATGATCAAGGAAGGGCACTTAACAGGGTTGGGTCAGAAAACGAGGGGAAAAGGAGAAGAAGTGAAAAAATGAAAAAGAGGAAAATTTCTCTATAGTGAAGTGTAGGGATAGCTAAATTTGCCACCCCTACATGCCAATGGAAAACAACAGAGCGCGGATGGTGAAATTCATGGCCTATGCATGTCTGGCCTACATGGGTGGAAAAATTTTCCACCCTTGCAGGTAAGAGAAGCAGCAAAGAAAGAGTGAGGGCAGTAAAATTTGTTGCCCTTGCACTTTTGGCCTACGTCAGTGGTAGAATTCACCATTGATGCAGGTATGGGAAAGCATGGTGAAGGGAAGGGAGAGAATTTATAGAAACCGTGGGAGATATTGGCCGATACGAGAGAGAAAAGTTTAGTGGGGGAAAGAAATAGGAGTGGGCCAATGGGCCCTAGGAAAAAAAAGTGAGAACAAAAACCCCAACAACTCATAAAATAAACTAGAAAGAGGAAAAGATAATAAATGCAAAAAACATGACTTACCTGGGAAACCACGCGTGTCATAAGCTTAAATCTACCAAAATGCACTCTCACTCATTCGCTGGATCATCCAGAGGTAAAGAGTAGGAGGAGGGGAGGAGGAATGAATTGAAATGAGGTTAAAATTAGATTAAATGGGGTGAAAATTGACCCCAACAACCCTATGTGTGCAGTAATAAATGTCATGCATGAAAATTGAGACAGTGTAGGGGCGACAAAAATCACCGCCCTTACATTGGGAAATTGGGAAGGAACATGCAGGGGCAACAAAATTTGCCACCCCTGCATGTGAAATGTGAAATTTTTATAGGGGCAATAGAATTTGCCACCCATGCAAGTTTAGATGCAGGGGTAGCAAAAATCACTGCTCTTGCATCTCAAAGGTAAAAATGCACTGGTGGCAAAATTCACTGCCTGTGCATGAAAATAGAAGAAAAACACTAACACTAAAAAAGGTGGATTTTGGTCCCCTGGTCATATCGAGATCGTAATAACCTTCATGTTTTGGGTAAAATGTAATGAAAATATGTTATGAATTTTGAATGGTGCAGTTGGGCCAAGACGAGAATGAGAAAAACCTGTCTCGAAAACAGACTTAGAGAGACAAAAGGCGAAATGGACAAGTTTCACAAGGGGTTGATTCTAAAAATAAGCTAAGCTGATTTTGAAAATAACAGCTAGCTCTTGTTGGGGAAATTTTGTTAATTAAATTGATCAACGAGAGTAGAAACTAGTCTCTAAGTTCCTTCATCCAAGCCATTAGGCTACGGAGTCAGGCCACAAATGAAAGAAAATAGACCAAATGTAAAAACCATACATATATACAAATAGACCCATCTAAGCTTCAAGGATTGAATAGCTTTAGATGTTGCCCACTGTGGGGTAGTGTAAAAGGTATTCCATCCTGGTACTCCAGCAAGAAGCTAGCCTCACCACAGAGCTGTCGAATGGTGAACGAACCTCTCCATATGGAGTCAAATTTGCCATGCATTCCATTCAGTTCTCAGCTCATGTCCCACAACAAGACTTGATCTCTGACTCAAAATTCATGAACCTTAGCTTTTTTATCAAAAAGTTTCTTCACTTGATTCTGATGCATTGTAATCCGATCCACCACCATGGTTCTCTGCTCATTCAGTTCGATTAGACACATGATCCTTTTGTCGACCGAACTTTCAAAGGTTGAGTCTTTGATTACTTTGGCTAACCTGAGCACTGGTAGTTCTAGAGTGATGGGGATCTCTGCATTCAAGCCATACAAAATTTGGAAAGGTGACATACCTATGGCCCTCTTGCGATTAATCCTATCTACCTATAAAGCATCAAACAATGCCTTGTGCCAAGTCCTCTGATTGTCGTCTACCAATTTCTTGATAATAGTGACTAGGTTTTTATTGCTCGATTCTACTTGGCCATTTCCCTAGGGGAAATAATCTGAAGTGTGGGATAGGGTAATCCCATAGTAAAAATAGAATTGAGTAATTCATGTGAAGAAAAATAGGCCATGTTATCTGTTATAATTTTAAGTGGGACCCCAAATCGGGAGATAATATTTTCCTTGAGAAAATTGCACACCATTTCAGATGTAGCGTGCTTGGTTGGGATGGCTTCCACCCACTTGGTAAAGTAATCAGTCATCGTGAGGACATAATCATGTCTGGAACTTGAAGATGAGTTGACCGTACTAATGAAGTCAACACCCCACTATTGAAAGGGCCCCTCAATTATTACTAGCTTGAGAGGCAATGCAGCCAGTTTAAGCTTCTCAATGAACTGTTGACACAATTCACACCTATGCACCCATTTGTAGGCATCCTAAAATAGCATGGGCCAATAGTACCTTGCTCAAAAAATCTTGTGCACCATCATTGATGCAAAAAAATGTCCTCCACAAGCCAAATTGTGGAAAGACTCTAAGAGTTTATCCTGTTGCACCTTATCAACACAACAAAGAAATGCCCTGTCTAGATTCCTTTTGTATAGACCATTATCCCATAGAACATAAATAACAACCTTTAACTTGACATTTCATTTCTCCTTATAGGAGAGATGAGTGGGACATTCACCATATGTCAAAAAATGGGTGATGTTGGAATACCACTCATCAGTAGTGGTAATAAAGAGGACCGTAGGCATGCCTTCGATCTCTATTTCTTCACTTTCTACTTCATCTAAAATGTTGTTGGCAATCAACTGACAAAGACCCTTTCCTCACACAAGTTTGGTAGGTTTGATGTCTAGATCAAACTCCTGAATCTTGGTGATCCAATTACCCCTCTTTGTACCAAACTCCTGTTGAGTCAAAATGAACTTCACTATTGTATCAAGTATGAGAACTTTGGTGTGCGAGTTCAAGATATAAAACCTGAAATGCTTGACTGCTTTGACCAACACATATGCATGCTTCTCCATGTTGGAATATTTTAGCTCATGAACCTTAAGTGGACAACTCATGAAGGAAATAGAAGATTCCATGCCTTCTTGGTTTTGTTGAACTAAAATGGCTAAGAGTGTATGTTCAGAGGCATAACTGTATATTTTGAAGCTTTTGGTGTAGTCTGGACAAACTAGAATTGGTGCATGAGCAATCGCTTCCTTGATGTCTTTGAATGCTGATTTTCCCTCTGTGGTCCACCTGAAGGTAGCATTGCCTTTCATCATGTTGATGATGTGGTGAGTCTTCTCAGCGAACTCAAGAATGAATCTCTGAAGAAAATTCACCTTTCTGAAGAAAGAGTGAACCACAATTTTGCTAGTAGGCAGAGTAAGTTCTTAGATGGACTTGACCCTTTTTGAGTCAATTTTAATACCATCTCAAGACATAATGTGTCTGAGAAGTTTCCCTTCAGTCACCCCAAAGACAATTTTCTTTGAATTTAGAAAAATACCGTTTTGACAATAGCGTTCTAGTATTCTTTGCAAATGGTGGATATGGTCAGAATGATGCTTTAAAAATACTATCAAATCATCCAGGTACACTACAATGAACTTGTCCATTTCAACCTTGAAAGTGAGGTCCATCGCTCTTTGGAATGTGGCACCTGCATTTATCAGACCGAAAGGCATTCTTTGATAGGCGAAGGTGCCCCAAGGTGTGGTGAAGGCAGTCTTATGTTGATCCACTTTTCCAACCTCAACCTAATTATATCCCAAAAAACCATCTAGCATTGATAACATCTTTGAACCTGTTACCATTTGCAGAACTTGATCCATGATAGGGAGAGGGTAGTTATCTTTCAAAGATAACTGATTCAAGTTCCTAAAATCTACATAGATTCGAATTTCACCATTCTTCTTTCTGACAAGCACTATGTTGGCAATCCATGTGGAATGATGAATTGGGAAAATTATTTGGGCATCAAGCATTTTTTGTATCTCAGCTAAAATAGTACCTAAGATTTTTGGATTATATTTCTTGGACTTTTACTCGTAAGGTACAGAGTTTGCCTTAAGAGGAATGTCATGGCAAATGTCATTCGACCTGAGTGATTTCAAGTCATCATAGGAATAAGCCAAGACGTCTATATATTAGTGAAGTAGATTAGCAAGCTTAAATCTCTCTTCGGGAGTGCAACATTTCCCAATGTTTACCATCTTAGGATCTCCCTTGGTTCCCAGATTTACTTGATCAAAATCTTGGGAGGAGTTTGAATCTGTCTGCTATTGTTTGATGAACCTATCATAGTTATCAAACAATTTCTCTATGGAAACTAGGCCTTTGGAAATCTTATTCCCCTTAAGCTGTAAGAAATCCTTACCTATGTTTGCATTCAATTTGGGAGTTGCTTCACATTCCCAGAGCTCACTACCTTCAAAATGCAATTGTTTGAAGCTATCCTTTTGCTCCAAAAAGGCAATGATTTGATTGTTATTGTTAAATACTTGCCAATGGCTGGTATTATCAGGTACACTTGGTCGAAAGGCTAGTTAAATAGTGTACTTATCTCTTTTAAAATCTAGGTGGAGAACCAAGAGAGTAGCAAAAATAGCCAATACATCTGCCTGATCATTGAATTCTCGTGGAACAGCAAAGATGCTGAAAGCATCAAAATTTTCAATTTGGTCCCAAACAAGATTGCGATAGTGGCACAATCTTTCATTCCTAGTCTGATAGAGGTTTCTTACCTGGTAAATGACCAATTTGGTGTCCCCTTTAGC
This sequence comes from Torreya grandis, assembly GCA_037957365.1. NCBI lineage: Eukaryota > Viridiplantae > Streptophyta > Pinopsida > Cupressales > Taxaceae > Torreya > Torreya grandis. Next base: position 174,803 of record JARHVA010003344.1, on the reverse strand, counting down.
ATGGAGTAGCTTAATGCCCTTTTTTCTGGTAGCTTGTAATCCAAGTAACAGGGATTCATACTTAGTTGTGTTGTTGGTGTTGTTAAACTACAACTTATAAGACAAAGGAACAATATCTCTTTGAGGAGATACCAACACAACCCTAGCTCCTAAACTGGTAGAGGAGTAGCTGCCATCAAATTCTAAGGTCCATACATCATTAGACACTGCTTTTTCTTTGAAATTTTCTTCACTTGGGGGAAGAGGTTCTTTCGTGTGTTCATTTTGCTTTGTTGATTCTCCCGCTATGTCAACTAAACACATTTACAAGTTTCCACCTGTAGGAGTTTCATCAGATGCCTCATGGATCACGTTTGTAGATAGGAAGTAATTGCCCATGCCAAAAGACTCAAATAAAATTTGAGCTTTTGGTGCTGATGATCAGGTGACTACATATCTTGCCTCTTTTTCAGGAAGCAATTTCTTCATGACACCTTGAATTGGGATTCTCGCCTCTGACAAGTCCATGCTTAGCTCACCTCCAACATCCTTACAGAAATTTTGCCCAAGCAGGATGCCGTAAGAGGCTAGAACATCAGCCACTAGAACTATCATTTTTATCCTCTTTTCTAGAAAAGCTATGAAAGCAAATTGGGCATCTTTTATCTAATCGAGGAGTGGGACTTGCTTTTTTTCCATAGAAAAACACCTCCCAAAAATTTTGGTCAAAGTTAGGCCAAGGGAATATGCCACCTTAGCGGGCATGACATTATCCGAGGCTCGAGAGTCTATTATGCAATTAATCAGTTTGTAACCATTTATTAGCAAGGAAACATAAAAAGGTTCTATTTTCCTGGGAGCAACTAGAGGAGTCACGACAAGATTATTCTGGGTGGATTTATCTATGGGGGGATCATGAACAGCCTTTGAAGAATCTTGTCCTATGGAGATAGCTTTATTTTTCACATATTTTGCCAACCTATCAAACTATTCAAGATTGGCTCTCAAATACTCAATCTCTATCATCTGAATCTTAGTTTTCCTGGCGTGATCAATTATATCAAATAATTGAAAAGAATTTGAGACAGAGGAAGAGGGTCCATCATCTGGGTCTTTAGTGGGTGTGGCATTGATCTGAGTAAAATAAGTGGAAGGTATGGGGTGGTTGGAGGTATTTGATTTTTTGTGAATTACCTGATCTTTTGATTGAGGAGGCAATGGAGTCCCTCGTTTAGTGATGGAGACCACTTGTCGAGGTTCTTCTTCTTCTTTCCTTTTGTCAGCCTGTGGAGCTGACTAGTTTTGAGATCTAGTGAAAATAACATAAGACCCATCCAACCCTTCTCCTTTACTTTCAGCTTCATCTTGGTAGTCCAGGAAACCAATATTGGAGTCGCTAGCTAATTCTTCTTCCTGCTCATCAAAGAGATTAGTGCCATCTTGTTGGCCCAACTGAGGTTGGAGTGAAAAGTTGTGTTCAACCTCTAGGTAACCGATCGCTGAATTGGTAGGTGTTGCTTCAATGGCCAGTTTCCCTGGAGGTGGAGGCAGGTGACTTGGTTGCCCTTGGTTTCGGGCATCATTGCCTTGATATTGTTGATTTTGGAATGTTTTCCTAGGCATATCTCAGTAGGTGGGAGCAGACGTACCTTGGGCTATTTGTCTCTTCAAAGCTATCAGTTCATTTGTCAATTTTTGCACCATAAGATTTGTAGTGCCTATAGAAGAACTTTCAGCAGATGAAGAGAATCTATTTTTACTAGGGTCTTTTCTGATCTTACCTGCCAGAATAAGATCATCCTCAATCTCAGTAGCCAAATTTTGAGCCAATGCAAGATCCATAAGGCCAACTCACCTCAATAGGAAACTTACTTCAGAAAGTTATGAGTTAATAAAAAAACACTTAAGATTCTCTAGCGTGGGCTGAACGACAGTTGGAATTTGGTTCCTTAACTTGTTGAATTTGGCTATGAAATCCCTCATGGGTTCCTGGGATTCTTTTTTCATTTATGTTAGCTACGCTAACAAGGCATGTGCATCTTCAACAAGTTTAAACCTAGCTTCAAATATGGACTTTAGCATATTCTAGTCAGTTATAGTTTGAGCTTGAAGGTGGTAAAACCAGTCTGTGACAGTGCCTTGTAGAGTTTCTACAAAAAGTCTCACTGCTACATCTTTAAATTCCACGCTGATTATGCTTCATGCTATAGAGAAGGCAACAATATGCTCATCAAGATGAACCTTCTCGTCACCAAAAAACTTGGGAATATTTTTTTAAAACTACGAGGTAGTTCATGTAAGGGTGGGGTCAAATTAAGAGGACCAAAGGAATTGGCCCATGGACCTTGAGCCATTATGACAGGATGATTAAATGGTAGGATAGCAAATTTTGATGGGGTATTTATAGGCAGAGCACTATTATCAGTAGGAAAAGAAGCTCTACCTTGTGTTGGTGACCCAATAAGGTTAGGAGGAAGACTCCTAGATCATTGGAGGAAAGGTGGAGGAAATAGATCAAAATTGCTCTGTTGCACCAACTCAAACACAAGGTCAAAGACACCCTTAGATCTTTGGCTTCTTATGTAGCATGGAGTTACTAGATTTCAAATGAAAAAGGGATCGAAACTGCTTTAAGTTGAAGCTTAAGGCTTCAAAATGCACATTCGTATTCCCCAACGGAGTCACAAAAAAGCTATTGGGTGAATATTTTGTCATCAACTAACTGATGACAAAATGGGTATATCAACCACAACACAGGGAGATTTACGCCATGAAAAGTGTGGGTTTACCAGATCTGGATGAGGTAAATCTCTCCTCTCATCAGGGGATTTTCTACTCTTGGTTGAATACCATTCCTGAAAGAAGAGGAATGTTGTTGACCAATGACCAAGATTTCTCTCTCTTTTTCCTTGGACATCACCTCTGAAAAAAGAGAGGCGGATGCTATTATACCACCCCAAGTATTATTTGCTGCTTACCTATATATATACATATAGCATATAAATATTCATAGGGAACCTCCCCTTGATGAGAGGAGAGATTTACCTCATCCAGATCTGGTAAACCCACACTTTTCGTGGCGTAAATCTCCCTGTGTTGTGGTTGATATACCCATTTTGTCATCAGTTAGTTGATGACAAAATAATCACCCAACACTATGAACCCAAGAAAAGACTCAAGGGTCCCACTAGTCATGCCAAACTGTTTCACATAAATTTTTCTTTATTTCCTTTTGAAGAAAGTTGTAAAACTTGAAAGAAGGGTGAGGTTAGTAGAACCAAGATTTGGTTTGTGCTCCATGATCTAGATGATTATATACTCCTCTTTATCTTGGGAGGAATGACTTGTAGATAAGAAATCACTAAAGAGATGGTTGATTAGTTATATAGTAGGGTGGATTGCCTAGCAAGATCTATCCAAGAAGCACAATATTATTTGGAGGCTGTCAATCCACACTTTTAAATAGTCAAGTTATGAAAATGAAAGATAGATTACTTGCATGAACACTAGAAAGTACATAAATCAAATACAAGAAGCAACTTGAAAGAGATAGAATTGACTAATTATAGCAATAAATGATTAGATATTAATGTTAAATGAATTAGGCATGGTTTAAAAAATAGAGTGATGTTCTATGTGAAGGCAAAAAGTTAGAAAGTGGGATTTGGTCAGGGTTTGATAGGTGGAATTAACTCCCTAATAGAATTATCACATAGTGACCATCGATGGTTGGGGTGAAACTATCGATAGTTTGTTGACCATCAGGGGTTTGAGAACCATAGATGGTTATGGATAGACTGTTGGTGATTAGGGTGACGATTAATGGTTATTGTGGGTTTTGGTATGGGTAAAGGTTAGTCTGGTTGGGAAGGTTATTGAGTGATTTTGGGAGGTAGGTTTAGACTGGAGGCTGATTGCAAGACAAGCAAAGTAACTAATTACTAGAAATAAATACTTAGTTTTCTTGTTGCATGGAGAATATCGAGGTGAGTGCCTAAGAACACATTGTGTATTCTAGAGTAATTCTAGAAAAATGTTGGTATCTTGGTTATGATTGATGAATTACATCACTTTCAGTCTTTAACCTAGTTGTTAGTTTGCCAAAAGAATACCTACAAAAGAAGTTTTGATACAAGAAAATTTGATAATTGTTGATTCTCTCTGATGCTTGATCATCCCCCCTTCTTTCACCTCCTCCTCCTCTCCTTTTATAGAAGAAAAGGAGAGGTGAAATAATAATTTCAAATAAGGTGTCAAAGGGTCTTCTAATTTTAGTCTTAACATGCATAATTTTTCGAGTGATTAAGAATAAAAATCAAGGTGGATTTGAGCTAGAGTTAACCTAAGGGTTAAAGGATGACTATTGGTAGTTAAGGTCAATAATCGATGATCGATAGGTTAAAGTTAGAATAGTCAAAGTTATTCAATCTGACTTAGGTTTATAGTTGAAATGTTGTGGGATAGTCCCTAGGGGGTCTTGAGGATGTCTACGGGTTGGCTCGACATATAGAACTATGGTGTGTAGTTTTATAGTGTCTACAAATGGTATTAAGTTTTCAAATTTTATCATTTAAATTCATAGTGCATTTGGAAATCAAAGTTGAATTTTGTTGTTTTTATCATAACTCTTAGACTCAGTTGTAGATTGATAGGTCCAATCCTTAGGCTCAGGAATCTAAGCCATTCTTGAGCTAAAAGGCATATAATTTGAGTTTAACTTTAAATAAAGTGATCATGTTAATATATAACATCATCACATTAATAGATAATGTGAATGAGTTATTATAAAAATAATAATGTGATTGCATTATAATTGTTTTGCACATTCAAGTAGTGAACATGTAGACAAAGTGAACCTTGATCAATAGGTAACATGATCATGTTATCAATAACATGATCACATTATAAATAATGCAATCACATTATCAATAACACTATCACATTATCAATAACACTATCACATTATCAATAACACGATCATGTTTAATGCGATCATGTTCCTATTATTTTACACATAAAAACATGTGGATTTGTACATGAAGACAAATTTGGCTAGAAGCTTATATTTAATACTTTATAATATGATCACCTTATCAACAACATGATTGTGTTCCTATTATTTTGCACATAATAGCATGTGGAGTTTCACATGAAGGAAAATTTGGTGAGAAACTTGTATTTACTACACATTTATTTACTTATACTTTAAATTTATTTTAGTAAATATAATAAATTATGGTTACTTTTCATCTAATAGAATTGGTCTCATAATTTCATGCCTTATGATATGTAAAATAATTTTTAGAATTCAATCTAGTTAGTGTATGAAATTAGAAATGCATCATATTTATAAATCAATCTTATCTTGGAGAAGAAAGAGCATACCTACACTTCTAATTGGGAATACATTTATTAAGTGGAAGTATGACCAATATGGGGATCTGCTAGACCCTATTAGGGGATCACTTGTCACAATACAACATGTGAGATAGGGTTTTAAAGCCTACAGTCTAACAAAATCATGTAAAAACTCTAAAAGAGTCTTAAGGTTTAATATTTCACCTATGCTAATAAACATGAAAGTAAATATAATCTAGTGCACACCAAAGCTTGTGACAGAATAAAGGGGTTAGTAAAGCAATCAAAACATGTATAAGACAATCTTAATTAAGCTAAGTATGAGTAAGACCCTAATACATGGAATATGAAGAGTAATATTATTAGAGCCAACACTTATGTTACTTATATCTACTAAAGAGAGGAGAATAAAGTTAGAATATACTTACCTAAATGTGAACCCATCGAGACTCAATCTCTACCTTGGCCAAAGGGGCTTCACAAGAGGTTGTTGTGGTTTGTAAGGATAACTAAGAAAGGCCAAAGCATCTAAGAATTATCCACAAGACTATATTCTTCAAGTAGAAACCCTAAGCTAAGACTCCTTAAGTATAATGGTAGAAGAGAAGATTGTTAATAAGTGTGAGCGAATAATAACTCTTGATTGCATATTCTAATAATGATGGAAATGATCTTGTATTTATAGGTAGATCTTTCCCTGAATCCTTCGATAAATTTTGACTTTATAGGGTCAGCCATGGTTGACCTTGTATGTTTTTGGAAATAATTTCCTAGGTCTAAGCTAGGTCGGCTTAAATCTAACAAACCTAAAAAGTGAAAAATACCCTAAATTGTACAAGGTCAGCCATGGTCAACCCAGTACAACCAATAGTCCAAAAGGGAATTAAGGTAAGAAAAGGAGGTTAGAAAGAGGAAAAGATTGGAGGAGTGTGAAATGGAGGATAAATAACTTATGGAATGGTTTTAAAAGATGTTTAGATTGGTAATAATGTGGAAATAATAGACAACAATCCTGTGAAGCACCAAAATTTTGACCACTCCTTTTTTGGTGCACCCTTTAGAGCATGCACTCAGAGAGATTGAGTCTCAATAGGTTCCTATAAGATGTAAAGCATCAATATTTGATAAAATTTAAAAATATTATGTGTATACATATTCCCCACTCAAAGCTCATCAATTGTCACTAAGGTGCAATAGAGGATGGTGCTTCAAGAAATAACATAGTAACACACAATGTTGATGCTAAAAAAAATTGTAGTATTTTAAATCAAAAATAACTAAAATTAAATGATTGAAAGGGGAAATAACTAAAAAGTAAATGTAATGCAAACCTTGACTTAACTTTATTATAAAATGGTTGTTTATTATGTTTTTATTTTTAATTGTGTTGGGCACAAAGACTGCTTTCAACAAACCCAATAATACAAAACTAAAGAGAAAAAATAAATAAACACAAGTTCATGATATGAATATGGGATGTACTTGATATATTTGGCAAGCTAGGGTGACAGGTGCTATGTTATATTAAATGACCAAGTCAAAAAATAAGAGTAAATTAGGTAACCAAAAAGCCATGGCTACTAAAGACCGAAAAACTCAAATAAGCTATCTTTAAGTAATAAAGGAAAACTCACCAAGTTAAACCAAAGATACATGTCAAACATGATGGTGAAACAACATAAATAAATGGTAAAATAATAAACAAAATGGTAAAACAACATTGATAAGTGAGTAGTAACAATCCACATCTCACTCAACAATGGAAAAAGGGTACAAACTCAAGTATCCATAAAAATAGGATAGTAAAATAATAATAAATGGTAAAAGGAAAGTAAAGTAGTGTATAAATGTAAAATCATGGTGTCAAAGAAAGATGAATCCATAGTTTCTCAAGCATGTTGTTTTTCTCTAAGGATAGATAAAACTGAAACAAAGTAGTGTTAGCATGTTTTTAAGAGATGAAGAAGAAAGAATTAAATAAGAAGGGAAAACAAATTCAGAATCACAATTTGTCTATCAAGGGGGGGAATGAAATGGGTGGAGGGGGGAATTAAGGATAAACCAAGGTAGATAAACTCTTTATTGAATTTAAGACACTCAAATTAGGTTTGTAAAACAAGAGGACTATTGACCTTAAGGACTCTGAAGAACATCTCTTAGCCACACAAGTGTTAGGTCAATGAATATAATATATAGATCATCCCATGAAGGATATATTCATGAAAATTAAAATGGTCCTACCTTCCCACAATGTGTTTCCCATTCTTCAAGTCCCCTTATAGAATCATCAATTTACTGTGAAAATTGGGAACTTGTATGAGAAAATAGATAGTACCATAGAGATTTTTGAAATCCCCTATTCTAATCTACTAGCCTACTGCACCCCAAAGGACTTTGGCTCTCTGCAAGGCCAACCATAGAGTTTGAGATTCAATTGGAGATGGGAGATGTGATTGTAATCACATCTTTTAGTGTGAATTTGACTTTTGAGATTTGTATGTTGCCTTGTAGATATCATTGCCTTTTGTTTCAAATGAATTGGATTTTAACTATCTTGATGGATTTTTCTATTCCTCCTCCATATGGGTTTGGAAGAGCAAAAATGGGTGCTAAATATGACTTTCATTTGAATACTTGGGACAAGGTTGCTAAGAGAGAGAAACTTCAAAGAGCATGGGGTCTAAGAGTCTTGTAAATCTAGGTGAAATAAAAGTGATATCTTGACTTTGCCTTGTTTTATCTACTGTGGTGATGAAAGAAAAGGGGAAATCAAGAGGAATGACACATAGAAGAATTTAAATTACTTCAAAGTGAAAAAAATGTGACAAAGGGAAAAAAGGGATAGAATGATAGTAAAGTGTCATTCCTTATCATAAGAATGAAGGAAATGGAGGAAAACATGTTAACATAGATTATTGTGTAAATTCCATCTAACAAAATAATCAAAAGCTAAAGTTGAGAACAAAGATCAAGAAAATGAAAATATGGCAATTTTATGAGGAGGGTCGAGTCCTATCCATGGTCTTACACTGCAACTTCATACAATAGAAACCCAAGGGGTGCCAACAAGCAAGTGAAAGATAAAGTGAAAGAGATGGTAGTTTTGTGAGGGAGGTTGGGTCTTATCCATGGTATTACAAAAAAAATCACAAAAAAATGAAACCCAAGGGATGCAAAAACAACATTGGAAAGAAAAAAGTATGTGAGAAAAATAAGTAAAAGATGGTGGTTTTGTGAGGAATGTTGGGTCCTACCCATGGTCTTACAAAGAAACTCATAAAAGAGAAACCCAAGGGGTGAAAAAATAGAGAAAATGAAATAAGATGAAGAAGATTATGGTACATCAAGAAACCAAAAGACCAAAAGGGAGGACTAAAGGTTTGTGAAAAGAGGAAGCTTATTACAAAGGGAGAAATTTGTGCTTAAGTAACCTGCAAAAAGTGTTAGATAGATGTAGATAAAAAGCATAAAATAATACAAATTTTTAGGTAAAGTACTTGTTAAGGAATTTTGCATTGGTGAGCTCTTTAAAAACATGGTCTTCATTGGTTTGAATATGGTAGGTTCTTGGACCAAGAATGTCTTTGAATAAATATGGGCCCCACCATTTTTGGGTGTATTTACCTTCTTTATCATCTTAGTAGCGGACATGATTTTTGAGAGTAGGCCAAAAGTAACCCATACATATGATTATTTAGGCTATATCATGTCCACTATAGTGAACACTATAAATTCCCCCATGTGCTTATTTAAGAAGAGGAGGGACCTCATATTACATAACATAATGGAGTAAGGTACCTTCAACATTGCGATAGTAAAGGATGTTGTGTCAAAATACATATTTTAAGGATTGTTTGTGAATGCATGTATTTTTATGAGAATATAAATTAGGTGGATAATTTTGGTGTTATAAGAATTTAATGATATCTTGGTACCATGGGCTTTATCGAATGGTAACAGCCTCAATATGATAGATAAGTGAATCTGGTGGTTGAGTAGAAGATGGAGATTTTATTATTTGTATAATAAAATAAGGATAAAAATGAACTTGATGAGGATGAAAGAGATATGTTGATGAGGTAAGATAATTAGCAATGGAATTTTGATCTCTACGAATAGGTTCAATAGTGAAAGAGATGAAATCCTTAACAAGAGTGGTTGCAATTTGATGATTTGTGACGAGGTTTTCACTTTTACATTGATAATCACCATTAACTTGATGGAAAATAAGTTGAGAATCACCTAAAGCATGAAGGTATTAGATGTATAAATTGAGATAATCTCTCATTCCTAAGAAAAGAGCTTTGTATTCAGCCATATTATTGGTAACATCAAAGGTGAAGTAAAAAGTTAAAGGAATGATCTTTCCAAAAGGACTTGTGAGAATGTAACCTGCCCTAGTTACTTGAAGGCATTTAGAACCATCAAAGTGAAGGGTCCAAGTATCCTTAGACAAGTCAACATTAATTTCATCAAGCTCCTCAATAATTACTTTTGGTTTATTAGTACTAGAGGGAGTGGAAGAGTCAACAAGTTGATTGGTTCCAAGATTGGTAGTAAATCTGTGAAAGTAATCTTTAAGAGAAATAGTTTGATTAAGACCTTCAATTTAAAGGATATTATCATATATAAGATCATATTGAGGAAGAAAAGGGGATGGAATGGGAGATATGACAATTTGATCAGCTATGACTTTCCCTTTGACAACATTTTGAGTGATGATGTGGAGGTCAAATTCTATAAGACCATCCATTTGCCAATTTTATCTCTAGGAAGAAAGGATTTGGAGAAGAAATGATGAAGGGGATCATAATGAAAAATGACATAAGTATTTTGTTAAATCATATAGTGGTGAATATTTTTAGCTATGAAATAGATTGTGAGGAAATCACACTCAATTTTGGTATAATGTGTCTCATAGTCGATAAGGCCTCAAATAATATAGTACATAACATACTCTCTTCCTATATCATCTTGTTGGGAAAGATTTTCCCAGCTAAAATAGGTGTGGAAGAAGTATATATAATCAAAGGTTTCTCATTGAAAGGAAGATGAAGTGTAGGTGGATGAAGCAAATGACTCTTTCATGTTATCAAATATTTTTGACATAGATCCATCCATTCTAAAGCAATACCTTTATTGAGAAGAGAATTTATGGAGTGAATTTGGTATGCCATTTCTAGGATGAATCATCTAATTACCCCAAGCTTTCCTAAATAAGTATGAATGTTAGGAATAGAATGAGGAATGGGCATGTTGTTGATAGCATTAATTTTAGTAGGATCAACCTCAATACCATAGAGAGAGACTAAGAATCCTAATAATTTTCTAGATGTGACTCCAAAGACACATTTTTAAGGATTAATTCTAAATTTATATTTAAGGAGATGGTGAAAGATGATAGTAATATTAGAAAGATAATTTTTACAATTTTTAGATTTAGCAATAAGATCATCCACATAGGTTTCAATAATTTTTTGAATGAGATCATGAAAAATGTGAGTCATTGCTCATTGGTAAGTGTCTCTGGCATTTTTGAGGCTGAAGGGAATTTTGAAATAGAAATAGGTTACACATTCCATGGTGAAATTAGTCTTATGTTGGTCCTCAAGGGAAATATGAATCTGATTGTATCCTAAAAAACCTTCCATAAGAGATAACATTTTATAACTATCCATGGCGTCAACAATGACATATATTGAAGGTAAAGGAAAGTTATCTTTGGGATAAGCAAGATTAAGATTGTATAAATTATTACAAATGTGAATGACCATAGTGACTTTCTTCCAAATGGGAACAATGTTGAATACCCATTTAGAATAATCCATTAGTCTAATAAATTTAGCATCAAGTAATTTGATAATTTCCTTATGACATAGAGTTGAAATTTTAGGTGTAAATTTTCTTTGTTTTTGATCCACAGGCTTGGCATTAGGATAAATAATGATATTATGTACCAAAATACTAGGGTCAATGCTAGGCATGTACTTATAAGACCAAGTGAAAACCTCATAATGTTTTCTGGTAGTTCTAGATATCCAAGTATCTAGACTGAGCTTAGGCCATGATTTATTTGTCATCATATGTTGGAGATATCATACATGCTTGAGAATCTGGGGGAGTTTCAGAGGATGAAATTTTAATATTATTGAATGTACGAAGAGACATGATGAGAGGATTGTGAAATAATTTATCTACTCCAAACTCATTGTAAGTGAAGGCATTTTCTAGTAAAGAAGGCTCCTAAACATTATATGGAGGGGGAAAATTAGTAATCTCATTCATGAGAGGAATAATACAGTCTCTTGGTAAGAGATAAGGAGAAAACTATTGTGAAATGTAGGGAGGTAAGATGGTGGTATTGTAAGTATGTTGTAACTCATTGGGCTCATCATCATCAGAATCTACAAGAGTAACTTGTAAATCAAGATTTATGTTGATAAATTAAGGTAAAGGAGCATTATTAATTTTAAGAATTATAGGAACATGATATCGTGATTTAGGATTAGGTAGTTGAATACTCCATGGGTTAGGATCAACATAATGCTTATATCATTTTCCATCATGTAATAATTTAAAACATTGACTACCAGAAGAAGCAATAAACCTCATTTGATTAATCCATGGATGACCAAGGAGTATGTTATAAGATCAAGGACCATAAGCTTAGTTCGAATAGTCTTAGGTCTAATGGTTAATGGAACCCAAATGCAACCAAGTGGTTTTTTATTAGTTTTATGAAAACCATGATAGGTAAGACAAGTTTGTTTAAGATGATCCTTATTATAACCAGGTTGGTGTATAAGACATAAAGATGTGACATTAATACCAAAACCTTCATCAAGTATAAATTTTTGAATAAGAGTGGTATGAATGGATATTTAGCTGAAGAGTGGTGGATCATCAACATGAAAAATGATTTCATCATTGATCATGTCTTCTTCAAGGAATTCAATAGAGGGATTGGAAGAAGAACACGTGGTTTCAATAGTATTATTGTCGGTAGGTTGAGAATTGATAGAAGGTGGTTCTTCATCTATAAAAGAAGGATCATCAATTTCTTGAAGTTGTTGCATAAGGAATTTATGATGATAAGGTAAAGTGCAAACCAACTCCATAAGTGGAATCTAACAAGGTATAGAGTTAAGTTCTTTAAGAAAGTTCCAATGAGATTTAGAAGAACCAACACAAGGTTTGGAAGGCAAATTAGACTTTGGAGGAATATATGTGATTGGAGGATTGGAAGGAGGAAGTTGCTCCTTAGGTGCTTCTGAATCAAGATTTTTAGTGGTAGTGTCTTTAAGCAATTTCTCTTCTAAAGATGTATTTTTAGGCTTGGTAACAAGATATTTATGATCTCTTTTATGATGATAATTGACCTTAGTAGTGTTAACATATTGATAATTATTAAATTATTGGTCATAATCAGTGTCAATGGCACAAACATCCTTAGAAGTTAATTGATTATTTGAAGAGGATTTTTTATTATTAGAAGTAGAAGATTTGAAAGTTTGTCATTTTTGAAAAGTAGTGGTGTATTCTTGACAATGAAGATTGATCCTAGCTTCATAGTTAAATGAATCACCAAGCACATAAGAGACAACAAATTTAGTGATCCTTCTACAAGATTCATAATAATTCCTAATGTCAGCATGTAACCAATAAAGATATTGGGGTCATACCACTTATGAGGGGTATTGGGATAGATGAACAATTTCAAGGGCGGTAAAAATTATTTCATCTACTGAACTATAAGAGGTGTATGAAAAGGTGAAGGAGGATAAATTCTGGTAACTCCTTATTTGGTTTATAGAGAATTACTAGTGATAACATTATATGTTTGGAAACATCCTTTAAGAATTTTAAGATTAGGTTTGAATTTATTCATAAGAATGTCTTAACGTTTAGCTTGATCAAGAGCTTCATTTAGTGTTTGGGGAACAAAGGTTCAAACCTTATACTGGAGAGTGGGAATTAAAGTAGTGATAAAGAGTTTGAATAGGTTATCATCAGTCATGTTATGATCATATTTATGAGATAGAGATTTCCATTTTTTAATAAAGTTATGAGTTGATTTAGTGGGAGATTTCTTAGCATTTATGAAGTGGCTAAGACAATTTTTAGGAAGATCATTATGTTGAAACTCTTTAACCAAAGGATTAACCAAATATTCAATTTTCCAAATATAATGTTGGGGAATTTGATTATACCATTCTAATACATCACCAATAAAGGTTTTCACTAAAATTTTAGTTGTGGCAAAGGTATTAGTTTGGATCCATTCTTTGTAAAGGTTGCCAAGGCTTTGAGAAATGAAGCAAGGTCTTTAGTCCCATCATATTTGATAGTTGGATATGTTTTACCAATATCAATAGATATAATAAAGGGGGATAAAGGATCATTATAAATAGTTTGAAGCATCTTGTTATTCATTATGGTTTGAGGAATAACATTACCTAAGGCATCACAAAGGGGTGGAGGAATGAAATTGGAATTAGCTCGAGGATGCAGAGTTAGAAGTTGATTAGCCACATTGATTAGATGTTGTTGAAGTTGCATCATTTTATGGGTGTTATAATTTTGCATAATGTTCATTTAGTGGATAACTTGGGCCAAAATTTTGGTTGTATCAAGAGGTGGGTTGGTATTGGTAGGAGCACTCCTCGAATTGGTGTTAGGGGGAGGATTATTAAAGAATGAATTACTAGTGGGATTGTTAAGTAGACTTCTATCAATTACTCCCACATTATTTTGAATATTTTGAAGATGAGAAGTATCTTGGTAGGTATATAAATGATTAGATCTATCAAATTAATCTTGAGGTGTTTATTTGCACCATGTTACAGGTTATAGATGTAGTAGGAGAAGAGGTGCCCCAAGAGTGATGGTGCTCTTGGAAGGAAAAGAGAGGGAGAAATGAACATCCCTTATAGTATCTAAGTGGATTCAAGCTATCTAAAATATTTTGATAGGAGACTTCATTCTAACTGAAGAGAGAGGAAAAAATGCAAAATTGGAGAAATAAGGAACTAGATTGATGAAGAGGAAAAGAAAAAAATAGTATAGGGTCAATTGGGTCAATATAAAATAAAAAATGGGGCCTAAAAACAATATAGGGTTGACTAGGTCAATCTAGTACAATAAACAAAAGAAATAAAAAGAGGTAAAAGGGTCTACAAATTGTATAAGGTCGACTAGGTTGATGCAGTATAGTGAATAGGAGTTGAAAGATGTACAAGGTCGACTGGGTTAACCTAGTACAATAGATAAGAAAAAAGGAAAGGTTTATAACAAGTTATGAACTAAAATAAGATTTTTTTTTCAATTAATCTAGGAAATTAAGAGCTGAAGGGAAACAAATAGTCAATTAGATCAACACTAGCCAATCCAATTGAAGCACACAATACAAAACCTTGTACTAACGTTGCCTAATGCATGTTTTTGGACACACAATTGAGCAAAGAGAAAGCAATCAACTTGAAAATTAAAAAGATAACTAATTGGTCAATGTAGGATGTTTTATTAGATTATTAAAAAACAGTTTTAAGTGTGATGGGAAGTTGGCTATAAGCAAGGAATTAGATAGAAATCTAAGGATGGTTTCAGGTAGTATGGGTTAAAAGGGAATATAGTGGAAATGATATAAGATAAGTATTGGGGCATACCCCATCACTTCACACACTGTAGTGATAAGGGTGTCAGGTGATTAGCTAGAATATACCATTAAGCATGATTTATACGTGAGCAGAGTATCATGTCAACTTCCCCCTTATTTATAAAAACTAAGTAGGTTGGCCATGGGTAAACAAATGTTAAAGTGATTGTTTAGATTATGTGATTTGGCTATGTGTACATAAAATATAAATAGTGAAACTCAATGGTTAATTAAAAACCCCCTAATTAGATCATGTGAACTATTTTAAGCATGCAAGCAACAAGAAAATAAAGGGTGAAATAATTATTAGCATATAGAGATTAATTCTAATTTGAAATAAGGTATAGTGTTGACACTATATACACAAAATATAGAATAGGGTCGATAGGGTCAAACATATATTATGAAAGCAAGGTCTAAAAATGTACAGGGTCAGCCAGGGTTGATTGAGTTATTTTAGACAACACACAAAACATAAAATTGGGTCAATAGGGTTGATCTAGTTGACTGTGTAGGGGTAGTTTTGAAGACTACAAACTATGAAAGGAAAGAAAGTAAAATAAAGAGATAGAGAGATAAAAAGGAACCTTGGTGGATTATAGATGTAGAGAATGAATATTTTTGATCAAGAATCTTGAATAATGATGACAAAACTTGCTAACTAGGTCAACTAGGTCAATCAAGTTGTGCAGGGACCTATTACAGAATTCTAATAATGTACAAGGTTGACTAGGGTCAACCTAGTATGTTTTTTAGATCCCTGAAAGTGTATAGGGTTGAATAGGTTGACTTAGTAGTCTAAATTAGAAGTCTAAAAACTTGTATTGGATCATTTGAGTTGATCTAGTTGCCTAGTCCTAAAAACCTACACATATAGATTAGAACTAGGTCATCAGAGTCGATCTAGTATGACAGATATATGATAAAATACTACTAAAAAGAATGAAAGAAAGTGAAATAAATATTATAAGGGTTATTTAACATCAATTTCACCATAATGTATACAATCAAAAATGCATCATGTCTATAAATCAATCTTTTCCCAGAGAAGATAGAGCATACCTACACTTCTGATTGGGAATATATTTGTTATGCGGGTGTATGGCTAATATGGGGATCTACTTGACCTGATTATGGGATCACTTGTGATAATACACCATGTGAGGTAGGATTTCAAAGGCTATAGTCTAACACAATCATGGAATAACCCTAAAAGAGTCTTAAGGTTTAATATTTCACCTAAGCTAATACACAAAAAAAGTAAATATAATCTAGTGCACACCAAAGCTTGTGGCACAATAAAGGGGTTAATAAAGAAATAAAAACATGTATAAGAGAATATAAATTAAGTTAAGTATGAGTAATACCCTAATACATGGAATATGAAGAGTAATATTATTTGATCCAACACTTATGCTATTTATATCTGCTAAAGAGAGGAAAACAAAATTAGAATATACTTACCTAAATGTGAACCCATCGAGACTTAATATCTCCCTTGGACAAAGGGGATTCTCAAGAGGTTGTTGTAGAATCCAAGACTGATCCATAATAATATATTATCCAAGTATAAACACTAAGCTAAGACTCCTCAAGTAGAATGGTGGAAGAGTAGATTGTGAAGAAACATGAGTGAATAATAACTCTTGATTGCATATTCTAATAATGACATAAATGTTCTTATATTTATAGGTGGATCTTTCCCTAAATTTTTATAGAAATGTTATTTATATAGGGTTTTCCATGGTCGATCTTATATGTTTTTAGGAATAATTGACTAGATTTGAGCTAGGTTGGCCAAAATACTAACAAATGTAAAAAGTGAAAAATACTGTAAATTATACAGGGTCAACCATGGTCAACCTAGTACAACTGATACTCTAATAGGTAATTAAGTCAATAAAAGGAGGAAGGATAGAGGAAAAGACTAGATGGGTGTATAATGGAGGAGAAATAACATAGGGAATGATTTTAAGAGCTAGTTGGATTGGTAATAATGTGGTAATAAGGAATAATAATCTTGTGAAGCACCAAAGGTCTGCCTACCCCTTTCCTCGTGCACCTCTTAGGGTATGTACTCAAATATATTGAGTCTTGATGAGTTCTTAAAATATTTAAAGTGTTAGTATTTGATAAAATTTAAAAATATTATTTGTATACACTTATTACTTAAGCATTTTTAGGGTTTAGTTATTAAACCTAGGGATTTCAATACATAACTTTTATAATTGATATCCATTTTTGGTAAACATATAGTCATTTTTAAGGTTTTTGTGCCTTTAGGATTGATTCTTGGCATTTATAGGAGTCATAATTTTGTCTAAATTGAAGTTTTAAAGCTAATCACTTTAAACTTGATCCAAAGTGGTGTGATTAGGGTAGTGTAGGTCATATTGATGACCTACACACATCAAATGTCCACTTTATATTAATTTCACTTGTTCGTCATTCCTCCATCATCCTTGATCACTTCTTACTCATCCCTCATTACACCTAATCACTCTCTCATCATTCCTAATTATACCTAATCACTCTTTCCTCATATATCATCATCCCTAATCACTTCCTCATCCCTATTCACTCCCTCCTTATCCCTCCTCATCCTTAATCACTCCCTTATTGACATTCATTATATATCATCATCTCTAATCACTTAGGATTATCACCCCTAATCACTCCTTCATTGAATATTACCATCCATAATCACTCCCTCCTCATTTCTCATAATCCCTAATCAATATTTCTTCATCCCTCATCATTGCTAATCACTCCTTCATTAACTATCACCATCCCTCATCACTCCATCATTGACCCTCACCATCCCTAATCATTACCTCATCATATAACATAAGCATATACTCTAAAAATATCTTTGATTCAAATCATATTTTGTTTAATCCATTATAATACAAATTAACCCTTTTCTAGGACTTGTTGTGTTGTCAATACCCATTTGTGATAGTCAATTTTTTTATTGAATTAATTGGATGATCTTCCAAATTTATAGTCAAGTAACATAAGTACTAACACAAAATAGATTATAAATTTTAGTTCATAGAATTATATTTATTGTGTAGATAACTAAGTGAAACTTTATTTTGTTCCAACTTTGGTAGCTTGGTTCAAAAGATAAAAATTAAACATAAATCCCTTGTATAATTTTCTAATTCTAAGAAGATTTAAATTAGATGCAAAGTTATTTATTGTTTCCCATTCTTGTATGACCTAAATCTTGGTTAGGTTCACACATGAAATCCTTATGTGTGTAATGTATCCCAAATGTATTATCTCCTGCATGAAAAATGAACATTTATTCATGTTATTATAAAAATATGTTTCTACAAAATGTGAAACACTAGTTTAGCATGGTGTAGATGTTCATCCCATGTTTTCTAAAGATTAATACATCATCAAGATAGATTTTAAAATTTACATAGGTAAAGGGCTTGAGGATGTTATCTAACATCTCAATGAATGAATTATCTACATGGGTTAACCTAAAAGGCATAACAAACTAGTCAATCAATCCTTCCTTTGTTTTTAATACTATATTTGAAATCTCTAGAGGTTCAACATGAATATGATGATACCCAAACTTAAGATCAATTTTGGAAAAGACTTCTACACCATGGATATGGAATAAAAATGGTTTAATATTTAGATGAGGATAATAGTTATTAAATTTAATCTTGTTAATATTTTTTATGTGATTCATAACTTTAGAAAAAACACAATTGGGCTTCTCCAAGGCAATGATTTGGGCATCATGTGTAAATTAACCATGATTTCATGGATATACCACTTGATCTATTCATTCTATATAAATGATATGTTATATAAATAGGTTTGAGGTAGACGTAGTTAAGGGATCAAATCAATAGTATTGTTTAGTGTAAAGTATGTAGGAACTTATTTAGGTGACTGAAAGATATCATTGTATTCATCTAGTCTATGGTTTAATTATTTTGTCTTTGTTATTATTGAATAAACCACACTATGATATGGTGACATAAATATGTTATTAAATTTAGTTCTTATCATCAAGAGTATAATTTTTACTAGGACTGACAATATTCTTTCACTTCCTAGCACAAATGACTGAAAGCTTATGAACTAACTAAGATATATGGTATTTTAGATCATGAAAATCTATCATAATATTTCAAGGATTTACTTCATAGACTGCATGTCAATGGTACATATATGGTTGACCACATGTATAAAATCACAAACCTCTAATGGTGAGATGTCATAAAGGATTGCATCTTTAAAAATAAACTAAGTGACACTACTAGGTGATCCATTTATCAAGGTCTACACTAGAACATACACTAGCATATGGTTATGGATGATTTATAAATTTCAAGTTTAATTTTCTAAAATATGCTTTAAGAGAAATTATATTATTTTTACTTCCGTTGGAAATGATGAAGTGTATTGGCTCACCATTGATATCAATATTTTTAATTCATATAATTTCTTATTGGGGGAAGTAGAGATTTTTTTAGTACCGACCATATCTCTAGGATCATAATCTATTATCTACTTACTTTTTTATAATTCTAGATAACTTGTACCCACTTATTGAGATGTGCCAGTAAAGATTTCATAGTGTGACACTATTCATTGGATTTAATATTGAAGTTATTAATTAAGCACCACTTTACAATCTTCGATCACTTGTTCCAATCATTTAAAAATTATTTTCCACTCTCTGGTATGATGAATCAATCAATAGACATACAAATAGAAGTCCTTCAATGTAATTATTTGGATTATAAAATATACTCATATGGAAAGAAATTGATTGGTTTTATAAAATCATATAGATTGGTGATCCTCATGTAATTTGTTACCCCTTTTTGGTGCTATAGTATTTTTAATTGCTTCTCTTTTCTGGTGGATTTTCAATTATGAATTACATCATTTCTAATAGGCCCATATTTTTTCATAGGTGTTAAATATTTATGTTTTAAATTTGGCTCCACATCATTTTGATTGATATGTCTTATATTTTATGCTAGCACTCAACTCTCCACTTGTATCTCCTAGCATTTTTAAACCCCAACAAAATACCACCATCAAGGTATTAGATAAAGTGATTAAGGATGAGGATGGATGAGGAAGAATTGATTGGAGATGATTAGGGATGATGAGGGATGGTGAGGGTTAATAAGGGAGTGATTAGGGGTGATTAAGGATGATGAATGAGTGATTATAGATGATGAGGTGTGATAAAGAAGTGATTAGGTATGCTAAAGGATGGTGATGGTTAATGAGCTAGTGATTAGGGAAAATGAAGGATAAATTATAAATTATGAGGGATGGTGATGGTAAATAAGGGAGTGATTAGGAATGAGGAGGGATGAGGAGGAAGTGATTAGGGATGATGAGGTATGGTGAGAGATAATGTGGTCATGATTAGGGAACATTAAGGAGTGATTAAAGATGATGAGGTATGGTTAGGGTCAATGAGGGAGTGATGAGGGATAATGAGGGATGAGAAGGAAGTGATTAGGGATAATAAGGGTGAATGAGGGAGTAACTAGGAATGATGAGGGAGTGATTAGAGATGACTAGAGATAGTGAGGGTCAATGAGGGAGTGATTAGGGATAATGAATAATGATAATGAGGTATTGATTAGAGATTGATTTACCTAATAACTAATTTTCACTTCATCTACATGTTCACTACTTGAATGTGAAAATAATAGTAATTCAATCTCATTATCTATTAACATGATTACATTATAAATTAACATGATCACATTATGGATTAGTAATTTATGATCCATAATTTTAATAATGTAATCACATTATGTCAATAATATGATTTTTTTATTTAATAATGTGATCATGTTATGTAAAATGTCCATAAAATTATTCCCCAAATCCATGCACTTACCCATATATGAATCTGATAACTATGAAAAATGTGGAGAAATGTTTCCAAAATAGTTTCTCACTATATATCTAAATCTATAAACTATAAAAAATGTGGAATCCATGTCTCTATGCCATGCCCTCACTAATATTCCCCCCATTTTGAGGTGAGGGTAAGTAGAGTGTGGTAGTTACTTACCTCAAAAGGATAATATAATAGTATGATATGTGTATGAAGGATGCATAATATATGAGAAACATGTATAGGTAGATATGTCATTGAAACACATAAAATATGATCACATCAAGCCCTAAGATTTATGATATATATCATGACAATGTCTAGATAGTAATAGTACAAGTTCAATAAGAAATTAAGCACACACAATAGAACTCAAAATTAAATAAAAAGAAAATGGTCCAAGGAGGCCTCAAGCATGATCAAATGCCACATAATCAAAGGAATATAACTTAGTCAAATGTCCATGAAACAAATAATGACATATTCAAATGTCCATACAATAAACTATGACATATGCAAATGTCATAATAGGTAAGCATATGCACATGGGACAAAAATGATGGAGCATATTCAAATGCTTAACAAGTAAGACACAAAAATCAAGGAAGTGCATAAATGAAAAGCATAAGTAACCAACATAAACATAACAAACTAGCCCCCAGATATGTGTGTTAACAAAAAACATCAAGTAAATATCATATCAAATATACTATGAAAGATATAAGCATGAATATAGGCATGCATAAGTACATAAGATTGATCATGATAATGGAAAGTGATCATATAACCTATAATGTATGTGTATATCAATATCAAAATAATTAGATACCCCCAATGTCTATATGACATCAGTAGAAGGAAGGCCTTATATTCGTATAAAAATATCTCGTGTATATTTGTATACTTATATTGCACTCAAATGATGTGTGAAACACTTGTGTATATAGAAAGTAATGATATACCATCTCCTAATATGAAACAAATAACATAGATTCCAAAGAACCATTAAAACATGTAAATGGTGAAGATATTTTTGGATTTTTGGATTTTTTTAGTATATTGGGAATATTTTAAAAGAGAAAACTATCATATGATCACATCCAATGGATGGGCATAAGTATCTCCCCATAGGTAATCTAGTGTAATAAAATAGTGGTTACACCAAATAGCATGTATAAGTGTAATATTTGGAATTATAATATATATAATGCTCTTTACATGTATAATAGGAATCTATGGGTGTGAATAAATAATAGAAAGAATGGGGGTTTATGGAACCCATCATTGAGTGCTCAATGGTATCTTTAGAGTTGTAGTAATATGAACACATTTAGGTGTTATCGATATCTAAATATGGTGTGTAGTGGATGAGGATTCTATGGAATTCATTATGTATCTTTGATGGAATGGTTCATCAAGTATTGACCACCTAGAAAAGGGACTTGCCTATTTATTACCCTTTCATGAAGGAATAACACTAGTAGGTTTGATAATTAATTATCTGGGTAGAAAATTTTCTTTCTAAAGTGGATGTTTATATGGAATACAAAAAATTGTAAATAACTTAATAGAATGAATATATTTAACACACCAATGCAATATAGAAGGTGTTGTGTAGAGAGTATGTATCCAAGATCATCCCAATAATATATCAAAGACTCTCTTGTATGGTATAAATGAAAAGGTAGTGAACACATGTGTTAGGCCAACCTATAAAGGTAAGTCAATATCACCAAGAACATATTATGATGTCCTATAAATTCTCTAATTTATTTTATTGAAATATGTAAATAAATATGTGTATAACCCAAATGTGTAAGTAAATTCATGGTGAAAACTGATCCGGACAACAATTAAAATGACAATTCGGGTGATGGGTCCACCCCAATTGATGACGAAACTTCTGGGAGCCATAACTTTTGCACTGTATCTCCAATTGACTCACCGTTTAAACCATTGGAAAGCTAATAATGAGGATAACATCATGATATGGCATTGAGATTTTATCAATGAATTTTTACCCCATAAAATCCAATGGAAGTGTCCCAAATTTCAATTTTAATAGTGCAGTCTAAAAGTACTAAGTTACTAAAAATAGTAATTCATCAAATTCTGTATTGTTGTAAATCATGGAAGTCAAACCAATTCATCTCCCTCAAGATTGGTGACCTTCCACATCCTTCCCACACCTTAAAAACATGTATAAATGAATATGTAACTTGAAATAGAAATCAAACATCTCTTCTCAGAGATAAACATATGTTTGGGTCTACAAATTTGATCAATAAAACATCTCTTATCAGAGATAACATTATTTGAATTGTTTTGTTCTTATTTCTTGAATTATCCTTCAACCAAATCTTTCAAGTTTTAGATCAAAAACATTATCACTATCACCATTATCAATAATAACACTATGTATAGGATGGTGATCAAGTTATGACATAATGAATAAAGAAAGAAGATTTGAGTCATGATCCACAATCTCACTATCATCAAACATAATAAAGGGTCTTTCAACTATAGGAATTATATGCCATGTATAAGTACAAATAATCCCATCCAATGGGTGGTCATAATGTGATGGAGGAGGGTGTGATTTATATACCATTTGTACTTTTGGATCCTTCTTAATTAGAATGATATTGCAAAGGACAATTAAATATTTTATGTTTTTAGTGCATCAGGTTGTGAACCTAATTCCTTGGGAGTGTCATCAAATAAAATCTTTTGGTCTTTGATGAGGTCTTAGATATTATGATTCAAGGTAAAATATATGTTTGTAAAATGCCTAAGGTTGTGGTGATAGTCACAATAAGCATTTACATCATATCATTTGGGTAGAGGTTGACTCATATCAACCTCTATAGGATGAGGGAAAGATATGAGGTGACACTCCATAAGCTTCAAAAGTAATGAAGCTAGAGACTTAGGTAAGCGTGTAAATTATTTCCTTGGTGTATTTACAATACAAGTCAATTATGTTATTGTGGCACCACATTAATAGTGATAGTTGTTTTATTTTTAGGTTTAAGAGGTTTTACCTTGTAACTTTATTTGATATTAAAGTTAGTATTGGATGTAGTTGGTGTGTTTGATACATACTTAAGATTGTTCAATGAGATAAATTTCATTTAATGATTGTGAATAATATGACATAAGTCATTAAAATATTTAAACTTTTTGAAAAAATGGACTCATGTAATGGGGAAAGTAAACTTTTCTTGAAGATGCCTTAAATCTCTTTATATTTCATTAGATTGGTCATTTTAACTAAAATTGTCTTGTACCTCAAGACATATTCATTAATAGGTTCATTGGTTCCTTGTTTTATTTTTACAATTTGGGCATATGATACTTTTTTGGTGATATTGATAGAGAAGTGTGCCCAAAAATTATCTACAATAGGTTTGAATGTGTTTACTGATTGGATTGATAAATCATAGAACCATCTTAGAACACCTTAGGAAAATAGTATTTTAAGCTTCTTATAAATAATTTGGTCAAAATTTTATCATTAGAGGCATAATCAAGGCATGCTACATAGAAGGGTCGAGGATGTTTTTAAGGATGACCCTTGTCATCATAGAAATGAAATTAGGTGCAATAAAACTAGTTAGCAAGGGGTGAAAACATATCCAAGGAATAAAAAATTTATCTCAAGAGAGAGTTCTATTCTTGAATCTATTGATTATATGACTCAAGCTCATTGAGATTTTCCTATTTTGATAGCTTACCCATATTTCACTTGTTCCTGTATTCAACACACAATTGAACCAACTACAATAATTATCAAATAGAAAACTGTTAACTAGAAAACTATTAACCATAGGTAAACCACATTGTTAAATCCTGTTGATCAACTACTTTAATACCAAACTACTATGTAAATAGTAATTATCCCCCTAATAATAAATACTATTTTATTTGAAACGGATTTTAATAATATGTCAATTTTTGAAATTTATTTAAAAAGAGAATTATCTAAATAACAATTCTGATTATGAGTATTCTATAAACTCATATAAATTTATTGTTCAATTAAAAACATTCCATAGATATTTTATCTCTTCAAATAATAGTTGAATGGGGTCCTTAGATTGCATGGTGACCCAAGGAGTGGCTAATAGTTGAATGGGGTCCTTAGATTGTTTTCAATGGAATCATTTTGAAAGTTAGATATCAAGATTTTACGAACAATCCTTAATAGTCCATACTATCAAAAACCTAAGATTTGATATTTTCACAGTTCATACAATAGTAATAATCTTCTAGAAAAACTATGTGAAATTTTTAATTTTGATGTATTTTGAATCCACTTTTGTGATCCTTCATTAGGTAAATAATATAAGTAAGAACAATAGAATGACACACTTTAAAAATTGGAAGAATATAACCATTACAAAAAAATTACTAAAAATTAACAAGATAGCCGTTATCCAAAAATGCTAGAAATGAAAATCAAAAATCAAAAAACAAAAATAATAAATTAAATAATTGCTTAATAAATAAAATTAATTAAAAAATATAATTTAAAGCTATTAAAATATGTTATAAATTTAAAATTAAACAAATTTATTGTCAAGAGTTTATTAAATATTTAAAATTGATTATAATTATCAACTATTAATTCAAGCTATTTTGAAAAAATATCAAAACAAAATAAAATCAAATCAAATTTTTAAAATAAATTTATTAATTAGAACTTATTATTTATATCGAATAATTTGTTTCAGTTATAAAAACTAGTTAATTAAAGCTAATTTATTTGTTTATTATTATTTTTTAAATAATATTATAAAAATTTTAGTTTAAACTTTTTTAATATTATTTTTAAAAAATAATAATAAATAAAATAAATAAAATAAAATATCTTTAATTAACTAATTTTTATAACTGAAACAAAGTATTCCATATAAGTAATAAGTTCTAATTAATAAATTTATTTTACAAATTTGATTAGATTTTATTTTGTTTTAACATTTTTTCAAAATACCTTTAATTAATAGTTGATAATTATAATCAATTTTAAATATTCAATAAATTATTAATAATTTTTTTTTTTTAATTTTAAATTTATAACATATTTTTATAGCTTTAAATTATAATAATTAATTAATTATATGAATTAGGTAATTATTTAATTTTTAATTTTTGTTTTTTGATGTTCATTTTTAGCATTTTTGGATAATGGCTATTTCATTAGTTTTTTTAATTTTTTTTGGTAATAGTTATATTCTTCCAATTTTTAAAGTGTGTCATTATGTTGTTTTTACTCATATTATTTACTTGATGAAGGATCACAAAACTAAATCCAAAACACGTCGAGATTCAAAACTTGACACAGTTTTCCCTGAAGATTATTACTATCAAAAACCCTCCTAAAACCCTTCAAACTTGATGGTGAAAACATGAACATTTTTAAATTCAAAAGTGGTTAGTTTATTAGGAAAGTGTTTGGAACTTGTTTATAACTCTTTTAGGCTCTTCACCATCAACTTTTGTCATATAGTCACTTATATGGACAAATTAAAACCTAAGTTTCTTGTAGGATTTGAAGTATTTTTTTAGGTGTAGAGGAGAATTTTTGGGTGACAATAATTGAAAGAGGTACTTAAAGACTTTTTCTAACCTCTCATGTCTATTTATCACTCTAGTAAAGCATGAAAACCTCTCTACTAGACCAGTCATTACAGTCAGTCTAAACTAGCATAGTGAGAATGGACATGATTGTCTAACTGTGAGTGAGAAGTGTGACAATGAAGCTTTTGAGGTCTATTAGATAGACTAAAGGAAAAATATGTATTAAATAGGTTTCCTAACACCTCTAAAACATGTTTCCATGAGAAAATGTAAGTCATTCTAATGACAATTATGAGGACAAGTCTAGAAAGGATAGTGAGCAGTCATAGATAATGAATGATAAGTGGTGAAAATGAGTCCATCAATTAAAAGGTGTAGGAGGGATTTTAAAACTTTGATGCAACCTTATCATGATAGAGAAAATGTTTGAAATATTCTTATATCAATTTCAAATAGTCAGTTGAATCTCTCATCACCAATATAGTTTCAAGCAAGACCATGAGGAATCTCTATGCCACTTCTTGACTTGTTCTCCACCTCATTCTCTTGTTTTTTAACTAGTTTCCATATCTTTACACATCAACTTGTGACTCTTCTAATTTTCTTATTCTCTCTCTTCTCTTTGCTCTATAAATGTAATCCATTTTGGCAATTATATAGAGGACACACCTAGTATGGCAAAACCCTACTAGTTTGGTACCTTGTTTTGCCTTAGAATAAAGTTATGAAGATAATTTTCTCTTTATACATATTGAATAAGAATTTCAAGTGGTCTATTTACATGACAAGTGATGAATATTGTTTCTCCTTGCTTTCATTATGCCCTTTTATGCATTGTGTGAGTGACATCTCTTCTAACAGGTCTCATAAAATGTATTATTTGTTGATGTGTGATTGAAGTGTGAAAGGTAATAGTAGTGTCAAGGATATGACCATTTTTTCACCCACTTTTAGTTATACATAACAAGTTTCCTCTATATGAAACACTTATGCTAGAAGGTCATAGAATTGAGTCAGTTTTAGTAGCTTTCTCTCTTAGTGTATATGCAAGTGTGTTTATGGACTAATATTTTAGTGTATCACCTCACTAGTATAGGTTTACATTATGTTTCCTTATTTAATTTTTACCCATAAGCTATTGATCTAGTGTAGTGTATTAATTGATGAGACAAATCAAGGGAACCAACCATTTAACCTAGAGGTTTACCTCTATTATAGCCAACCTGCAGGCCTAGAGGTAATCCCCCATTATCCAAATATGGGAGAGGATTGGACACCCTCTCCTAGGTTAAAATATTTATCTAAAACAAACCCCTCTATCAATAGGTGTTGCCTACATAGCCACTACTATGAAAAGGAGCTCAGACAAATGTAGTTCTACCCTAATGTGTTTGCTTATGTGTGCAAAAGGGTGTAATATGTGGAAAGTACGTACAATAATGACCTAGCTTGTAACTTGGAGAATATGACTCCTGAGCTTCTCCTTTAGTACTTTAGACCTATGTATGAGACATCACTATGATTGATATTAAAATATAAAAAATAGTAAATATTTCCTTGCTTGAATGCATTTGTTAAGTTTCCTTGTGAGTTGTTAGGTATTTGCTAAGTAAGGAATGAATGAGGATTAATCATGCATATATACGAATCCTTTAGGTAAATATCCCACATAGAATCACTTAGGATCATAATACATACACATTACAATTTGTAAATTTGATGAATTTAGGGTGATGGACACTTAAATTGGCACATGACACTAGCATTAACGTAGGGGTCCAATTAGAACACAAATGTCTTAAAATATGAAAAAAAAGTATAGGTCCAAAACTTGTATAGGATGATAATAAATAGGTTTATATAATTTTGAGTATTACATAAGGCCTAATCATTATAATAACATATGTTCAGACTAAGATATAAGTAATAGGCATAAGAGGTAATGACAAGGTTTATGAATTGAAGGGTACAACCATGAGAAGTACTTGCCAAATATAAAAGATTGAGGTGATATATAATTTAGATTTAATCTATGTAGAATGTTAGGGTTTTAAATTCCCTTAAAATATTCCATCTGGTTAAGTGGTAATTACAAAATCTAGGGTATGATGTGTTTCTTTTGCAAGAGACTATGCTGAGTAAAAATGAGGCAAATGATCTAATGTCCAAAGGGTGAAATCATTACAACGGATATAGAAGGAAGGTCTTATGAACTGAAGGGTACAACCATGGGAATTACTTTCCAAATATACAAGTTCAAGGTGCTATATAATTTATATTTAATGTCTATAAAATGTTAGGGGTTTAAATGCCCTTAACAAGTACCATCTAGTTAGGTTGTAATTATAGAATCTAGGGTATCATGTGTTTTTAAGAGACTAAGTTGAGTAAAAATGAGGCCAAAGATATAATGTTCAATGGTTGAAATCATTACGAAGGATCCTTTGTGGAATCAGCTAGTGTCTCAAAAGGATTGGTAGTGTTATGGTCTCCCTCTAGAGTGGTAGTGTAAGAATGTGTTTTAGGGGCTAATTAATAGTTGTACAATGTGTCTGATTTTGCCTTTGATATAATTTTTATTTAATGTGTATCACCTAATTTTATTCCTTTCAAAGCTCAGTTTTGGGAAGAGATACAACATCAACTTGTGGATTTGATTTGGTAAGTGTGTGTGGTTGGGGGGATTTTAACACTATCCTTTCAAGCTTAGATAAGAGAGGGGGAAAACTCAATCCCATAATGATTTTTTTAGGTTTGTTTCCATCATATTATTATTGGATTTGGTTCTTAATAATGTTTTATTTTTTTAGGTCAATAAAATGGCATGCTTTATTAACATTGTGGGACAGTTGGATTATTTTCAAATCTCTCCCAATTTCTTAGACTTTGATTTGATTATAGAAAGTAATATTATAATCATCTCTAGTTCAGATTATGCGCATATTAAGCTCAATTTTTTTGAATATGGGGCTCCATTTAAATGTGTCTTCAAGTTTGAGCTCATGTGGTTATAAGAGCTTTATATCCATGATCTAGTTAGGGTGTGGTGGAATTCAGCTTCGACTTTGAATGCATATAAAATGTTAAAGATGAGTAAGAAACTCACTTTCATCAAAACCTATTTTAAATCTTGGAATAAAGAGTCCTAAAAAACACATTTTAACCAATTTCTATGGTGGAGACAGAATTAGAATCCATTAACCAAATCATACTTGTAGTATATATGGATTCAAATACTTATTTAAAAGAGAAGATGTTGCTTGCTGATTTAGAAGCATTTTTGGTTAGGGAGGAGGTATTTTGGAGAAAAAAATCTAGAGATTAGTGGATTAAGCATGGCAATAAAAACATAGTTATTTCATAACTCTACCTAGTTAGAATGATTTTTAATCAAATCCCCTCCATAAGAGGTATGGATGGGAAACTAATAAATTCCAATTCTAAAATTAGAGGTGAGACTGTGAGATGGTTCTGAGAGATTTTAGCTTATGGTGATGCTTCAAACTTGGAAGATCAATCTAGCAATCTTAAATTCATCCCTTAGATAATTATAGATTAACAAAATACAAGGCTTATGGCACCTTTCTTAAAGGAGGAGATCAATATTGTAGTGTTCCCCTAGCTAAAGATAAGTGGCCTATCTAGATCTGTTTTTGGTGACATTTTTAAAGTAATTTTTAGATGTAGTAGGTGAGGAAATTATGTATATGATAGAGGAGTCACATAGAAAACAAAAACCTCCACGTTTATCAGTTATAATTTTATCATGTTTGATATTTATGATTCTTGAGGAGTAGGAAAAGTGTCTAGTGTTAAAAAGTGATACTCCCTCAATGAAAGACATTGGAAGGTTGATTTTAAAGGGTCTAATGTGGTTATTTGGGTAGAAAGGATGGATGAGCTGGTGGATGATTTGTTAGTATATGAATATGGGGATTCATCTTTCACTGA
Organism: Torreya grandis; assembly: GCA_037957365.1. NCBI lineage: Eukaryota > Viridiplantae > Streptophyta > Pinopsida > Cupressales > Taxaceae > Torreya > Torreya grandis. The sequence continues at coordinate 144,372 of JARHVA010003344.1, read as the reverse complement.
TGGAGGCTTGTTGGATGGAGGAAGTAGAATGTCATTGGGTCAGTACATCTGTTGCATGATGCAAAAGGACTCAGGGCAACTAGGATGGTAACAAGTTGACCTTCATGTTTAAATGTGATGCATTGGTGTAGGGTGAATGGCACATAGCCCATGGAATTAATCCAATGAAATCCTAATAAAACATTGTACTATAATTCTCCTTTTACTATATATAAGAGCTCAGGAAGCATTCAAGGTCCCAAGTGAATATGAAGGACAACAATTCATAAAGTTATGGCCATAGTATCATTGAATGACTAAAACACTGTTGAGGTTTCTGACATAATGTTCTCAGGTAAATTGAGTTGGTTGTATGCATGGGAGGAGATAATGTTGATGATATCTCCCCCATCAATAATAACCCTCTTGATGCATTTTTGGTTGATGTACATGGTAATAAAGAGGGGAGGATGTGGATCATCTAGATGGATGGAAGGTATTTCTGAATCCTTAAAGGTAACAAGGTTGGAAAGTTGAAGAGCTTTGATAAAGGATGCTAGAGGTTTTGGGTATTTTGGTTGGATCTCTATGGATTACAAAACCTCTATCATCACTTGGTAGTGATGGTGTGAGGCATTGACTAGTTCATACAAACTCATCTTCACTGGTGTTTGGTGAAGCTATTTTAGAACTACTTGTTGGATTGATTAAGATAGGTAGGATTGAGAGGGACCCCAGATGAACACCTTGGGATTGGTTAAAGGTAAAGGTGTTTGGTTTTCACTAGGTGATTGGGTGGTTGAAGAGGGATATGTCCATGGAATAAACACTTTTTCTTTTCCCATATCATTCAGTTGAGCATGTGATCATGTGACCACATGGATGGTATGGATTTGGGAAAGAATTAGTCTATAGGATTTCTTAGGTTTCACTTTAGTCTAGGATGAGAGTAGAGGAGTAGTTAAGTATTGATTGATGGTTCTTGGGTCTTGGATCAGTGTTGGGCTCATAAGAGGCTCATTAGACAATAAGTCATCCTCATGATATAGCAGATAGGATGATACTTGGAGAGCTTTACAATTCTCAATATCATGCCCAGGTATCCTATGGTATGAGCATACTAATTTATCATTATACCAAGATGGTTTAGGACTATGTGGGTTAAATGGTATGATAAATGGTAAGGTTAAGCAAGATTATTGTAACAACCTCTATAGGATGGTTGAGTAAGACTCGAGAAAAGGTGGCATAAACATGTAGGTCTTAGGTTTGGTAGTTGAGGTGGGAGCCCTTTTAGGATAGATTTTGATGGTTAGATATTTGGGTGAAGGAGAATTCTTGGTGGATGGCTTTGGTATGAATTGCTTTGAGGCAAAAGGTGTTGGTGTAGATGCCTGAGAAGTAGGTGGTTTGGTTATAGAAGGTTTGGTGAAAATAGGTGTGATTAAAAGTAGGAGTGATGGTGTAACCAAAAGTGGTGGTTGGATTTGGGTCTTGTCTAGGATAGTTGGTTTCCTTATTAAGGTAAAAGGATGAGGTCCCAAAATAGAAGGCAAAGTAGATAGGGGAGATAGAGTTTTGGTTTGTGGAATCTTGGGTGTTTTTACCTTATTTTTTGGTTTGGTTTTGGGTTTATTTGATAGGTTTGGTAAAGTTAATTCCAATTTTAATGAGGGGTGAGTAGGGTCTTGAATAGGGAATATGCCAAGGTTTTAGGTAGGCTTGGTTAGAATGGTAAAAGGCAACTTGGTTATTTTAGTTGGAGTTAGTTTAGATATGGTTTGGTCACCAAAGGTTTTTAATGGATTTTTTTTGGTGAAAATGGATTCATTAGTGGGAATGGAAGATTGGGATGATAGTGGTATGGTTGGAGGTTATTGCTTGGTTTAGTAAGGAAGCATGAGATGGTGCCAAAATGTGGCATGATCTATATTGGGTTGAGATAAGCACTCTATGTCTTAAACCAATCTAGAGAAGGGCTTATAGATGGATTTGATCCCTTTGATACTGAGTTCAAAGGTTAGACCCATAGGTGGAGAGAGAGAAGTGGTTACCTCATCCTTTTCCTTAATCAAAGGCTCTAAGGTTTGGGAAGATGAGTCTCCTCTAGGAGAAGTAGGTAGAGTGATCTCTACCTTAGGGATGCTTTCTAAAGGAAGAGTGGATTACTGTATGATAGAGGAGAAGGATATGGTGGTAATGGCTACCTCTTTTTGTATGTCTTCCAAAAGATAGGTTGGCAGCTTAAATGCCTTAATAAATTGAGAAAGTAGAGGACTTGTTTCCTTGATCTCATTTTCTAAAATAATGGAGAGTGACTCCACTACCTCCATAAGTGGAGGGGAAGGGAAGTTAGTTTCATTAATGGTTTCTATAGCAGTGAGTTGACTAAGAACTGCATTAAGGGTATGGACTTCATGGTTGTGAGAGGATTCCACTCTATTGTTTTCATTGTTCATAGAAGGGGCATAGTTGAGAAATGGTTATCTAAAGATGTCAAGTGATTGATTTGGGGGTGCATTGGGGTTATCCAACACAAGTTCCCCCTTAGTGGAAAGTACATAATTCATTCTCCTTATACCAATTGGGTAAAGGATGAAAGGAATCAAATTATTGTGGGGGTTTGATCGATGGAAGTTATATGATGTTTGCTTTCAAAAACTTCTCCAAGAATGAAGCATATGACTCCCCTAGTAGATTAAAATGCTTTTAGTTATTTTGGTTTTTAGTCTTATGATTGGAGGAACTGGAAGAGGTGGATTGGTTAACAACTAGTGGAGGAGTGGTTTTTAAGACAACCATATTCATGGTTCCCTTATTTTTGGAGTTAGTGTTGGTTTGATTATTATGTTTGAAGGAGGGAATCTCATTTTATTTGAAGGTTGAATTCTTTTTTATCAATTTCAACTTCCTCTCATCAATGGCTTTATTCTTTAATTTATGTGCCATGGTAAAAGCCTCATCAAAGGTCTTGAAAGTCTGAACTCATAAAGTGGAAGAAATGTGTTTGGCACAAACCCATGCAAAGATTTCAATCATCTTGAGTTGGGGAAAAGAGAAAGAGATTTTATTATCAGGCTTCTCTAATGGGCTACAAATTTGGATATGAACTTGTTGTCAAATTGCTAGATGGAGTAGATATCAATGATGGAAAATTTCTTAGAGATGTTTATGAAAAAGTGATCTAAGAAAGTATAAGCTAGTTGGGCAAAAGAAAAGAGGAAGTGATTTGTAATAACACTATACCAATCTAGCATTAGACCTGATAGAGATATAGGAAAGGTGTGGATACGGAGGGAATCATCATAGGCAATCAAATAACAAGAATGCCTAAATGCTTTGAGATGTTCGTGAGGGTCTTCCTTGCTTTGAAATTTTAAAATTTTTGGAAGTTCCCATTGGGGAGGATAAGGCCGAATGGGGACAGATTGTTGAATTGGTTTGTTTTATATTTGGTAATAAGATAAGAGGTTATGGGTGGTTGAGATAGATGACTCCAAAGTAATCCTTTTGTCCATTAACATTTTGACAAGGTCAGTCTGTGGTTGTGCACCCCCATAGTTGTAAGGTAAATTATGTTGGGTTTAGGTAGGTGAAAGATACAGATAGATGGTAGGGGTTGAGAGGCTACCACATATTGGTATGTGGATATGAATGGTTTGGTGATGCCACATATAAATATATGGAGATAGGTGGTTGGGTGGAAGGTAGAGGTACATACCCATTTGGGTTAGGGATGTAGCTCAGGTTTTGGGTAATGGGATCCTATTGGGTAACTAACATAGGTTAGGTTGGAAGTATGTTTGGGTTGGTAGATAGAGGATATATGGTAATTTTTGTATTTATGGTTGGAAGGGTAGAAGTTATGGGAATCACCAAGCTCTAAAATGGAGTGGAGGTAGGTGGATTTGGAATAAGAGGAATGTTCATGACACTAATAGAGGGTACTCCCATGATAAGTGGAGTAAAAATGACTAAAGGTTGGGTTAATCTTATACTAGAAGGGTTGTTAGTTGGGGTAGGAGGTGTTTGGATGTTGTTTGGTTGGGTGGGTTAATTTTTGAAGGTGGTATTAGTGGGATTATTGGTAGAAGATGATGCCTAGGTGACTAAAGGTTGAGTGGAGATGGTGGAAATAGAAGTGTCACCCATAAGGTAGGATGGCATGCCATAGGGTGGGTTAACAAGTAGAACTAAAGTAGGGGTATAGTGAGATATGGTGTTAAGGTAATGTTAGAGGGCTATGGGGTTGTTATCTAGAAAGCTATCAAAATATGTATCACCTTGGGTAATTGTCTAAGGGATGATAGGACTTCTTTAAGGATGGGGAGAACTTTCCACATCTAAGATGTACTCCATGGATGAGTGAGAGGAGGAAGATGGATGATTAGGAGGTGGATCTTGATTTACTTGGTTTCTTAGTTGTTGCCTAGTTAAAAACATTCATATAAAGAAAAGAGGAAAATACAAGCATTCTCATAACTTAAACAAAGAGAAGACAAGGAAAACTCAAAGAAACAAAGCACACACTAAAGCACATTAAATACTAAGGTTATTTTTAGTCTCTCTTATGGCTTATGCCTTAATCTTTAAGAGTTATGTGACTCAACTTGGCTTGTAGAGAAGGTACTAGAAAAGAATTCTATGGATGGTTTCATATTGTGTTTAAGCTCTCAAAGGGATTTATATTAGAAATTAGTATGTGGCTTGATATTGGAGCCTACCCCCTCACTTTACACACCATAGTAATAAGGGTGTTGGGTGCTTAGCTAAGATATACTGATTGTTAGAGATTATACTTTGTTAATGAACTAAGTTAGTTCTCCCCTTGGTGATGAAATCTAAGTAGGATAGTCAAGAAATGTGACTGCTAGGTGATGAAATCCTAGTTGGGCCTTATGTCAATATTTTTATGCTTGATTAAGTGTAATTTTTTGGTCTTGTGTGTGTGATAAGAGTGAATATATGATTAATTCACTGGATTAATTAAGTTATGTGAGATAAAATAAGTAAGCAAATAATAGATGTAGTCAATTTTAAGCCCAAAATAAAATTTTGATTTCATTGTATGAGCAGAAAGACAAGAAGAAGAATCACCTAGATGTAACTATGAACCCAAGAAAAGACTCAAGGGTCCCACCGGGCATGCCAAAATGTTTCACATAAATTTTTCTTTATTTCCTTTTGAAGAAAGTTGTAAAACTTGAAAGAAGGGTGAGGTTAGTAGAACCAAGATTTGGTTTGTGCTCCATGATCGAGATGATTATATATACTCCTCTTTAGCTTGGGAGGATTGACCTATAGATAAGAAATAATTAAAGAGATGGTTGATTAGTTATATAATAGGGTGGATTGCCTATCAAGATCTATCCAAGAAGCACAAGATTCTTTGGAGGCTGTCAATCCACACTTTTAAATAATCAAGTTATGAAAATGAAAGATAGATTCCTTGCATGAATAATAGAAAGTACTAAAATCAAATACAAGAAGCACTTGAAAGAGAAGGAATTGACTAATTATAACAATAAATTATTAGATATTAATGTTAAATGAATCAGGCATGGTTCAAAAAATAGAGTGATGTTCTGCGTGAAGTCAAAAAGTTATAAAGTGGGATTTGGTTAGGGTTTAATAGGTGAAATTAACTTCCTAATAGAATTATCACATAGTGACCATCGATGGTTGGGGTGAAACTATCAATAGTTTTTTGACTATCAGTGGTTTGAGAATCATCGATGGTTATGGACAAACTGTCTATGATCAGGGTGACCATTGATGGTTACTATGGGTTTTGGTCTGGGTAAAGGTAGGTCTAGTTGGGAAGGTTACTGAGTGATTTTGGGAGGTAGGTTTAGCTTGGAAGCTGATTGCAAGACAAGAAAAGTAACTAATTACTAAAAATAGATACTTAGTTTTCTTGTTGCATGGAGAATATCAAGGTGAGTGCTTAAGAACACATTGTGTATCCTAGAGTAATTCTAGAAAAATGTTGGTATCTTGGTTATGATTGATGAATTAAAACACTTTTACTCTCTGACCTAGTTGTTGGTTTTCCAAAATAATACCTACAAAATAAGTTATGATACAAGAAGCTTTGATAATTTTTGATTCTCTCTGATGTTTGATCATCCCCCCTTCTTTCACCTCCTCCTCTCTCTTTATAGAAGAAAAGGAGAGGTGAAATAATAAATTCAAATAAGGTGTCAAGGGGTCTTCTAATTTTAGTCTTAACATGCATAATTATGTGAGTGATTAAGAATAAAAATCAAGGTGGATTTGAGCTAGAGTTAACCCTTAAAGTGGTTAAAGGATGACTGTCGATAGTTAAGGTCGATCATCGATGATCAATAGGTTAAAGTTAAAATAGTCAAATTTAGTCATTTTGACTTAGGTTTATAGTTGAAAAGTTGTGGGATAGTCCTTAGGGGGTCCTGAGGTGGTCTGAGGGTCGGCTTGACATCTAGAACTATGGTGTGTAGTTTTCTAGTGTCTACAGATGGTATTAAGTTTTTAAATTTTCACATTTAAATTCATAGTGTATTTGGAAATCAAAGTTGAATTTTGTTGTTTTTATCATAACTCTTAGACTCAGTTTTAGATTGATAGGTCCAAGCCTTAGGCTCAAGAATCTAAGCCATTCTTGAGCCAAAAGGTACAAAATGTGAGTTCAAATTCAAATAAAGTGATTATGTTAATATACAACATGATCACATTAATAGATAATGTGAATGTGTTATTATAAAAGTAAGAATGTGATTGCATTATTATTGTTTTGCACATTCAAGTAGTGAACATGTAGACAAAGTGAACCTTGATCAATAGGTAACATGATCATGTTATCAATAACATGATCATATTATCAATAATGCAATCACATTATCAATAACACCATCACATTATCAATGACGTGATCATGTTTAATGTGATCACGTTCGTATTATTTTACACATAAAAACATGTGGATTTGTACACGACGACAAATTTGGATAAAAGCTTATATTTACTATTTTATAATGCGATCACATTATCAATAACATGATTATGTTCCTCTTATTTTGCACATAAAAGCATGTGATGTTTCACAAGAAGGCAAATTTGGTGAGAAGCTTGTATTTACTACACATTTATTTACTTATACTTTAAATTTATTTTAGTAAATATAATAAATTATGGTTACTTTGCATCTAATAGAATTGGTCTCATAATTGCATGCCTTATGATGGGTGAAATAATTTTTAAAATTCAATCTAGTCAATGTATTAAATTAGAAATGCATCATGTCTCTAAATCAATGTTAACTTGGAGAAGATAGAGCATACCTACACTTCCAATTGGGAATACATTTATTAAGCAGAATTATGACCAATATGGGGATCCACTAGACCCTATTAGGGTATCACTTGTCACAATACAACATATGAGGTAGGGTTTTAAAGCCTATAGTCTAAAAAAATCATGCAAAAAATCTAAAATATTCTTAAGGTTTAATATTTCACCTATGCTAAAAAACAGGAAAGTAAATCTAATCTAGTGCACACCAAAGCTTGTGGCATAATAAAGGGGTTAGTAAAGCAATCAAAACATGTGTAAGACAATCTTAATTAAGATAAGTATGAGTAAGACCCTAATACATGGAATATGAAGAGTAATATTATTTGAGCCAACACTTATGTTACTTCTATCTACTAAAGAGAGGAGAACAAAATTAGAATATACTTACCTAAATGTGAACCCGTTGAGACTTAATATCTACCTTGGCCAAAAGGGATTTGGAAGAGGTTGTTGTGGTTTGTAAAGATAACTAAGAAAGGCCAAAGCATCCAAAAATTATCCACAAGACTATATTCTCCAAGTAGAAACCCTAAGCTAAGACTCCTTAAGTATAATGGTGGAAGAGCATATTGTGAAGAAGTGTGAGCGAATAATAACTCTTGATTGCATATTCTAATAATGATGGAAATGATCTTATATTTATAGGTAAATATTTCCCTAAATCCTTCCATAAATGTCAACTGTACAGGGTCATCCATGGTCGACCTTGTATGTTTTTGGGAATAATTCACTAGGTCTAAGCTAGGTTGGCCAAAAGCTAACAATCCCAAAAAGTGAAAAATAGCCTAAATTGTACAGGGTCAGCCATGGTCAACCCAGTACAACTGACTGTCCAAAATGGAATTAAGGAAATAAAAGAAAGATATAAAGATGAAAATATTGGAGGAGTGTGCAATGGAGGATAAATAACTTAGGTAATGGTTTTAAAATATGTTTAGATTGGTAATAATGTGGCAATAAGGGACAACAATCCTACGAAGCACCAAAAATTTTCTCACCCCATTTTTGGTGCACCCCTTAGAGCATGCACTCATAGAGATTAAGTCTCAATAGGTTCCTATAAGATGTAAAGCATTAGTATTTGATAAAATTTAAAAATATTATGTGTATACATATTCCCCACTCGAAGCTCATCAAGTGTCACTAAGGTGCAATAGAGGATGGTGTTTTAATAAATAACATAGTAACACACAATGTTGATGCTAAAAAAAATTGTAGTATTTTAAATAAAAAATAGCTAAAATTAAATGATTGAAAGGGGAAATAACTAAAAGGTAAATTTAATGCATACCTTGACTTACCTTTATTATAAGATGGATGTTTATGATGTTGTTTTTTTAAATTGTATTGGGCACAAAGACTGCTTTCAACAAACCCAAGAATACAAAACTAAAGATAAAAGACAAATAAACACAAGTTGGTGCTATGAATATGGGATGTACTTAATAAATTTGGCAAGCTAGGGTGACAGGTGTTATGTTAGATTAAATGACAAAGTCAAAAAACAAGAGTAAATTATGTAACCAAAAAGCCACGGCTACTAAAGATTGAAAAACTCAAATAAGCTATCCTTAAGTAATAAAGGAAAACTCACCAAGTCAAACCAAAGATACATGTCAAACAGGATGGTGAAACAACACAAATCAATGGTAAAATACTAAACAAAATGGTAAAACAATATTGATAAGTGAGCAGTAACAATCCACACCTCACACAACAATGGAAAAAGGGTACAAACTCAGGTATCCATAAAAATAGGATAGTAAAATAATAATAAATGGTAAAAGGAAAGTAAATTAGTGTATAAATGTAAAATCATGGTGTAAAATAAAGATGAATCCATAGTTTCTCAAGCATGTTGTTTTGCTCTAAGGATAGATAAAACTGAAAAAAAGTAGTGTTAGCATGTTTTTAAGAGATGAAGAAGAAAGAATTAAAGAAGAAGGGAAAATAGATTTGGAATCATAGTTTATATATCAAGGGGGGGAATGAAATGGGTGGAGGGAAGAATTAAGGATAAACCAAGGTAGAGAAACTCTTTATTGAAGTGAAGACACTCAAAATAGGTTTGTCAAAACAAGAGGACTATTGACCTTAAGGAATCTAAAGAACTTCTCTTAGCCACACATGTGTTAGGTCAATGAATATAATATATAGATTATCCCATGAAGGATATATTCATGAAAATTAAAATGGTCCTACCTTCCCATAATGTGTTTTCCATTCTTTAGGTCCCCTTACAGAATCATCAGTTTACTGTGAAAATTGGGTACCTGCATGAGAAAATAGATAGTACCATAGAGATTTTTGAAATCCCTTATTCTAGTCTACTAGCCTACTACACACCAAAGGACTTTGGCTCTATATGGGGCCAACCATGGAGTTTGAGATTCAATTGGACATTGGAGATGTGATTGTAATCACATCTTTTAGTGTGAATTTGACTTTTGAGATTTGTATGTTGCCTTGTAGATATCATTGCCTTTTGTTTCAAATGATTTGGCTTTTAACTATCTTGATGGATTTTTCTATTCCTCCTCCATATGGGTTTGGAATACCAAACATGGGTGTTAAATATGACTTTCATTTGAATACTTGGGACAAAGTTGCTAAGAGAGAGAAACTTCAAAGAGCATGGGGTCTAAGAGTCTTGTAAATCTAGGTGAAATAGAAGTGCTATCTTGACTTTGACCTTGTTTTATATAATGTGAAGATTAAATAAAAGGGGAAATCAAGAGGAATGACACATATAAAAATGTAAATTACTTCAAAGTGAAAAAAAAGTGACAAAGGGAAAAAAGGGATACAATGATAATAAAGTGTCATTCCTTATCATAAGATTGAAGGAAATTGAGGAAAACATGTTAACATAGATTGTTGTGTAAATTCCATCTAATGGAAGAAGCAAAAGCTAAAGTTGAGAACAAAGATCAAGAACATGAAAATATGGTAATTTTATGAGAAAGATTGGGTCCTATCCATGGTCTTACACTGTAACTTCATACAATAGAAACCCAAGGGGTGCCAACAAGCAAGTGAAAGATAAAGTGAAAGAGATGGTAGTTTTGTGAGGGAGGTTGGGTCCTATCCATGGTATTACAAAGAAAAAAAAATGAAAACCTAAGGGATGAAAAAACAACATCGGAAAGAAAAAATTATGTGAGAAAAATAAGTAAAAGATGGTGGTTTTGTGAGGAATGTTGGGTCCTACCCGTGGTCTTATAAAGCAAATCATAAAAGAGAAACCCAAGGGATGAAAAAAAAGGATAAATTGAAAGAAGATAAAGAAGATTATGGTAAATCAAGAAACCAAAAGACCAAAAGGGAGGACCAAAGGTTTGTGAAAAAGAGAAGCTTGCTACAAAGGGAGAAATGTGTGCTTAAGTAACTTGAAAAAAGTGTTACATAGATGTAGATATAATGCATTAAATAATGGAAATGTTTAGGTAAAGTAATTATTAAGGAATTTTGCATTGGTGGGATCTTTAAAAACATGGTCTTCATTAGTTTGAATATGGTAGGTTCTTGGACCAAGAATGTCTTTGAATAAATATGGGCCCCACCATTTTTGGGTGTATTTACCTTCTTTATCATCTTAGTAGCAGACATGATTTTTGAGAGTAGGCCAAAAGTAACCCATACATAATATTATTTAATATATATCATGTCCACTATAGTGAACACTATAAATTCCCCCATGTGCTTATTAAATAAGAGGAGGGACCTCATATTACATAACATAATGGAGCAAGGTACCTTCAACATTGTGATAGTAAAGGATGTTGTGTCAAAATACATATATTAAAGCTTGTTTGTGAATGCATGTCTTTTCATGAGAATATAAATTAGGAGGATAAGTTTTGTGATCTAATAATTGAATGATATCTTAGTACCACGGGCTTTATCGAATAGTAACAGCCTCAATATGATAGATAAGTGAATCCGGTGGTTGAGAAGAAGATGTAGATTTTCTTATTTGTATAATAAAATAAGGATAAAAAAGAACTTGATGAGGATGAAAGAGATATTTTGATGAGGTAAGATAATTAGTAACGGAATTTTGATCTCTATGAATAGGTTCAATAGTGAAAGAGATGAAATCCTTAACAAGAGTGGTTGTAATTTGATGATTTGTGATGAGGTTTTCAATTTTACATTGATAATCACCATTAAATTGATGGAATATAAGTTGAGAATCACCTAAAGCATGAAGGTATTAGATGTCTAAATTCGAAGAATCTCTCATTCCTAAGATAATAGCTTTGTATTCAGCCATATTATTGGTAACATCAAAGGTGAAGTAAAAAGTTAAAGGAATGATCTTGCCAAAAGGACTCATTAGAATGTAACCTATCCTAGTTACTTGAAGTCGTTTAGAACCATAAAAGTGAAGGGTCCAAGTATGCTCAGACAAGTCAAAATTAATTTCATCTAGCTCCTCAATAACTACTTTTGGTTTAGTAGTACTAGAGGGAGTGGAAGAGTCATCAAGTTGATTAGTTTCAAGATTGGTAGTAAATCTATGAAAGTAATCTTTGAGAGAAATAGTTTGATTAAGACCTTTAATGTAAAGGATATTGTCATCTATAAGATCATACTAAAGAAGAAAAGTGGATGGAATCAGAGCTATGGCAAGTTGATCATCTATGACTTTCCCTTTAACAACATTTTAAGTGATGATGTGGAGGTCAAATTCTATAAGACCATCCATTTGCAAATTTTATCTCTAGGAAGAAAGGATTTGGAGAATAAATGATGAAGGGGATCATAATGAATAATGATATAAGTATTTTTGTAAATCATATAGTGGTGAATATTTTTAGTTATGAAATAGATGATGAGGCAATCACACTCAATTTTGGTATAATGTGTCTCATAGTCAATAAGGCTTTGACTAATATAGTAGATAACATACTCTCTTCCTATATCATCTTATTGGGTAAGATTTCCCCAACTAAAATAGGTGTGGAAGAAGTATATAGAATTAAAGGTTTCTCATTGAAAGGAGGATGAAGTGTAGGTGGATGAAGCAATGACTCTTTTATGTTATCAAAGATTTTTGGCATGGATCCATCCATTCTAAAGCAATACCTTTATTGAGAAGAGAATTTATGGAGTGAATTTGTTATGCCATTTCCAGGACAAATCATCTAATTACCCCAAGCTTTCCTAAATAAGTATGAATTTTAGGAATAGAATGAGGAATGGGCTTGTTGTTGATATCATTAATTTTAGTAGGATCAACCTCAATACCATAGAGAGAGACTAAGAATCCTAATAATTTTCTAGATGTGACTCCAAAGACACATTTGTAAGGATTAATTCTAAATTTATATTTAAGGAGATGGTCAAAGATGATAGTAAGATTAGAAAGATGATTTTTACAATGTTTAGATTTAGCAATAAGATCATCCACATAGATTTCAATAAATTTTTGAATGAGATCATGAAAAATGTGAGTCATTGCTCATTGGTAAGTGTCTCCAGCATTTTTGAGGCTGAAGGGAATTTTTAAATAGCAATAGGTTCCCCATTCCATGGTGAAATTAGTCTTATGTTGGTCCTTAGGGGAAATATGAATTTGATTGTATCCTGAAAAACCTTCCATAAGAGATAATAGTTTATAATTAGCCATGGCATCAACAATGGCATCTATTGAAGGTAAAGGAAAGTTGTCTTTGGGATAAGCAAGATTAAGATTGCAGAAATCAATAAAAATGTGAATGAGCATAGTGACTTTCTTCCAAATGGGAACAATGTTGGATACCCATTCAGAATAATCCACAAATTTAATAAATTTAGCATCAAGTAATTTGATGATTTCCTTATGACATAGAGTTGAAAATTTAGGTGTAAATTTTCTCTATTTTTGATCCATAGGCTTGGCATCAAGATAAGTAATGATATTATGTACCAAAATAATATGGTTAATGCTAGGCATGTCCTTGTAGGACCAAGTCAAAGCCTCATAATTTTTTTTGGTAGTTCTAGACATCCAAGTATCTAGACTAAGCTTAGGCCATGATATAGTTGTCATTGTATGTTGGAGATATCATACATGCTTGAGAATCTAGGGGAGTTTCAGAGGATGAAATTCCAATATTATTGAATGTACAAGGAGACATGATGAGAGGATTGTGAAATAATTTATCTACTCTAAAATCATTGTAAGTGAAGGCATTTTCTAGTAAAGAAGGATCCTAAACATTATATGAAGGGGGAAAATTGGTAATATCATTCATGAGAGGAATAATATAGTCTCTTGGTAAGAGAGAAGGAGAAAGCTATTGTGAAATATAGGGAGGTAAGTTGGTGGTATTATAAGTATGTTGCAACTCATTGGGCTCATCATCATCAGAATCTGTAAGAGTAACTTGTAAATCAAGGTTTATGTTGATAAATTTAGGTAAAGAAGCATTATTAATTTTAAGAATTATAGGAACATGATATCATGATTTAGGATTAGGTAGTTGAATACTTCATGGGTTAGGAACATCTTCATGCTTATATCATTTTACATCTTGTAAGAATTTAATACATTGACTACCAGAAGAAGCAATAGACCTCATTTGATGAGTCCATGGATGACCAAGGAGTATGTTATAAGATCAAGGACCATAAGCTTAGTTTGAATAGTCTTAGGTCTAATGGTTAATAGAAGCCAAATGTAACCAAGTGGTTTTTGATTAGTTTTATCAAAACCATGATAGGTAAGACAAGTTTGTCTAAGATGATCCTTATTATAACCAAGTTGTTGTATAAGCCATAAAGATGTGACATTAATACCAAAACCTTCATCAACTATAAATTTTTGAATAAGAGTGGTATTAATGGCTATTTAGCTAAAGATTGGTGGATCATCAACATGAAAAATGATTTCATCATTGATCATGTCTTCTTCAAGGAATTTAATAGAGGGCTTGGAAGAAGAACATGTTGTTTCAATGGTATTATTGTTGGCAGGTTGAGAATTGATAGAAGGTGGTTCTTCATCTATGGAAGAAGGATCTTCAATTTTTTGAAGTTATTGCATAAGGAATTTATGATGATAGGGTGAAGTGCAAACCAATTCCATTAGTGGAATCTTACGAGGCATAGAGTTGAGTTCTTTAAGAAAGTTCCAATGAGATTTAGAAGAACCAACACAAGGTTTGGAAGGTAAATTAGACTTTGGAGGAATATATGTGATTGGAGGATTGGAAGGAGAAAGTTGTTCCTCAGGTGCTTCTGAATCCAAATTTTTAGTGGAAGTGTCTTTAAGCAATTATTCTTCTAAAGATGTATTTTAGGCTTGGTAATAGGATCTTTATGATCTCTTTTACGATGATAATTGACCTTAGTAGTGTTAACATATTGATAATTATTAAAGTATTAGTCATAATCAATGTCAATAACACAAACATCCTTAGAATTTAAGTGATTATTTAATGAGGAATTTTTATTGTTAAAAGTTGAAGATTTGAAAGTTTGTCATTTTTGAAAAGTAGTGGTGTACTCTTGACATTGAAGATTGATCATAGCTTCATAGTTGAATGAATCACCAAACACATAAGAGACAACAAATTTAGTGAACACTCTACAAGATTCATGATAATTCCTAATGTCAGCATGTATCCAATAAAATAGATTGGGGTCATACCTCTTATGAGGGGCATTGGGATAGATGAAAGATTTCAAGGGTAGTAAAAAGTATTTCATCTATTGAACTATAAGAGGTGTATGAGAAGGTGAAGGATGATCAATTATGGTAACTCCTTGTTTGGTTTATAGAGAATTACTAGTGATAACATTAGATGTTTGGAAATATCCTTTAAGAAGTTTGGGATTAGGTTTGAATTGCTTCATAAGAAAGTATTGACGTTTAGCTTGATCAAGAGCTTCAATTAGTGTTTGGGGAACAAAGGTTCGAACCTTATACTAGAGAGTGGGAATTAAAGTAGTGATAAAGAGTTTGAATAGGTTATCATTAGTCATGTTATGATCATATTTTTGAGCTAGAGATTTTCATTTTTTAATAAAGTTATGAGTTGATTCAGTGGGAGATTGCTTAGCATTTATGAAGTGGCTAAGACAATTTTCAGGTTGATCATTATGTTGAAAGGCTTTAACCAAAGGATTAACCAAATCTTCAAGTTTCTAAATAGAATGTTGGGGAATTGGATTATAACATTGTAATAAATCACCAATAAAGGTTTTCACTAAAATTTTAGTTGTGGCAAAGATATTAGTTTGGATCCATTCTTTGTAAAGGTTGCCAAGGCTTTGAGAAATGAAGTAGGGTCTTTAGTCCCATCATATTTGATAGTTGGAGATGTGTTACCAACATAAATAGATATAATAAATGGGGATAAATGATAATTATAAATAGTTTGAAGCATCTTGTTATTCATTATGGGTTAAGGAATAACATTACCTAAGGCATGACAAAGGGGTGGAGGAATGAAATTGGGATTAGCTTGAGGATGCATAGTTAGAGGTTGATTAGCCAAATTTATTAGATTTTGTTGAA
The DNA here is from genome assembly GCA_037957365.1 of Torreya grandis. Lineage (NCBI taxonomy): Eukaryota > Viridiplantae > Streptophyta > Pinopsida > Cupressales > Taxaceae > Torreya > Torreya grandis. The sequence continues at coordinate 128,552 of JARHVA010003344.1, read as the reverse complement.
GTTGCATCATTTTATGGGTGATATAATTTTATAAAATGTTCATTTGTTGGATAACTGGGGGAAAATTTGGGTTGTATCAGGAGGTGGGTTGGTATTGGTAGGAGCACTCCTCGAATTGGTGTTACAGGGGGATTATTAAAGAATGAATTACTAGTGGGATTGTTATGTAGACTTGTATCAATTACTCCCACATTAGTTTAAATATTTTGAAGATGAGAAGTATCTTGGTAGGTATATAAAGGATTAGATCTATCAACTTAATCTTGAGGTGTTTATTTGCACCATGTTACAGGTTATAGATGAAGTAGGAGAAGAGGTGCCCCAAGAGTGATGGTGCTCTTGGAAGGAAAAGAGAGGGAGAAATGAACATCCCTTATAGTATCTAAATGGATTCAAGCTATCTAAAATATTTTGATAGGAGACTTCATTCTAACTGAAGAGAGAGGAAAAAATGCAAAATTGGAGAAATAAGGAACTAGATTGATGAAGAGGAAAAGAAAAAAATAGTATAGGGTCAATTGGGTCAACCTAGAATAAAAAATAGGGCCTAAAAACAATATAGGGTTGAATAGGTCAATCTAGTACAATAAACAAAGGCAATAAAAAGAGGTAAAAGGGTCTTTAAATTATACAAGGTTGACTAGGTCGATGTAGTATAGTGAATAGGAGTTGAAAGATGTACAAGGTCGACTGGGTCAACCTAGTACAATAAATAGTGAAAAATGAAAGGTTGATAATAAATTATGAACTGAAATAATAATTTTTTTTCAATTAATGTAGGAATGTAAGAGCTGAATGGAAACAAATAGTCAATTAGATCAACACTATCCAATCTAATTGAAGCATACAATATAAAACCTTGTACTAACATTGCCTAATGCACGTTTTTGCACACACAATTGAGAAAAGAGCAAGCAATAAACTTGAAAATTAATGAGATAAACAATTGGTCAATGTAGGACGTTTTATTAGATTATTAATAAATAGTTTTAAGTGTGATGGGAAGTTGGCTATAAGCAAGGAATTAGATAGAAATATAAGGATGGTTTCAAGTAGTTTGGGATGAAAGGGACTATAGTGGCAATGATAAAATATTAGTATTGGGGCCTACCCCATCACTTCACATATTTTATTAATAAGGGTGTTAGGTGCTTATCTAGAATATATCATTAACCATGATTTATACTTAACAAGAGTATCATGCCAGCTTCCCCCTTGGTGATAAAAACCAAGTAGGTTGGCCTTGGATAAACAAATGTTAAAGTGATTGATTAGATTATGTGACTTGGATATGTGTACATAAAATAGAAATCGTGAAACTCAATGGTTAATTAAAAACCCCCTAATTAGACCATGTGAACTATTCTAATCATGCAAGCAACAAGAAAATAAAGGGTGAATTAATTATTAACATATAGAGATTAATTCCACTTAAAATAAGGTATAGTGTTGACACTGTATGCACAAAATATAGAATAGGGTCCATAAGTAAAACCTATATTATTAAATCAAAGTCTAAAAATGTACAGGGTCAGCTAGGATTGATCTAGTTATTTTAGACAACACACAAAACATAGAATTGGGTCAATAGGGTCGATCCAGTTGATTGTGTAGGGGTAGTTTTGAAGACTACAAATTTTGAAAGGAAAGAAAGTAAAATAAAAATATACAGAGATAAAAATGAACCTTGGTGGATTAGAGATGTAAAGAATGAATATTTTTGATCAAGAATCTTGAAGAATGCTGATAAAACTTGATAACTAGGTCGACTAGGTCGATCAAGTTGTATAGGGACCTATTGCAAAATTCTAAAAATGTACAAGGTTGAATAGGGTCAACCTTTTATGGTTTTAGATGCCTAAAAGTCTATAAGGTTGACTAGTTTGACTTAGTAGTCTAAATTAGAAGTATATAAAATTGTACTGGAACATTTGAGTCGATCTAGTTGCCTATTCCTAAAAACCTGGACATATAGATTAGAACTAGATCATCAGAGTTGATTTAGTATGATAGATATATGATAAAACTAATAATAAAAAGAATGAAATAAAGTGAAATAAATTTTGTAATGGTTATTTCACATTAAGTTCACTAGAATGTATACAATCAAAAATACATCTTGTCTATAGATCAATCTTGGTTCAGAGAAGATAGAGCATACCTACACTTCTAATTGGGAATATATTTATTATGTGGGAGCATGACTAATATGTCAATGTAATAGACCCTATTATGGGATCAATTGTGATAATACACCATGTGAGGTAGGGTTTAAAAGGCTATAGTCTAACACAATCATGAAACAACCCTAAAAGATTCCTAAGGTTTAATATTTCACCTATGCTAATAAATAAGAAAGTAAATATAATCTAGTGCACACCAAAGTTTGTGGCACAATAAAGGGGTTAATAAAGAAATAAAAACATGTATAAGAGAATATAAATTAAGTTAAGTATGAGTAAGACCCTAATACATGGAATATAAAGAGCAATATTATTTGATCCAACACTTATGCTACTTGTATCTTCTAAAGAGAGGAGAACAAAGTTAGAATATACTTACCTAAATGTGAACCCATCGAGACTCAATATCTCCCTTGGCCAAAGGGGATTCTCAAGAGGTTGTTTTAGAATCCAAGACTTATCCACAATACTATATTCTCCAAGTATAAATCCTAAGCTAAGAATCCTCAATTATAATGGTAGAAGAGTAGATTGTGAAGAAGCATGAGTGAATAATAAATCTTGATTGCATATTCTAATAATGACAAAAATGTTATTATATTTAAAGGTTTATCTTTCCCTAAATTCTTATATAAATGTTAGTTGTAAAGGGTTGTCCATGGTCAACCTTATATGTTTTTGGGAATAATTGACTAGGTTTGAGCTAGGTTTGTCAAAAGGCTAACAAACACAGAAAGTGAAAAATACCCTAAACTATTTAGGGTCAGCCATGGTCGACCCAATACAACTGATTATCCAATAGGAAATTAAGGTAAGAAAAGGAGGATGGAAAGAGGAAAAGACTAGAGGGGTGTAGAATGGAGGATAAATAACTTAGGGAATGATTTTAAGAGCTAGTTAGATTGGTAATAATGTGGTAATAAGGGATAATAATCTTGTGAAGCACCAAAGGTCTACCCACCCATTCCTTAGTGCACCCCTTAGGGCATGTAATCAAAGATATTGAGTCTTGATGAGTTCCTAAAAGATTTACAGTGTTAGTATTTGATAAAATTTAAAAATATTATGTGTATATAGTTAGTACTTAGGCATTTTTAGAGTTTAGTTATTAAACATAGACATTTCAATATATAAATTTTACAATTAATATCAATTTTTGGTAAACATATAGTCATTTTTTAGGTTTTTGTGCCTTTAAGATTGATTCTTGGCATTTATAGGAGTCTTAGGTTTGTCAAAATTGAAGTTTGAAAACTAGTCTCTTTGAACTTGATCCAAAGTGGTGTGATTAGGGTAGTGTAGGTCATATTGATGACCTACACACATAAAATGTCCACTTTATATTAATTTCACTTGTTTTTAATTCCTCCCTCATCCTTGATCACTTCTTACTCATCCCTCATTACCCCTAATCACTCTCTCATCATTCCTCATTGTCCCTAACCATTCCCTAATTGACCCTCACTATCCTTAGTCATCTTTAATGACTCCCTTATCATCCATAATCACTTCTCCATTGACCCTCAGTATCCCTCATCATCCCTAATCACTCTTTCCTCATCCTTAATTATTGCTACTCATTCTTTCCTCATATATCATCATCCCTAATCACTTTCTCATCCCTATTCACTCCCTCCTTATCCCTTCTCATCCTTAATCACTCCCTTATTGACCTTCATTATATCTCATCATCTCTAATCACTAGGGATTATCATCCCTAATCACTCCTTCATTGACATTACCATCCCTAATCACTCCCTCCTAGTTTCTCATAATCCCTAATCAATATTTATTCATCCCTAATCATTGCTAATCACTCGTTCATTAACCGTCACCATCCCTCATCAATCCATCATTGACCCTCACCATCCCTAATCATTACCTCATCATATAACATAATCATATACTCTAAAAATATATTTAATTCCAATCATATTTTGTTTAATCCATTATAATAGAAATTAACTCTTTTCTAGGACTTCTTGTGTTATCAATACCCATTTGTGATAGTCAATTTTATTACTAAATTAATTGGATGATCTTCCAAATTTATAGTCAAGTAACATTAGTACTAACACAAAATAGGTTCTAACTTTCAAGTCATCGAATTATATTTCTATAGTAGATAACTAAATGAAACTTTATTTTTTTCCACCTTTGGTAGCTTGGTTTAAAAGATAAAAATTAAAAATAAATCCCTTATATAATTTTATAATTCTAAGAATATTTTAATTAGATGCAAAGTTATTTACTATTTCCCATTCTTGTATGACTTAAATCTTGGTCAGGTTCACACATGCACTCCTTGTGTGTGTAATGTATACCAAATGTTTTATCTCTTTCATGAAAAATGAACATTTATTCATGTTATTATAAAAATATGTTTCTAAAAAATGTGAAACACTAGTTTAGCATGGTGTAGATGTTCATCCCATGTTTTTTAAAGATTAATATGTCATCAAGATATATTTTTAAAAAATTACATAGGTAAACGGCCCGAGGATGTCATTTAACATCTCAATGATTTAATTCTCTACATGAGTTAACCTAAAAGGCATAACAAACTAGTCAATCAATCCTTCCTTTGTTTTTAAGAATATATTTGAAATGTCTAGAGGTTCAACATGAATATGATGATACCCAAACTTAAGATCAATTTTGGAAAAGACTTATACACCCTATATATGGAATAAAAATGACTTAATATTTATATGAGGATAATAGTTATTAAATTTAATCCTATTAATATTTTTTATTTGATTCATAACTTTGGAAAAAACACAATTGGGATTCTACAAGGCAATGATTTGGGCATCATGTGTCCATTATCCATGATTTCATGGATTTACCACTTGATCTATTCATTCTATATAAATGATATGTTATATAAATAGGTTTGAGGTAGAGGTATTTAAGGGATAAAATCAATAGTATTGTTTAGTGTACATTATGTAGGAAATTATTTAGGTGACTGAAAGATATCATTGTATTCATCTAGTCTATGGTTTAATTATTTTGTCTTTATTATTATTGGATAAACCACACTATGATATGGTGACATGAATATGTTATTAAATTTAGTTCTTACCATCAAGAGTATAATTTTTACTAGGACTAAAAATATTATTGCACTTCCTAGCACAAATGACTGAAAGCTTATGAACTAACTAAGATATATGGTATTTTAGATCATGACAATCTATCATAATATTTCAAGGATTTACTTCATAGACTGCATGTCAATGGTAAATATATGGTTGAACACATGTATAACATCACAAACCTATAATGGTGAGATGTCATAAAGGATTGCATCTTTAAAATTTTTGATTTTGTACACTAAGTGACACTATTAGGTGATCCATTTCTCATGGTCTACACTAGAAGATACACTAGCTTATGGTTATGGATAATGTATAAATTTCGAGTTCAATTTTTTAAAATATGCTTTAGGAGAAATTAAATTCTTTTTACTTCCATTGGAAATTATGAAGTGTTTTGGCTCACCATTGATCTCAATATTTTTATTTCATATAATTTATTATTGGGGGAAGTAGAGATATTTTTAGTACCGACCATATCACTGGGATCATAATCTATTATCTACTTACTTTTTTATAATTATAGATAACTTGTACCCACTTATTGAGATGTGCTAGTAAAGATACCATGGTGTGACACTCTTCAATGGATTGAATATTGAAGTTATGAATTAAGCACCACTTTAAAATCTTGGACTACTTGTTCTAATCATCTAAAAATTGTTTTCCACTCTTTGGTATGATGACTCAATCAATACACATACAAATAGAAGTCATTCAATGTAATTATTTGGATCATAAAATATCCTCATATGGAAATAAATTGATTGGTTTCATAAAATCACATAGATTGGTGATACTCATGTAATTTGCTACCCATTTTTGGTGCTATGGTAGTTTTAATTACTTCTCTTTTCTAGTGGATTTTCAATTATGAATTACATCATTTCTAATAGGCCCATATTTTTTCATAGGTTTTAAATATTTGTGTTTAAAATTTGGCTCCACATCATTTTGATCACTATGTCTTATATTTTATGCAAGCACTCAACTCTCCACTTATATCTCCTAGCATTTGTAAACCCCAACAAATTACCACCATCAAGGTATTAGATAAAGTGATTAAGGATGAGGATGGATGAGGAAGAATTGATTATAGATGATGATGGAATGATTAGGGATGATGAGGGTTAATAAGGGAGTGATTAGGGGTGATGAAGGATGATGAATGAGTGATTAAAGATGATGAGGTGTTATAAAGAAGTGATTAGGTATGCTGAAGGATGGTGAGGGTTAATGAGGTAGTGATTAGGGAAAATGAAGGATAAATTATAAATTATGAGGAATGGTGATGGTCAATAAGGGAGTGATTAGGAATGAGGAGGGATGAGGAGGGAGTGATTAGGGATGATGAAACACTTATTAGGGATAATGAGAGAGTGATTAGGGATGGTGAGAGATAATGAGGTCATCATTAGGGACAATGAGGGATTGATTAAAGATGATGAGTTATGGTTAGGGTAAATGAGGGAGTGATGATGGATACTGAGGGATACTAAGTGATTAGGGATGATGACAGTCAATGAGGTAGTAACTAGGAATGATGAGGGAGTGATTAGAGATGACTAGAGATAGTGAGGGTCAATGAGGGAGTGATTATGGATAATGAAGAATGATAATGAGGTATTTACTAGAGATTGTTTTACCTAATAACTAATTTTCACTTCATCTACATGTTCACTACTTGAATGTGAAAAACAATAGTAATTCGATCTCAGTATCTATTAACATGACTGCATTATACATTAACATGATCATGTTATGGATTGGTAATTTATGATCCATAATTTAAATAATGTAATCATATTATGTCAATAATATGATTGTCATTTAATAATGTGATCATGTTATGTAAAACATCCATAAAATGATTCCCCAATTCCATGTACTTACCTATATCTTAATCTAATAACTATGAAAAATGTGGAGAAATGTTTCCAAAACATTTTCTCACTATATATCTAAATATATAAAATATAAAAAATGTAGAATCCATGTCTCTATGTCATGCCCTCAATAATGTTCCCCCCTTTTGAGGTGAGGATAAGTAGAGTGTGGTAGTTACTTACCTCAGAAGGATAATATAATAGTATGATATGTGTATGACGCATGCATAATATATGAGAAACATGTCTAGGTAGATATGTCATTGAAACACATAAAATGTGATCACATCAAGCCCTAAGATTTATGATATAGATCATGACAATGTCTATATAGTAATAGTACAAGCTCAATAAGCAATTAAGCACACACAATAGAACTCAAAATTAACTAAAAAGATAATGGTCCAAGGAGGCCTCAAGCATGATCAAATTTCACATAATCAAATTGATATGACTTAGTCAAATGTTCATGAAACAAATAATGACATATTCAAATTTCCATAAAATAAACTATAACATATGCAAATTTCATAATAGGTAAACATATGCACATGGGCCACAAACGATGGAGCATATTCAGATGCTTAACATGTAAGACAAAAAAATCAAGGAAAAGCATAAGTAACCAACATAAACAACAAACTAGCCCCTAGATATGTGTGTTAGCAAAAAACATCAAGCAAATATCATATCAAATACACTATGAAATATATAACCATAAATAAAGGTATGCATAAGTACATAAGATTAATCATGATAATGGAAAGTGATCATATAACCTATAATGTATGTGTATATCAATATCAAAATAATTAGATACCCCCAATGTCTATATGACATCAGTAGAAGGAAGGCCTAACATTTGTATAAAAATATCTCACGTATATTTGTATACTTGTATTGCACTCAAATGATGTGTGAAACACTTGCGTATATAGGAAAGTAATGATATGCCATCTACTAATATGAAACAAATAACATAGATTCTAGGTAGCCATTAAAACATGTAAATGGTGAAGATATTTTTGGATTTTTGGATTTTTTTATATTTTACGAATATTTTCAAAGAGAGAACTATCATATGATCGCATCCAATGGATGGGCATAAGTATCTCCCCATAGGTAACCTAGTGTAATAAAATAGTGGTACTACCAAAGAGAATGTATAAGTGTAATATTTGGAATTATAATATCTATAATGTTCTTTATATGTATAGTAGGACTCTATGGGTGTGAAGAAATAATAGAAAGAATTGGAGTTTGTGGAACCCATCATTGAGTGCTCAATGGTATCTTTAGAATTGTATTAATATGAACACATTTAGGTGTTATGAATATCTAAATATGGTGAGTAGTGGATGAGGATTCTATGGAATTCATTGTGTATCTCTGATGGAATGGTTTATCAAGTATTGACCACCTAGAAAAGGGACTTGCCTATTGATTACCCTTTCATGAAATATTAACACTAGTGGGTTTGATAATTAATTATTTGGGTATAAAATTTTCTGTTTATAGTGGATGTTTATATGGAATACAAAAAATTGTAAATAATGTTTTGGAATGAATATATTTAACACACCCATACACTATAGAAGGTGTTGTGTAGAGAGTATGTATCCAAGATCATCCCAATAACATATCAAAGACTCTTGTGTATGGTATAAATGAAAAGGTAGTGAACACATGTGTTAGGCCAACCTATAAAGGTAAGTCAATATCACCAAGAACATATTATGATTTCCCATCAAATTCTCTAATTTATTTGATTGAAAGATGTAAATCAGTATGTGTATAACCCAAATATGTAAGTAAAATCATGGTGCAAACATTATCACTATCACCATTATCAATCATAACACTATGTATAGGATGGTGATCAAGTTATGACATAATGAATAAAGAAAGAAGATTTGAGTCATGATCCACAATCTCACTATCATCAAATGTAATAAAGGGTCTTTGGACTTAGGAATTATATGCCATGTATGAGTACAAATAATCCCATCCAATGGGTGGTCATAATGTGATGGAGGAGGGTGTGATTTATATACCATTTGTACTTTTGGATCCTTCTTAATTAGAATGATATTTCAAACGATAATTAGATATTTAATGTTTTTAGTGCATCATGTTGTGAACCTAATTCCTTGGGAGGGTCATTAAATCAAATCTTTTGGTCTTTGATGAGGTCTTAGATCTTATGATTCAAGGTAAAATATATGTTTGTAAAATGCCTAAGGCTTTGGTGATAGTCACAATAAGCATTTACATCATATCATTTGGGTAGAGGTTGACTCATATCAACATCTATAGGATGAGGGAAAGATATGAGGTGACACTCCATAAGCTTCAAAAGTAATGAAGCTAGAGACTTAGGTAAGCGTGTAAATTGTTTCCTTGGTGTATTTACAATAAAAGTCGATGATGTTGTTGTGACACCACATTAATAGTTATAGCTGTTTTATTTTTAGGTTTAAGAGGTTTTAGCTTGTAACTTCATTTGATATTAAAGTTAGTATTGGATGTAGTTGGTGTGTTTGATACATGCTTAAGATTGTTCAATGAGATAAATTTCATTTCATGATTGTGAATAATATGACATAAGTAATTAAAATATTTAAACTTTTTGAAAAAATGGACTCATGTAATGTAGAAAGTAAAAATTTATTGAAGATGCCTTAAAGCTATTTATATGCCATTAGATTGGTCATTTTAACTAAAATTGTCCTGTACCTCAAGACATATTCATTAATAGGCTCATTGGTTCCTTGTTTTATTTTTACAATTTGGGCATATGATACTTTTTTGGTGATATTGATAGAGAAGTGTGCCCAAAACTTATCTACAAGAGGTTTGATGTGTTTACTGATTGGATTGATAAATCATAGAACCACCTTAGAACACCTTAGAACATAGTATTTTAAGCTCCTTATAGATAATTTGGTCAAAATTTTATCATTAGAGGCATAATCAAGGAATGCTACATAGAAGGATTGAAGATTTTGTTTAGGATCACCTTTGCCATCATAAATATGAAATTAGGTGCAATAAAACTAGTTGGCAAGGGGTGAAAACATATCCAAGGAATAAAATTTTGATCTCAAGAGAGAGTTCTATTCTTGAATCTGTTGATTATATGACTCAAGCTCATTGAGATTTTTCTATTTTGATAACTTACCCATATTTCACCTGTTCCTGTATTCAACACACAATTGAACCAACTATAATAATTATCAAATAGAAAACTGTTAACCATAGGTAAACCACATTGTTAAATCCTGTTCATCAACTGCTATGATACCAAACTACTATGTAAATAGTAATTATCCCCTAATAATAAATACTATTTTATTTAAAATGGATTTTAATAATATGCCAATTTTTAAAATTTATTTAAAAAAAGAATTGAATTTTAATTAGAATGTAAATTATCTATAACAATTCTAATTATGAGTATTCAGTAAAATCATATAGATTTATTATTCAATTAAAAACATTCCATAGATATTTTATCTCTTCAAATAATCTCTTAATTAATTTCTCATAATTATTTTCCAGATATCAATGATTGATTTTAAAATGATATATTGATGTAAAAATAAAAATCTAAAATAAAATAAAGACCAAAGATTGTTTATGAGGTTCACCAATTGGTTGTCCCTGGGAATTGCTAAATAGCAATCTGATCCATTAAAAATTAATTTGCAACTAATAATACAACTCACAATAATGATAAATGAACCCTATCACCTGTTATAGAATTGAAAACTAGATATTGAAGACTTTGAACTTGATCTACAAACGTCTCCCTATTCATCTGAAGCTTTACAAGTACTTTCTTTTTCCAAAATGGGCAAATAACTCTCTTTACAAATTTTACAAGCTTACAAAACTCTGTAATAGGAAAAAATGGCCTTAATTGGGTTATTCCAAAAAATTTCTTCTGTAAAAATAAACACAGACAATCCTTTGAATTTAACACCTATGTTCTCCAACATAATAGAATTCTACCTATATGGTATGTCCTTGCTTCAAATATTTTTCACAATTATTTATTTGTAAAAAAAATATACAATTTTTATAATATTCTATGCGTTGTTTCCTCTAGAATATAAAAAATTTCAATATAAAATAAAATAAAGTTGTTTCTAACCAACATTGGCTAACAAACTTCTTTAACTTGAAGTGTACTTTTCTCTGTTAAGCATGCATGCTAGAATCAAAATGGAATAAAATCCCACCTTTTAAGGGTGGTTGAATGCCATGCTTAATTTAATAACACTTTTCACCCAAATAATTCCAACACCCTATTTAATGGCTGATTCACATGGGAATGGGAAAGGGTGATGCCATACGATTATTTTGTTTAATAAAGCCTTCCCATAAATAACATGATCTTCCCACCAAAACTGTGACCATGCAAAAGGCAAAATGATGATCCATATAGAATAAAAGGTAGGTGGGTAAAGGTGCATGTTAAGGAGGATTTTAATGCCAAACATAAAAGGTAAGAGATAAGTTTATTAAAACATTTCCCATGAAAATATCCATGTAGCAAAAGGTAAAGGTGGGGAATAGAGTTTTATTTGGCTTAGTTTAAAAACATATTCCATGCTCAATAAAAACCATGCATAACCATCCACATGGGAATGGGTAATATTAAAATTTGGGACTTAGGTAAGATTATTCAATGGTTTAATAAAACCATAAAATAAGATATTTAAATTGGGAATTAATTAAATTTAAATTTAATATCCCATGGTAAATAAAAAAATATTAATAATAGGATATTATTAATAAAATATTATCTCGATGGAAATATTGTGGATATGAGAAAAGGAATATCTTAGTGGTGTTAGCGAAATTATATAACAAATTTGATAATGGATTAATGTGGATAAGAGTTGGTTTGGTCCCATATTTGCAACACAACACCTATTAGAAACATAATAAAATAATTCCAATATAAAAAATAATTGTATAAACTCTTTATATTTTGGTCATGTGTCGACTTTCCCATTATGACATTTATCTTTTCCATATTTTTCTATTTGAACCATATGAAGAGTGAAAATCCTTCAAATCAAGGAAAAATCTCATCTTGTTGGAAATGGACATCACAATGATCTAAAGAATAGTGTTTCCAAGTTGTAGAGTTTCATCTTCCGTAAGTGGCCTTATACCAAGATATTACACCTATGTTTCAACTCCCAAAACATGGAAAGTTAGTTTCTCCATGGCAAGTTTGCATTGGAAGGTTTAGATATTGATTGAGAGAGGTTTATCAAAATATGAACAAAGATTGAGTATATCTTCAACATATACAGTCATACATAGGCATGTAAAAAAATATGGAGTCACCCAAAACTTAAGACATAGGTGATGTTCAGGTTCATGACTTGAATGAGTTTCTCAAGTCATTGAGGCTCATTGTGTTGATTTTAGGTTAGTTCAAACAACATTCAGAGGTGTAGAGATTGAAAATTTGTCAAAATGACTGAGTTACCTTAACTTTTCTGAGTAAGGTCTTACCCTTACAAAGTGTCACATATAGGTAAGGAGATGATGATTTTTGAGTAAATCATATAGTCCCTATCTTGTAGCCTAGGCCTAGATGTTATATCTTGACCTAAAGAGAAGGATGTTAGATTGAGGGAAGGTAATGATTGAGTGGTTTCAACTTAGTTATTTTTATACTGAGAATATTTAGTGAGAACTACAACACTTTGAATCTAAAAGATAAATTTGTGACCTACAGACCTATAATGTATTGGCAATAGAATGACTATAGGTTCTCAAAGTAAAAATGGTCTACTCACATATGGAATGGTCTTTAACAAATTAAGATCCAAGTATAAGGATAAAGCGTAGTGATTTGACATAGATGTAAACCTATAGGAAACTCTTCACTTCCTCCCTAATGGCCACCTACAAGTGACATGACTAACATAGATTGCAAGATAGCTCATGCCCATGTGAGACATATGTATGGTTGATGAACAATGATATAATATTGATAATTATTACATGTTAATACCAATATCACAGTGGTAATATCAATTTCATGTGCTTCTTAAATGTAAGGAATAGAGACTAAACATAGTTCTAACCCTAGTCAACTAAGACCCTATGTATAGTCTGATGCTACTAGGGGTGTGATCAAGATTTGATACTTGAAAAAAAGGGTCAAACTACCCAGTAAAACCCTAAATTCTTTTATTTTAGTCAAACATATAGAGGAGATACTCTTTGTTCTGTCACACAAAGAGAGCACTCTAGTAATAGAAAAATCTACAAGTTAGTATGTAAAGAGAAAAAGGACGAAGGGAAAATTATTGGAATTAACATACAATGATGTCCATAGTTGGTTTGAGTGTGAGGGGGATATAAAATACACCTAAAGTCTTTGGAAACCTATAGGTGGGTTATATACCTAGTCACACATAGTTAGGCCTAATAGGCCTAATACCAGGTCTATGCCCTAATAACTCCTAAACTCATCTAGATGACTTCATGGACCGATCCAAATCATTTGAGGATCTTCATGGGACAGTGCAAGACCAATTAGAATCACTAGTTTCTAGGAAGAAACACAATGTTTGTCATTCAAGCCTAATTCCTTCTCAAGCCTACTTAGAATGCAAGAAGAAGCTTGATAGGCTAGTTTCATTCACTCACACCTATAAGGAGGGATTGCATGGTGACCCAAGGAGTGGCTAATAGTTGAATGGGGTCCTTAGATTGCTTTCAATGGAATCATTTTGAAAGTTAGATATCAAGATTTTATGAACAATCCTTTATAGTCCATACTATCAAAAACCTAAGATTTGATATTTTCACAGTCCATACAATAGTAATAATCTTCTAGAAAAACTATGTCAAGTTTTGAATTTTGACATATTTCAAATCCACTTCTCTGATCCTTCATCAGGTAAATAATATGAGTAAGAACAATAGAATGACACACTTTAAAAATTGGAGGAATATAACCATTACAAAAAAATTACTAAAAATTAACAAGATAGCCGTTATCCAAAAATGCTAAAAATGAAAATCAAAAATCAAAAACAAAAATAATAAATTAAATAATTTTTTAATTAATAAAATTAATTAATTAATATAGTTTAAAGCTATTAAAATATGTTATAAATTTAAAATTAAATAATTAATTTATTAAATATTTAAAATTGATTATAATTATCAACTATTAATTAAAGCTATTTTGAAAAAATGTCAAAACAAAATAAAATCTAATCAAATTTGTAAAATAAATTTATTAATTAGAATTTATTATTTATATGGAATAATTTGTTTCAGTTATAAAAATTAGTTAATTAAAATTAATTTTATTTATTTATTAATTATTATTATTTTTTAAATAACATTATAAAAAATTTAGTTTAAATTTTTTTAATATTATTTAAAAAATATTAATAATAATTAAAATAAATAATATAAATTATCTTTAATTAACTAATTTTTATAACTGAAACAAATTATTCCATATAAATAAGTTCTAATTAATAAATTTATTTTACAAATTTGATTAGATTTTATTTTGTTTTAACATTTTTTCAAAATACCTTTAATTAATAGTTGATAATTATAATCAATTTTAAATATTCAATAAATTATTAATAATATTTTTTTTTAATTTTAAATTTATAACATATTTTTATAGCTTTAAATTATAATAATTAATTAATTATATGAATTAGGTAATTATTTAATTTTTATTTTTGTTTTTTGATTTTTGATGTTCATTTTTAGCATTTTTGGATAATGGCTATTTCATTAGTTTTTAACAAATTTTTTGGTAATGGTTATATTCTTCCAATTTTTAAAGTGTGTCATTATGTTGTTTTTACTCATATTATTTATTTGATGAAGGATCACAAAAGTAGATCCGAAACACATCGAGATTCAAAACTTGACACAGTTTTCCCTAAAGATTATTACTATCAAAACCCCCCCTAAAACCTTTATTCAAACCTGATGGTGAAAACATGAACATTTTTGCATTCAAAAGTGGTTAATTTATTAGGAAAGTGTTTGGAACTTGTTTATAAATCTCTCAGGGTCTTCACCATCAAATTTTGTCATACAGTCACTTATATAGACAAACTAAAACCTAAGTTTCTTGTAGGATTTGAAGTATTCTATAGGTGTAGAGGAGAATTTTTGGGTGACAATAATTAAAAGAGGTCCTTAAATACTTAATCTAACCTCTCATGTCCATTTATCACTCTAGTAAAGCATGAAAACCTATATGCTAGACTAGTCATTAAAGTCAGTCTAAGCTAGCATAGTGAGAATGGACATGATTGTCTAAGTGTGAGTGAGAAGTGTGACAATGAATATTTTGAGGTCTATTTGATAGACTATAGGACAAATATGTATTAAATAGGTTTCCTAACACCTCTAAAACATGTTTCCATGAGAAAATCTAAGTCATTATAATGACAAGTATGAGGACAAGTCTAGAAAGGATAGTGAGCAGTCATAGCCAATGAATGACAAGTGGTGCAAATGAGTCCATCAATTAAAAGGTGTAGGAGGGATTTTAAAACTTTTTTTCAACCTTATCATGATAGAGAACATGTTTTAAATATTCTTATATCAATTTAAAACATTCAATTGAATCTCTCATCACCAATATAGTTTCAATCAAGACCATGAGGAATCTCTCTGCCACCTCAAAAGAGAATGATGCATCTCTAATGGATACTTGTCCAAGGCCACTTATTTACTGGTTCTCCACCTCATTATCTTGTTTTTTTAACTATTTTCCATATATTTACACACTGATTTGTGACGCTTCCACTTATCTTCTTCTCTCTCTTATCTTTGCTCTATAAATGTAATCCATTTTGGTAATTGTATAGAGGACACACCTAGTATGGCAAAGCCCTACTATTTTGGTACCTTGTTTTGCCTTAGAATAAAGTTATGAAGATAATTTTATCTTTGTACATATTGAATAAGAATTTCAAGTGGTCTATTTACATGACAAGTGATGAAGATTTTTTCTCCTTGCTTTCATTATGCCCTTGTATGCATTGTGTGAGTGACATCTCTTCTAATAGGTCTCATAAAATGTATTATTTGTTGATGTGTGGTTGAAGTGTGAGAGGTAATAGTAGTGACAAGGATCTAACCTTTTTTCACCCACCTTTAGTTGTACATAACAATTTTCCTCTACATGAAACACTTATGCTAGAAGTTCATATAATTGAGTCAGTTTTAGTAGCTTTCTCTCTTAGTGTATATGCAAGTGTATTTATGGACTAATATTTTGGTGTATCACCTCACTATTATAGGTTTACATTATGTTTCCTTCTTCCCTTTTTACCCATAAGTTATTAACCTAGTGTATTTTATTAATTGAAGAGACAAATCAAGGGAACTAGCCATTTAACCTAGAGGTTTACCTCTATTATATCCAACCCACAGGCCTAGAGCTAATCCCACATTATCCAAATATGAGAGAGGATTGAACACCCTATCCTAGGTTGAAATATTTATCTAAAGTAGACCCCTCTATCAATAGGTGTTGCCTACATATACACTACTATGAAAAGGAGCTCAAACAAATGTAGTTATACCCTAATGTGTTTACTTATGTGTGCACAAGGGTACAATATGTGGAAAGTAAGTACAAAAATGACCTAGCTTGTAACTTCAAAAATATGACTCCTGAGATGCTCCTTTAGTAATTTAGATCTGTGTATGAGATGTCACTATAATTGATATGAAAATAGGAAAAAATATGAAATATTTCCTTGATTGAACACTTTTGTTAAGTTTCCTTGTGAGTTGTTAGGTATTTGCTAAGTAAGGAATGAATGAGGATTAATCATGCATATATACCAATCCATTTGGGAAATGTCCCACATAAAATCACTTAGGATGATAATACAGACACATTACAATTTGTAAATGTGATGAATTTAGGGTGATGGACACTTAAATTGGCACATGACAGTAGCATTAACGTAGGGGTCCGATTAGAACACAAATGTCTTGGAATATGAAAAAAAAAGTATAGGTCCAAAACTTGTATAGGATGATTATAAATAGGTTTTTAGAATTTTGAGTATTACATAAGGTCTAATCATTATAATAACATATGGTCAAACTAAGAGATAAGCAATATGCACAAGAGGTAATGGCAAGTTTTATGAATTGAAGGGTACAACCATGAGAAGTACTTGCCAAATATACAAGATTGAGGTGATATATAATTTAGATTTAATCTATGTATAATTTTATGGTTTTAAATGCCCTTAAAATTTTCCATCTGGTTAAGTGGTAATTATAGAATCTGGGGTATGATGCGTTTATTTTGAAAGAGACTATGCTAAGTAAAAATGAGGCCAAGGATCTAATGTCCAAAGGGTGAAATCATTACAAAGAATATAGAAGGAAGGTCTTATGAATTGAAGGGTAAAACCATGCTAAGTACTTTCCAAATATACAAGATCAAGGTGCTATATAATTTAGATTTAATGTCTATAAAATGTTAGGGGTTTAAATGCCTTTAACAAGTACCATCTAGTTAGGTTGTAATTACAGAATCTAGGGTATCATGTATTTATTTTTTAGGAGACTAAGTTGAGTAAAAATGAGGCCAAGAATCTAATGTTCAAAGGGTGAAATAATTACAAAGGATCCTTTGTGGAATCAACTAGTGTCTTAGAAGGATTGGTAGTGTTATGGTCTCCCTCTAGAGTGGTAGTGTAAGAATGTGTTTCAGGGGCTAATTGATAGTTGTGCAATGTGTCTGATTTTGCCTTTGATATAATTTTTATTTAATGTGTATCACCTAATTTTATTCCTTTCAAATCTCAATTTTGGGAAGAGATACAACATCAACTTGTGGATTTGATTTGGTAAGTGTGTGTGGTTGGGGGGATTTTAACGCTATCCTTTCAAGCTTAGATAAGAGAGGGGGTATTAAAAGGAAAACTCAATCCCATAATGATTTTTTAGGTTTGTTTCCATAATAGTATTATTTGATTTGGTTCTTAATAATGTGTTATTTTTTTGGGTCAATAGAAGGGCATGCTTTAGTAACATTGTGGGACAGTTGGATTGTTTTCAAATCTCTCCCAATTTCTTAGACTTTGATTTGATTCTAGAAAGTAATATTATTACCATCTTTAGTTCAGATCATGCTCATATTAAGTACAATATTTTTGAATATGGGGCTCCAAAGAAATGTTCCTTCAAGTTTGAGCTCATGTGGTTATGGGATCTTTATATCCATGATCTAGTTAGGGTGTGGTGGAATTCAGCTTCAACTTTGAATGCATATAAAATGTTAAAGATGAGTAATAAACTCACTTTCATCAAAACCTATTTTAAATATTGGAATAAAGAGTCTTGAAAAATACATTTTAACCAATTTCTAGGGTGGAGATAGAGTTAGAAGTCATTAACCAAATCATACTTGTATTATATATGGATTCAAATACTTATTTAAAAGAGAAGATGTTACTTGCTGATTTAGAAGCATTTTTGGTTAGGGAGGAGGTATTTTGGAGAAAAAAATCTAGAGATTAGTGGATTAAGCATGGCAACAAAAACACAGTTATTTCATAACTCTACCCAGTTAGAATGATGTTTAATCAAATCCCCTCCATAAGAGGTATGGATGGGAAACTAAAATTAGAGGTGAGACTGTGAGATGGTTATAGGAGCTTTTGGCTTGTGGTAATTCTTCAAACTTGGAAGCTCAATTTAGGAGTCTTAATTTCATCCCTTAGATAATTACAGATCAACAAAATATAAGGCTTATGGCACCTTTCTTAAAGGAGGAGATCAATATTGCAGTGTTTCCCTAGCTAAAGATAAGGGGCCTATCTAGATGGGTTTTTGGTGACATTTTTAAAGTAATTTTTAGATGTAGTAGGTGAGGAAATTATGTACATGATAGATAAGTCACATAGTAATCAAAAATTTCCACGTTTATCAATTATAATTTTATCATTCTCATCCCTATTTTAGAGATTTCAAGGTGAAATCTCTATGTAACATGGTGTAAAAAATAATTTCTAAGGTTATTTATTTTTAATTAAACCTCTTTTATCAACTCTTATCTCTAGAGAGAAAGGGGGTTTTGTCTTGTATAGAAGTATCTAGGATGGGGTGATTATAATTCATTAAATTATTTATTCATTAGTGCCTAGTTTTAAGAAAGGAATGAATCTAAAGTTATACATTAGTAAATACTATGATAGGGTGAGTTGGAGATTTTTGATTAAGACCATGGATAAATTTGGGTTCTATAAGAAATGGTGTAATTGGATCATTAGTTACATCTCTTTTCCAATATTTTTAGTCTTGATCAATGATGAGCCAGTTGCTTTCTTTGAAACTACACATGGATTGAGGCAGGGAGATTCTCTATCCCCCTTTCTCTTCATTCTCATGGTGGAAGCCTTAAGGAGGGTTGTGGACGGATACAAATAAGATAGGTTATTGAAATGTGTAAAGACTATGAAAGACATGGATAATATTACTCGTTAGTAGTTTTTTAATGATATTATGTTCTTTGATGTTTCTATGGAGCTCAAGGCTATAACGTTTAAACACATCTTTAATAACTGTGAATAAGGTTTTAGGTAGTTGGTTAATTACCTCAAGTTTGAGGTTTACTTCTTAAATTTACCTAATAAAATTTATGAGAATATAATTTATAATTTGTGTTTTAAAATTGGTTATCTTCCAACAAAATACCTAGGAGTTTCATTGTTTGCAAGCATTGGTAAGCAGACTATGTGGGACAACTTGATTAATTATTTTAAGTCTCACATTTTGGCATGGAAATATATATGGTTGTATTTGTAAGGTCGGATTACAATCATTAATTTTATACAGTTGGACATTACAAGGATATGTTTTATTACATGTGGCTAGCTTACCTGACTATGCTTATTTGTATGATTTGGAAGAAGTAGAATATATATATATTTTTAATGAAACATGATTACCTTGGAAGACATTATCCAAAAATTAGAAGTGGTGATGTCTAAATATTTCTCTCGACATAAAAAAAGGGTCAAATGTATGGTGATTGAGTAGGATATGCATATCATTCAGTCTTGGAAGTTGTTGAAAGTTCCTCTTGTTAATGGGTTGGTCATTTTTCATAATATGGATTAGTGTCATCCACCCCCTATTATGTTTAAATTAAATTTTGATGACGTAGTAAGAAGGAATTAAAGGAATTTAGGGACAAGGTGTCTAATAAGATATTGTATAGAATCTATGACTAGAAAGACTTCACTAAAGCTTATAGATGGAACTCATAATGAGGCAGAGGTGTAAACTCTTGTGCTTGGGTTGGATCTTGTTGTCAAATTAAACATTTAGAAAAGGGACATTGAAGGTGATTTAATGCTGATGATAAATGCATTGCCTAGGCAAAATTTTGGATCTTGGAATGTCAATAACATCTTGAGACAAATATGGGTTATCTTGGATTTTTCCTTAAATTGGGAGACATCACATTGCTTTAAAGAGGCTAGTTTGACTGTAGACATTTTGACTAATAGGGGTATAACTCAGATGGAAGAGTTGGTGGTTGATAATGCATGGGATGCTTGGCCAAGTATTAGTTTGGGGGGTGGTTTTTCCTAGTATATTTTTGTGTTTAGGGGTGGAATTTGAATGTTTATAGTCTTATCAACATTGATTTTGATTTTTTGGATCACATGCTAGAGGGTATTGATTTAACACTTGGGTAATGCCATTTGCACAATGTGGTGATGAATACAATTATTTATTTGGCATAGTGGATGATAGTTTGAGAATGCATGTTGGTGATCGAGTTAGCTCCCAAGTGACTATGTGGTGATGAAAGCAATATTTTAGTTGGTATTGAGCAACCCTCTATTGCATTTAAAGGCCATAGAATTCAAAATGCCATTCAATGGGAGTGTCATAAATTCTTGACTAAATAAAGTATTCATAATTCAGTCAGGGATGGTGTTAGAGGCAGTGTAGGAGATGATTGGAATTGTCTATTTGGAGATTCCACTCAAGTTGAAATTTAATCTTGTGTTGGCCTCTATGTTGGTTGGGAATATCTTATTTTATTTAGAGTATGTGGCAAAAATAAGAGATATTGGGGTCAAGCTAGTGTAATCAAGGTTTTGAGTGGGGTTGGAGAGAGTGGTGTTAGACTTTCAGGGGAGTGCTTCAAGTTCTTTATTGTTCTCACGTAGGGAGAGTTTAGGGTTGGTACCCTTGTCTACATTTTGGAAGTTAGAGGAGAGGTTTTCTATGGTTTTAGACATTCTTAAACATATTTAAGGGTCACTCCAACACCCTTTGGATATAGAGGTTTATAATGACATTAGATGTTCAGTCTTTCAAGGACCCTCTCACATCTATAACTATGGTCATGGATATCCAACAAGAAAATAGGGTGGTCTCAGTGGCACAAGTGTTGGTGCATCAGGCTACTAATCCCATGTTCCTTCTATAGGTTGGCATAGAAGGATAAGGTGTGGAAGGTGGTAGGATAGTCACTCATCATCCAACAGTGTCATATCATTTGAGGGCATGTATGGACTCCATTTTTTTTCCTTAGGACTTGGTAGTTTAATGGTGTACTAGACAGATCAAGAAAGGAGGGTTGGTTGTGGAAATAGGGTTGAGAGGATGGTCGAGGTGGTAGAGAAAGGGTGGTAAGGTGAGTGGATGGTTTGTATATCCTCTTGAGTAACAACTGAACAACTGTAAAGGGAGGGGAACCTTGGATGCAGGGGACATCGGTATCAGTCATGATCATTTGGAATCGACACCTTGTTGGGGCCTTTGAGGTGTATCTCTAGAGTTTAGCTTGTTGTGGCTTATGGTTTCTTAATTTTAGTTAGTTAGTTTAATGTTCAATCTGGGATTAGAGGTGTTTTATTATTTTTTGGGTAAGTGTGTTCAATTTTTAGTTTTTATGTTCTCATTGGTTTTAGTAGACTTTCCTATTAAAATTCTTCAAATCCTTGAAATGTTTGAACTTAAAGTTTTTCTTGATTTTATTAATATAAGGCAAGGGATCTATTAATCCTCAACTATCTAGTAAATTAAAAAGTCAAATAATATATCTTATTAATATTTATTTCTTTAATATTTGAACTTTTTAAAAAAAATTCTTAAAAAATGAAAAGATGTCTTTTTACAATAATAATAAATTGTTAATGATTTAAATATATAACCATTTTTATTATTAAAAATTCACATATTTATTTTATAATATAAATAAATATAAAAGTAAAAACTAATTAACAATAAAAAAAAATATCTCTTAATATTGATATCTTAATATTAATTAATTATGATCTCTTCATAGTGATAATTAATTATATTCATGTTATAACTTATGGAGAGTGCCTTTTTTAATTATATCATCCCTTATAAAAATGATGTCACCTCCTTTGTTCCCTACACTACTTGTAATAAATTAACTTAAATATATTTTTTAAAATTTAAAAAAATACATTATAAACTTTAAAAAATGCATGCTTTTTTTATATTAATAATTAATATTTTGATTAATGTCTATATATATCTAGAACTTTTGAAAATATTTGAATGACCATCTAATTGACTATAGAGATTATTATTATTCAATTATTAAGCAAATCAACCATCCACATTGAAAAAAGAGTATGATAAACTAAATAATTATTAAAAAAGTCTAGTTTAGATGATGAAAATTCATAAAATATCATTTAATATTAATTTAATTATTTCACTTTTCGATATAATTGTAAAGTTGTTAGGAAATGCCTTACTAAATATTAATATTTTTAATAATATTTTTTATATCATAATATTTTAAAATATTATTTATTAATTTTATTGTTACAATTTTAATGTAGAAAAATTATGATTGGAGATAGAAGACTTGGTGCGTAATAGTTCATAGTGAAAAATAAAGGACCTCCTTTCTCGATATGGCAAAGGTCTATAACTTTTATCATTCTTTTTGTTTTGGCTTGTTTTTTGCTTGAACGTTGAAATTCATATGTTTACTGACATGCTAGAAGAGTGCTACCCTTAATTACATGATACACATGTTGTAGTTTCCATTTAATTTTTTTATTTCTTTGATTTTTTCTTTTTCAATAATTAAGTCATTCTTGTACCCTAACATCTATTCAAAATTCTGATCAAAAATATTTTTATCCTATCAAATATTTTTTAAAAATTATTATAATTAAAATTAAAGTAAATAAAATATATAAAATTTACCTCACTCATTATTAATTATGATTAATGAAATAAAAGATAATAATATTTAAAAACCAAAACATAAATGAAATTAAAAGCTATAACCAAAATATTTTATGTAAAAGTAGTTATTTCAAATAAATGTTATTTTATTAATTTTTTAAAATAATCATTCATTTATTAATACTAAAAATTCTATTATAAATTTAAATAAAATCTTTTGTATTTTATTTAAATTAAATTCTTCAAATAAAAAAATCATTACAATAAATCTAATAAAATCAAATTTAAATCATTTTTCTATAATTCAATAGGTTTATAATTAATAAAATATAATAAATATAATTTTAATAAAATCAATAATAATAATAATTACTTTAATCATAAATCACTTTGCAAACACTAAATATTGTTTAGCAGACCTTTTTCTATATATTACAATTGTTATCTTGTGATGTAATATAATTTTGTGATTGAAAACAATTTAAAAATTAAGTCATATATTTTAATAATATTTTATTTTCTTAATATTATTTTTTTTTATTTTTCATAAGATAAAAATGTGAATCTATTTTTTTATAATAATAAATTATTAATCATATTAACATATAATTAATATATATTTTAGATAAATTTATGTAAAATATATTAATAAATATCATTCTTAAAATATTTAATAATCCAATTGTGAATGCCTTGAAAATACATAAAACAAAGATAAATATTTATTATTCTTAAAAAATATTTAATATAAATATTTAATACAAAATCTATATATTATCTATAAATTTTATGATTATTTGTATATTATTTATTTATCATGATGTGATAATATTTTTTATGATAATTTATTTTTAAAATTTTATTCTTATGATTATTTATAAATATGTTACTATAAAATCTATATATTATGATAATATTATTATTATTTTTTAATTAATAATTAATTATTATTTTTTAATATTCTTAGTTATCATATTTATTTTAGGTAAATGTATGTAAAAGATGTCGAGAGATATCATTCTTGAAATGCTTATATTATATTAGATTATCTTCCATTCTTCATTCAATCAATCAATGTCCCAAGATCTGCATTAAGATTATTTATTCATGCATAAATTAATTTCATCTCCCTTCAAATATTATAGGGTTTTGAGGCCATTGACATTATATGATCAATGATATTTCTTTCATCCATTTTTATCCGTGGACTCACAAATACAACTTCATTTGCATCATAATCAAATCATATATGAACAAAATTCAGTGGATTAAATATATTTTTATCATAGATGAAATATATTTTTTCATCATAAATGAAATATCATTAAATGCAATTTTATCATTCTTAAAAAAAATATGCAAAAATAATTTCTTAGAGGAAAAATCTTATATAAATCTATCTTATAAATGTAGTTATTTTTAAAAATATATGAAAATAATAAATGGCTGATAATTATTAGTATAAGTATATAAATATATCTTATATACAAATCATAAGAGATCTATCTATGATTTAATATGTTTTATATTTAAGATATTTGTATTAAGTATTGCTATTTACTAAGATTAAGATAGGGAAATAATGGATTTAATTATTTCATATATCATTTTCTTTAACACAATCATGATATTAGGCTCTTCTTCACCTCTCTTTCATTGTAGAATGCCTCTCAATATAATTATATTTAAGATAATTAAATGGTAAAAACATTTATGGTATGAAAAATTTCTTTTAACTCTATTATCCTCTATAAAAATAATGTATCACTTCTTTTGTCTACTACATTAATTGTAATAAATTAATTTAAATATAAATTTTAAAATAATATATTTTAAAATTAAAAAAAATTACAAACATTTTCTATATTAATAATTAATATTTTTTTAATTAATATTTACATTTATTTATATTAAAATTTAGGTCAAAACTTATAATTTAAAAAAAAAAAAAAAAAAAAACATGTTAGCTCCACCCAGATTTTATATTACTTAAAAATTTAATAAAGATAATCTCTTTTGTAAATATTTGAATGGCTTTTTACTTTGAATACATAAACTAATATGAATTTTAAAAATAAATTTAAATTACCTTTTACTTGATTACATAAATCATAGCCCTACTAATACGAACTTTTAAAAAGGATTAAGTGACTTATTTTTGTGAATCTTTAAAAAAAGATTTAGGTGACTTTTAATATTAATATCTTTTATAAAGATGATTTTTCATATCATTTATCTTTATTGTGATAAATTAATTTAAATTTAATTTTTTAAATTTAAAAATAATATATTGTAAAATTAAAAAAATACATTTTTTTTTATATTAATAATTTTAATTAGTTTTTATATTTATTTATATTGAAAATTGTATCAAAACTTTTAATTGGAAAAAGAAAGATTTTTCTTTTTTAAACCTTTACTTAAATTTCGTCTCTTTTACAAATATTTAAATAACTTTTTACTTGACTATGTAGATTATGACCCTATTAATATAAACTTTAACAAAATGATTTAAATTAATATAAACTTTAAAAAAAAAAGATTTAAGTGATCTACTTTGGTGAACTTTGGAAAAGGAAAGGAGGGTAGACATTAAAAAAGCAAACCAAAAAAATGATTTGTCATATGATAAATAATTCATCCTAAATTCAATGCATGGGAAATTGAAAAAGGCTTGAATAATAGCCTCACTTTATAAGCTAAATTAAAATATGATCAGATGAATTTAATGTGGTATAAATTCTCTTAAGAGATAGGTGACCTTAGCATACAAAGAATGAGGATAATTACTTGCACATCATCTTGTACTTAATATGCTTTTGATTTTTTTTTTTTTGGGTCCCAATAAAATAAGTGGACATCTAACAACCTTTTTCAAATAAATATTTATATATGTTTTTGATTAGAACATTTTTTAAAGTCACGAGGATAATTGGAAGGGTTTAATGCTGTTATTATTATTTTTTTGGGGGTTAAAGTTTATTTTTTAATGTTAATTTTTTCTTGATGGTTGATTATGAAAATTTTAAGTTATTTTTTTAAATTTTTAATATAATATATGGTGTTATAGATTGTTGGTACCTCTTTAAAGAAAAAATAATGTATATTGGAGGTAAAATTGTTGAAGGTGAAAGCACACTCTTATCTGTAATTATTTTCAATGGATTTTAGAAGATTTTTTTTCTTTTTTTTAATGTGTAGGTGACAGAGAATTCCGACTTGTGGTTAAGCCTTTTTAGTGGGTGGTCTGTTGGTCTTAGCTTTGGGTGATGAATTGTATTGCTCCCGTCTTTCGAGTTTTTTCGATGAATCTTTGTTGACTTTTCTATTTTCTGCCGAGGTTTGGTTGAAGACTTGTGGCTTCATCTTCTTTTCTCTGCTTATGTTCTTCTATTCTTTTGGCTTTCCTTAATTTTTTGTGTTTCCTCTTTCTTAGTGTACTTCTCTTTTAAGAGGTGGTGTTTTTTGTATTTATTATTTTTCCTTTTTCATTCTCTTTTGTTGCATAGAATGGACCTCCAATTATATTCCATACTAATTCATAGTTCCAATAAAAAATATTTTACCTTATCAAATTAAAAAATTATAATATATAAGATATATTAAATTGAAAATAATCTTAGTTATATATATGATAGAAAATTAAATATTAAATTATATATACTATTATATTTAAAATTATAAATAAATTAACAAAAAATTATGTGAATATAGTTTCTAATTTAATTATGATCTTTAAATAAAATTATTTTTCATTTAATTTATTATATATTTAAAATAATTCAAAATATTTTATTAAAAAAATAAAAATATATTTGATATGAGATTTTTAGAAAATACATAATCATGTAACTTAAAAAAAACTTTAAAAAAAGTATGAAGTTTGATTTAAGATAATATAAATATATATTATATATTTTCTTCATAAAAATGATATATGTTTCAATCATATATATATATATATATATATATATATAAAATAAAACTTGAATAAAAAATAAATATTATGATCATATAACATCACATTTTTTACTTAAAAAAATAGTACACAAATCAAATTTAAAGATATGCATGAAAAAGTATTATTTAGTTATTGTCGATGATTTAAAATTGTGCTTTGTAATAAACACCAACAATGGGAAGTTTCAAGATGTGGGACTTCCAACTTGAAACAACCTCCAGATTTTAGAGATGTTGGTTCTTCTTTAAATCAAGTGTATATTGGGAAAAGGGACAAGAAGTTTAATAGAAACACAAATACAAGAAAGAAAATCTAACTATGGCGATGCACCTGAATGTAATTCGACCTTAATCCTGAGCACAGTGAAACTATATGTAGGATCCATTTACATTTAAGAGCAAACAAGTGCATGATCAATGTAAAAGATAGAAACAATAGAAACAGAGGCTCACAACATAGACTACTTTTGCAATGATACAGAAAATGTCAACAAAGGCATAGGGTTCAATTTTCTTATTTGAATTTTCTAGTCACATAAGAGGCACAGAAACACACACAATTATATAAATTTTTCAACTCAAGAAAATGAGACAAAAGCAAATGACATTCCTAATCACAGCTCTAGAAATTCTAAACTCTTAACAACACAACCTGGACTACTTTTGCAATAACACAGAAAATATCAACAAAGGCATAGGATTCAATCTTCTCATTAATCTTCCAGTCACATAAGAGGCACAGAAACACGCACATTTACATAAACCTTCCAACTTAAGAAGATAGAACAAAAGCATATCATATTCCTAGTCACAGCTTCAGAAAGTCTAAACTCTTAACAATAATTCTCTCCAAAAATTCTCTCTCTGGTATCACCTGATCTCTCTTATTTATAGCCTTGGATTCACTCCAAATTGTCTACTTGTTCCCAATCTAATGGCCCAACTGAAATCTAACCAAACTAGAAGTGTCTAACAGAAAATATTTTATAGATTCTGAAATGTTTTGTCTTCTGGCAGTTCATTGGCTCTAACAGATTGTAGGATGCTCCCTTCTCTTAAACGCTAGGTAACACAACCAATTTCTTGAAAACCTTCTTATTACTCTAAGAGACACTAGAGGATGACACTTGGAGTGTTCTGCCACACATATCGAAGACATGCGGCACTTTCTGTGTAACTTATACTCTTTTGTGTCTTTGCTCAGGAGTGTTCCGCCTTTGACACTTGTCGCAATCTGATTCCTTGAAACTTCAATAGCTTAAAAGAAAATAAGATCCACAACATTTCTTACTCGAGTAACTTTAAAAGGGACACAAGGACAGGTGTCAATCTCTGCTACTTCATTACAGGAAACATGGCAATCTCTGCTTTACTTATCTGGGGTTACGTGGTAGTCTCTGCTCCTTTTAGCTACCTTTTTAGAAACTTGCAGAAGATGACACGTGGCGGTCTCTGCTTTACTTATTTTATACCATAAAATCAAACGGGTCTCATTTCATATTTACACAGACAGTGACACTTGGCAGCTTCCACTTTCTTCAAAAACAACACTTAAGACTCACCACGGTCTTTGTTATATCAGTGAAGCAAAATGAAGATAATTTGGATCGCGACATATGGTGGCTTTCGCTCTCTTTTGTTGGGGTACATGGCATCTTCCATCACTTTTTAAAAAGTAAACTTGAGACCTTCTGTGACTGCCACTTGGCGCTTTCTGCTTGATCTTGATACTTAGCTTGTTAAAACCTTTCACTGAAAAGAGATGAAACTTGGGTGCAGATATGAAACCGCAGATGCTGACACTTGGTGCGTTCCGCTGAGTCACTATGAGATACATGGCACATTCCGACCAACTCATAGAAAATATGAAAGGTGCTTCAGATGACGACACTTGGCAACTTCCACTTTCTTTTAACACTTTGAGAAAATTGAAACAAAAGGAAACCAGAGCCCGCATTCTGTTTAAAATACTTCACCGTCTCGAACCAAATTATGTAGGGAGAGTGATTCGGATCATGTGCTGCTAAAAATTAGAATTAAACGTGGAGTATTTTTTAACTCTACAGTTATTAGCGACGCCAAGGACTTTTGAGCCTGCTCAAAAAGAATTTACAACTCCCGCATGATCCAAAATCGCTAAAAAAAACATAGTTTTAACTAAAATGTTTCAAATAGATTCCATTTACAAGAATCTCTTAAGGTTCACCTTCCATCATTTATAGCTCAAACGAATTTTATTATTTACAAGCCCAAATTTTATAAGGGCCAGTCCATAATGCTTCAAACTTAGTGTGTTGACCTGGTTTGGTGGCTCTTGCATCCCATTTCAAAACAATTGAGCCTGTTTCGAAATGGGGATTGAAGTCCTTTTATCAAAACCGTCTTTAATTATTTTTTGATGCTTTATTAATGAATCATGTGTTGCATCCCTCTTTTCTTGAACTTCTCAAAGTTCTGTAAGTTTGACCTGCATGGGGCCATTTTCTTCAATTTCAATTTGTTTGATCAGCTGGAGAGCAGGAATCTCCAAGCTTAGGGGAATTACAATAGGTTTCCCATATACTAATTCATATGGGGACATTTTGATCACCTGTTTAGGTGTAATTCTATCAGCCCACAATGCTAAATTAAGCACTTTATGCCATTCCTTGTGATGATCAGCCCCTATTCTTTTGATGAGTCTAATCAGGTTCTTATTAGTTGATTCTGCCAAACCATTACCTTGAGGGTAATAATTAGAAGAAGTTTTCAGATATATTCCATGATTTAATGCAAATTCGGATACTTTGGACCCTAAAAATGCTTTAGCATTATTTGAAATTATGGTGCGAGGAGCCCCAAAACAAGTAGTGATACTCCCTAGAAAATATAGGATCACATTTTCTGTTGCTTCTTTGAGTGGCACTGCCTTGGTCCATCTGGTGAAATAATCTATGGCTATTAAGATCCATTTGTGACCCATACTAGATACTAGATTTATCATTCCAATGAAGTCAAGACCCCTTTGAGCAAAAAGTTCATCCACAATTATAGGGCTAAGAGGCATTACTGCATTCCTTCTCATCCCCACATAATATTGACAAGATTTACATTTTTTAACCAGCTGATAACAATCTATAAATAAAGTAGGCCATAAATAACTTGCTTCACTTATATTTATAGCTGTAGTCTTTGCAAAAAAATGTCCACCGGATACTACATGATGCATTTCATGTAGTATTTTCTTAGCCTCATCTTTTTCTATACATCTTAACAATTTGCCATCAGAATTTCTTCTGAAAAGAACCTGTTCAATTAAAACAAAATGAATTCCTCGCATCTTATAGTATCTTCTCTTATTTTGAGGGAGTTCTCTTAGGTAAATCTCATTTTTCATAAAATGAATCCTATTTGTGACCCAAGATTCCTGATCAACTTCTTGTATTCTCAATACAATTTCTTCTTCTATTCCTAAATTTATCTCTTTTGTTAGGTTGTGGAGCTAAAAGCTTCACTGTATGCAAACATGGAGGAGGTTGATGAGAGTCAAAGTCACCGACATCGGTCAGGGGTGAACAAGAAGCTACAAACATCGATAGGATTTGGCCAACATCGATCACCTCCAGTCAGACAGGGACCGACATCAGTCACCTGTGCAGTTCTGAAACTGTCAGTTTCATGAATAGTTTGTTAACAAACCGGTTGTTTGCATGTTAAAGGCTAATTTTAGTCTTGAGCTGTAGATCTAATTATTGTAATTAAATGTCTAATTATTGTTTGCATGGGATCTATATAATAGACTCATGGGCTGTATTGTAAAGTGTGTTAGTTGAGAGAGCAAGGTTAGCTCTTTCAGAGTGAAGAGAGAAAGGTGTGTTCCTCCTAGTTCCATAGGGGTGCCAAGTGTGCATGATCAGGTAGATTTGCGGGATAGCAAGATCTGGTAGAAGATCCATTGAAGTACTGGTTTGGAGAATCATAAGGACTTGGTGAGGCAAGAACAAGGGTTCTTCAGGGTGTAGAGAGATCTACATGTGTAAGTAAGATCATTTGAGTTGTAGGTTGTTGCAAGTTCATGGGAGATCTACATGGTAAGTAAGATCATTTGAGTTGCAAGTATTTGTGTGTACGAGATCTAGGTTTGTAGGTGTTGCAAAACCGAGTTGATTTGCAGGTGGCAACAAGATCAGGGAGATCAACAACACAATTGGTGTAGCAAGCTCATGGGAGATCTACTTGGAGTACGGTGTGTACTCAGTTGTGGAGTACATGGAGTACTTGTGTACTGGTAGTAGTGATACTGACTGGTGGTACTGGCAGTAGTGATACTGACTGGTTGGAGGTGAACACCAACTCTGTGTTTGAGTTGTGTTTTGGGACCGTAATTGAGAGAGATAACTCTTGAAGGTGAATTACTGTACACTTGGTGTGGGAAGCCTATAAGGTGTGGAAGAGTGTGGCATCTCTTCATTGTAATTCTTTTCTGGAAGAGTATTAATACAATTGGGTATTATCTCTCATATTCTGTGTTATTTTTGAATTTTAGTTACTTGTGATTCTGGTTAAATTCTGTGTTTAGTTGCTTATACAAAGGTAATCAATTGTGTGCTTCCTATATCCTGACAAAGTGGTATCAGAGCATTTATGTTCTAGATTCCTTACAAAGTGGTATCAGAGCCAGGTTGCAGGGAGCAGGTTTGTGTTTGATTATAGGTCACTCTCAGGGGTTTTGGATTGAGTGGGAGTATAGCAATGGTAGAAGAAAGTAAGCTAAGAATGGAGGAATTGAAAAGCAAGAATGGTCAATTACGATGTTATGAAAAGAAAGAGCAAGTAAAGAAATATTGTTAGTTGGTAGAAGATCAGCATGAAGGAACTAAAGAAGCAGATGTTGTAGGTGTTGTTGCACAAGATGATCTGGTATGTTCCTTGGATAAAGTAGAATCTTGTGTTATAGATTCTGTTGCCTCTTTCCATGCAGCCCGAAATAGAGTATTTTTCCATGTTAAGGTCCTTGAAGACTTTGGAAATATTTATTTAGGGGCTGGTGTGCCTTGTCAAAGTTTTGGCAAAGGAGAAGTGTAGCTAAATTTACAGATGACCAACACATGGGTGTTGAAGGAGGTCATGCAGGTCCCAGTCTTGAAGATGTGGCTAATTTCTTCAAGAAAGTTGGGTGATGAGAGATGCATAGAAACTCTCACAGTGGATGTACTTGAATTAGCAGGTGGTAAAAAAGTAGGTATCCTTTATCTATCTACTTATATTACTGATTCTTCTTCTTTTGTGAAGACGTGGCTTTGTGGGCTTGGTCACATGAGCAAGAAGGAGATGCATGTTCTTAAGAGGAAGTCAGATGTCTTTGACAGACTTAAGAACTGGAAAGCCTTGGTTTTCATGGAGGAGATGACGGATAGAGATCAGTGGAGAAGGCTGAGTAACTCTGAGCAAGGTAGTTTGGATAGGGTTTTGATCCAAAGAGAGCTCATGGGTAAAAAGTCATCACTCACAAGAGAACACAGGTATTGACATCGGTCAGGAGGAACTGGAATCGAACAAACAAGTGTCAATGTCGGTCATGTGCAGACCAGAGCTAGTGGTGTCGAGCAAGGTAAGACCGATGTCAGTCAGGGAACCGACATTGGTGATAGGTAGACACTGACGTCGGTAGTCAGGATAGTCGCATGGAACTGACGTCGGTCAGATGCAGACTGTGTGGTGATCGAGGTCAGTCACTGGAATGAATTTTGGGCAAACAACAAGCTATCAAGGAGTCTCAAATGCCCATATGGAGGACTGAAAGGGTAAGTAAGCCTCAAATTCATTATTCCTTTTCTTTATACTCATTGCTCACTGCAGAGTAGGAAGGATCCAAGAAACAGTGGGAGCATGGCATGAATGAGGAATTTGATTCCTAGGATGCAGAACCAAATGGGAGATTTGGTAGGGTTGCCAACTGGTATGAAAGCATTGAAAGACGAATGGATTCCTTGGTTAAAGAATAGAGAGAATAGACACGTGAGATGGAAGGCCAGAGTATATGGTCTTGAGTAAGCTGCAAGGCAATGGAGGTTTAACCATTGTGTTTTCTTTACCAAGTTGGATAATATTAGCTACATTATCCTGTTACTTTATGTTTTGCTTATTGCAGGGTCACATATGCAAGGAGTTGCTGAACTAAAGGTAAAGTTAGTTCAGAGGTGTGTCATGAGGAATCTGGGAGTAGCAAGATTCTTTGGCATAAGTGTGTTCTAGAGACATGGAAGGTCACAGGTTGATTTTATCTCCAGATGATTGTGTGAAACTGGTTAGCACGCCGATGGTTAGACAGTTCTATGAATAGTGTCCTGATTTACATGATGAGGTTGAGTACATGTGTACTAAACCTGAGATTTCCCAAACAATGGGAGTTGTCAGCAAGTTTGGAGCCAATCTAAGAAAGAAACACTGGAGGGCAG
Organism: Torreya grandis; assembly: GCA_037957365.1. Taxonomy (NCBI): domain Eukaryota; kingdom Viridiplantae; phylum Streptophyta; class Pinopsida; order Cupressales; family Taxaceae; genus Torreya; species Torreya grandis. Next base: position 94,740 of record JARHVA010003344.1, on the reverse strand, counting down.
TTTAGTGGGTTCTCAAGTATCTGAGAGGGACCAACAGCAGGTATACATGTTATGTAGGGTCAAGCACTTCTCTACATGGATTTGTCGAATCAGATGTGGCAAGGTGATTTGGATGACAGGAGGTGCACCACAGGATTTGTGGTGGTTGGTCTTCAAGAGTGATCTTGAAGAGGGATACAAAGCCAAGAAACAAACTAGATGATGTATAGGTATAGGTATATGTGCAGCTATTTATCTCCAAGTGGGAGTTTGTTAGGTTGTGGAGCTAAACGCTTTACTGTATGCAAACATGGAGGAGGTTGTTGAGTGTCACAGTCATCAGCGTCAGTCAGGCCAATCGACGTCGGTCAGGGGTGAACATGAAGCTGCTGACATCGGTAGGAGTCAGACGACGTCAGTCACCTCTAGTCAGACAGGGACCGATGTCGGTCACCTGTGTGGTTCTGAAACTATCAATTTTACAAATAGTTTGTTAACAAACCAGTTGTTTGCATATTAAAGGCTAATTTTAGTCTTTAGCTACAGATCTAATTATTGTAATTGGATGTCTAATTATTGTTTGCATGGGATCTATATAATAGACTCATGGGCTGTATTGTAAAGTGTGCTAGTTGAGAGAGCAAGGTTAGCTCTTTCAGAGTGAAGAGAGCAAGGTGTGTTCCTCCTAGTTCCACAAGGGTGCCGAGTGTGTATGATCAGGTAGATCTATGGGATAGCAAGATCTGGGAGAAGATCCATCGGGGTACTGGTTTAGAGAATCATAAGGACTTGGTGAGGCAAGGACAAGGGTTCTTTAGGGTGTAGAGAGATCTACATGTGTAAGTAAGATCATTTGAGTTGCAGGTTATTGTAAGTTCATGGGAGATCTACATGGTAAGTAAGATCATTTGAGTTGCAGGTATTTGTGTGTGCGAGATCTAGGTTTGCAGGTGTTGCAAAACCAAGTTGATTTGCAGGTGGCAGCAAGATCAGGGAGATCAGCAACACAACCAGTGTAGCAAGCTCATGGAAGATCTACTTGGAGTATGGTGTGTACTCAGTTGTGGAGTACATGGAGTACTTGTGTACTGGCAGTAGTGATAGTGACTGGTGGTACTGGCAGTAGTGATACTGACTGGTTGGAGGTGAACACCAACTCTGTGTTTGAGTTGTGTGTTGGGACCGTAATTGAGAGAGATAACTCTTGAAGGTGAATTACTATACACTTGGTGTGGGAAGCCTGTAAGGTGTGGAAGAGTGTGGCATCTCTTCATTGTAATTCTTTTTTGGAAGAGTATTAATACAATTGGGTATTGTCTCTCATATTCTGTGTTATTTCTGAATTCTAGTTACTTGTGATTCTGGTTAAATTTCGTGTTTAGTTGCTTATACAAAGGTAATCAATTATGTGCTTCCTAGATCCTGACAAAGTGGTATCAGAGCATTTATGTTCTAGATTCCTTACATCTTCAGGTATCATCTTTTCAAGCTCTTGAGTCATATATTGACACAAACCCCTACCTCTAACTAATTAAGTGGGTTTGACTTCTACATCATATTCAAGGATCTTAGTTATCCAATTTGCTCTTTTTTAGTAATTTCACCCTCCATGATGTATTCTCTAACACTTGGATGTGCTACAAGTATCAAAATTTTACTTCTTGATACTATATGCCTAAACTTTTTAAGAGCTTTTACCATAGCATATGCTTATTTTTCCACAAAGTTATATCTGGTTTCATATTCTCTAAGATTCCTCGAGAAAAATGCTATTGGATGTTCTCCCTCCTACTTATCATCCTTCTGTGTTAGAACAATAGCAATACTGAGCTCTCCTCCATATACATACATTAGAAAAGTCTTAGAAAAATTTGGATTTTTAAGTACTAGAGCTGTTGAAATAGCTTTCTTGACCTCTTCAAAGGCTTGCCTTCCTTCCGTAGTCTAGTTGAAAATTAGGTCTTTTTTTAGCAAAAATGTCACTAGTCTTACTAAGCTTGCAAAGTCAGATATGAACTGACTAACGAAATTAATCTTTCCCAAGAAAGATTGAATTGCTTTCTTATTGACTGGAAGAGGTAAATTCATTATAGCTACCACTCTTTCTGAGTCTATGGAAACTCCTTCTTTAGATACTATATGTCCCAATAATTTTCCTTGAGGGACCACAAAGATACATTTGTTAGGATTCAAGGATATTCCAAATTCTTGACATTTTTTAAACACAGCTTCTAAATGATCAAAATGATCAACAACATTCTTTGAAAAAATAGTAAGATTATCAAGATAAATCAAGATGATTTTATTTATCAGTTCCCCTAATGCAACATCCATAGCTCTTTGAAAAGTGGCTCCAGCATTTGACAGGCCAAATGGCATCTTAGCATATACAAATGTTCCCCACTTAGTAGTAAAAGCAGTCTTGTATTGGTCTTCTTTAGCCAACCAAATCTGATTGTATCCAGAGAAACCATCTAGCAAAGAAAATCTCTCTGATCCAGCCATAGTTTTTAGAATTTGTTCCATGGAGGGCAAGGGATAGTGATCCTTCAAAGATGCTTTGTTTAGATCTATGAAATCTACACAAATTCTTATATCACCATTCTTTTTCCTAACTGGTACCAGATTTGATACCCAGGTTGAGTGTTTGATTGGAAAAATTATTTTAGAATCTAAAAGTTTTTGCAACTCATCTACCATTAGAGGCTCAATTCTTGGATTCACTAGCCTCTATTTTTGTTTGACAAGCTTAGATCCTTCAGTCAGTTCTATTGTGTGTTGAATGATGTCTCTATTATATCCATGAAGGTCTTCATAGCTCCAGGCTATGACTCTATCATATTTTTTGCATAATTCAATTAGCCTTTCCTTTTCTTCTTGAGTTGCAGAATTTCCAACTTTTAATTTTTTCCCTTCACTCACTTCTATTTCAGAATAATCTGCTTTGTTTGCTTGGAACTTTTTCTTCTCCAGGCTTACATCTTCTGGATAAAAAAAGGCTCTCTAAAGTGATTAAACCTTTGGGAAGCTTATTATTCTTTAATTATATAATTTGTTCTCCATATGCTTCTTCAATATTTGGTTGCAATTGATCAGTGAATTCCCCTCATTGTTGCAAGAATGAGAGTACTTGAGAATCATTCTCAAATACTTGCCAATTCTCATCATTATCAGGGATAGCTGGCCTTACTATAACCTTTACTGACTCATTGTTAACTAATAGGCCAGTTGTTGGATCAAACTGTGAACCAATCTGTGCCATCCTATTAACTTCAAAATTTTGAATCCTGGGAACTACTTCAATATTAAAAGCTTCAAAATCTTCTATTAAGTCCCAAATTCTATGCTTATAGGATTTCATTCTGACATTCTTTGTTATTGCCTTTTCTCTAATTTGCTTTACTACTAATTCTAAATCTCCTTTTACTATTAAATTCTTTATTCCCTTTTTCTTGGCTAATAGGAACCCATGTACTAAAGATTCATACTTAGCATCATTATTAGTACAAGCAAATTGAAAATGGATAGCCCTTAAAAAAAAATTCACCATTTGGAGCAGTAAGACAAATTCCCGCTCTAGCACCATTTTTACTTCTAGCCCCATCAAAATTTAAACTCCAGATTTTTGAATCTTTTTCAGATCCTTGAGTAATTGGTGTCTCTTCCCTCAAAACATTTGGGATTTCATGGTCTTCATAAAAAATAACATAAGTGCCCAAACCAATAGAGTTATAATTTTCATATGGGTCACTATGTGTCATAGCTAACAATTGTTTATTTTCTTTTTCCTGATTATGCTTAGTCCAGTCACCTATCTTAGTAAAATGGAAGGAATCTAGTTTGGATTGGCTTATCTCTAATTCATTATTCACTAAGGTTGTTGTTTGCAGATGAACTATGTTTTTGAGCTTTCTTTTATCAGCAGGTCCTTCAGTATATTTGGGCATTGCTTGATTTTGAAGAGCTTCTTGTAATAGTGTCCTTTGTTCAGGAATAGCTAACATGTCCCAAATTGATACTTGTGCTAGGGTCATCTTCAACTGATCCACCACGTTCATTGGTCCAAAAGTTTGAATTCTTGGAAGATTAGGATATCTTGTCTTTTTTTGAACTTGTTCAGAAATTTCTTCATTTTGCACTGGCTGAAGCATTTCTTGTCTAATAGCTGCATGTTGATGACATTGAAATGAAGGATTCTTCATAACTTCATTGTTTACAACTTCAAACTGTTCCAACATTCTTCTCTTTGATCTAGTACAGTAATCTGATTGCACCACTGGTTTCTTGGAAATAGAAGCTTCATTCAAAAATAATGATTCTTCATCTTCAACCCATGAGAACAAAGCATATTTCGAGGCTATATCTTTCTCTTGTTGCAAGGACATCCCTTGCATCTGAGCCACTAGGATTGAATTCTGCATACCAGAAGACTGGTAGGCTTGATTATCACTAGAACTTGCAAACTGACTATCCATTCTTCTTTGTTCTGCCACCTTTTGTTGTAGATTACCCATAGGACAATCTCTAGGTGTATGAGCATTATTGCAAGGAAAACACCAGGCATTAGTGTTATCCACATAGTTATTTTGCCCTGGAATAATCTCCTTATTTGAATTGGGAGGAATAGTCTGTGAGGGTGTGGGGACTGCAACCAATTGGTTTGATAGCTGATGGTTAGTTTGTCTTGGAGGACCCTGATATTGATTTGGCTGAGATGAAAATCTATTTCCTTGATAGCCTTGATATGGAGGCTTAGGGAAAGTATTCTGCTATCTGTTTATATTGATCAGCTCATTAGAAAATGTCCTCAGGATATTCTTGATATCATCCAGCTTAGATGACTGAGTGGGGATAATTTCTTTAGCAGATGATTGAGGATAAGTGTACATAGACATAGGTGGGGCTATAGATTTAGGGACTTCTTGAGGTAATGGTAAGGAAATTTTTGGGAACATGGGCATGGGAGGCCTTGGAGGCAATTTTCCAGCATCTATCAAATTATTCTCAGCTCTGACTGCATAGTCATAAGCCTTAAGCAAAATGTGTCCTCCAAGTGACAAAATCATAACAGATATATCTGAATTCAAAGCCTTAAGATAAAATACTATAGCCATACCTGGTAATGGTTTAGCTATAGCATGGATTCTTTCCCAAGTCTTTTGAAATCTAGAATTGAAGTCAGTCATGGCTTCTTGTGGTACCCTTTGAATGGTAATTAATTGCTATAAAAAAGAAGAATTATCACCCTTCTCTTCAAATCTTTCAAAGAAAAGATCTCCGAGTTGATCCCATGTAGATAGTATTTGGGGTCAAAGATCGATACCATTCTAGATCCTTCCCTTTAAAAGAAGCTGCTAATAATCTTATGGCCACATTTTGTTGTGTGACAACATGTATAGCACAAACATCTGATACATCCTGAAGATGTTCCTCAAGTGTTTTAAAGTCTTGCCCACTGAATGTGGGCAGAGCTTTTAAGGCATTCACTGTGATAGGGTCCCAAGTGGTTGGTAGTATTGGGAGAATCAAGGGACTACTAGTGTTCCAGCTTGCATAATTTCTTGGGGGTATAGGGGCTCCCATATTTTCTCTTGGTATTGGTATAAATTGGTTGACTCTTCTTCTTGGACTAGTTACCAAGGTGGCAAAAGAATACCTAGATTTATAGTAGATTGTGATCTGGTTACTGGTCCATAGCTATGACTCCTCGTAACTCTCTAGTTCATACGATCTTGAAAGAAACTTCAAGATTGGTCCCATTGGGCATGCCAAAAACTTTTGATGATTTAAAATTGTGCTTTGTAATAAACACCAACAATGGGAAGTTTCAAGATGTGGGACTTGTGACTTGAAACAACCTCCAGATTTTAGAGAAGCTGGTTCTTCTTTAAATCAAGTGTATACTGGGAAAAGGGACAGGAATTTTAACAAAAACACAAATGCAAGAAAGAAAATCTAACTATGGCGATGTGCCTGAATGTAATTCGACCTTAATCCTAAGCACAGTGAAACTAGATGTAGGATAAGAGCAAACAAGTGCATGATCAATGTAAAAGATAGAAACAATAGAAATAGAGGCTCACAACATAGACTACTTTTGCAATGATACAGAAAATGTCAACAAAGGCATAGGGATAAATTTTCTTATTTGAATTTTCTAGTCACATAAAAGGCACAGAAACATGCACAGTTATATAAACTTTTCAACTCAAGAAAATGAGACAAAAGCAAATGACATTCCTAATCACAGCTCTAGAAAGTCTAAACTCTTGACAACACAGCCTAGACTAATTTTACAATAACACAAAAAATATCAACAAAGGCATAGGATTCAATCTTCTCATTAATCTTCTAGTCACATAAGAGGCACAGAAACATGCACAGTTACATAAACCTTCCAACTTAAGAAGATAGAACAAAAGCATATGATATTCCTAGTCACAGCTCCAGAAAGTCTAAACTCTTAACAATAGTTCTCTCCAAAAATTCTCTCTCTGGTATCTCTTGATCTCTCTTATTTATAGCCTTGGATTCACTCCAGATTTTCTGCTTGTTCCCAATCTAACATCCCAACTAAAATCTAACCGAACTAGAAGTGTCTAACAGAAGATATTTTATAGGTTCTGAAATGTTTTGTCTTATGGTAGTTCATTGGCTCTAACAGATTGCAGGATGCTCCCTTCTCTTAAATGCTAGGTAACACAGCCAATTTCTTGAAAACCTTCTTATTACTCTAGGAGACACTAGAGGATGACACTTGGCATGTTTCATAGCACCTATCGAAGACATGTGGCACTTTTCACGTAACTTATACTCTTTTGTGTCTTTGCTCAGGGGTGTTTTGCCTTTGACACTTGTCGCAATCCGATTCCTTGAAACTTCAACAGCTTAAATGAAAATAAGACCCACAACATTTCTTACCTGAGTAACTTTAAAAGAGACACAAGGATAGGTGTCAATCTCCACTGCTTTGTTATAGGCAACATGACAATCTCTGCTTTACTTATCTGGGGTTACGTGGTAGTCTCTGCTCCTTTTAGCTACCTTTTTAGAAACTTGTGAAAGATGACACGTGGTAGTCTCCACTTTACTCTATTTATAACATAGAAGCAAATGGGTCTCATTTCATATTTACACAAACAATGACACCTGGCAACTTTCGCTTGCTTCAAAAACAACACTTAAGACTCACCACGGTCTTTGTTATATCAGTGAAGCAAAATGAAGATAATTCAGATCATGACACGTGGTGGCTTCTGCTTTCTTTTGTTGGGGTACGTGGCATCTTCCGTCGCTTTTAGAAAATCAAACTTGAGACCTTCCGTGACTGCCACTTGGTGCTTTTTGCTTGATCCTGATACTTAGCTTGTTAAAACCTTTTGCTGAAAAGAGATGAAACGTAGGTGTAGATATGAAACCGCAGATGTTGACACTTGGTGCGTTTCACTGAGTCACTATGAGATACATGGCACATTTTGACCAACTCATAGAAAATATGAAAGGTGCTTCGGATGATGACACTTGGCAGCTTCTGCTTTCTTTTAACACTTTGAGAAAATTGAAACAAAAGGAAACCAGAGCCCACGTTCTGTTTAAAAAAATTCACCGTCTCGAACCAAATTATGCGGGGATAGTGATCTGGATCATGTGCTGCTAAAAATCAGAATTAAACGTAGAGTATTTTTTAACTCTACAATTATAATATGTTATTTATGTTGTTTGGGTGATATGCAATTCTACTATATCTCTTTTGATATTGTTTAGGCTTAACATTTTAAAAAGGATTAGGCGACTTATTTTTGTGAATCTTTAAAAAATGATTTAGGTGACTTTTAATATTAATATCTTTTATAAAGATTGATTTTTTGTATCATTTATTTTTATTGTAATAAAATAATTTAAATATAATTTTTTAAAAAGGATTAGGTGACTTATTTTTGTGAATCTTTAAAAAAAGATTTAGGTGACTTTTGATATTAATATTTTTTATAAAGATTGATTTTTCATATCATTTATCTTTATTATAATAAAATAATTTAAATATAATTTTTTAAATTTAAAAATAATATACTATAAAATTAAAAAAACACATATTTTTCTTATATTAATAATATTAATTAGTTTTTGTATTAAAAATTGTATCAAAACTTTTTATTGGGAAAAGAAAGATTATGACCCTATTAATATAAACTTTAACAAAATGATTTAAATTAATATAAACTTTAAAAAAAGATTTAAGTGATCTACTTTGGTGAACTTTGGAAAAGGAAAGGAGGGTAGACATTAAAAAAGCAAACCAAAAAAATGATTTTTCATATGATAAATAATTCATCCTAAATTCAATGCATGGGAAATTGAAAAAGGCTTGAATAATAGCCTCACTTTATAAGCTAAATTAAAATATGATCAGATGAATTTAATGTGGCATAAAATCTCTTAAGAGATAGGTGACCTTAGCACATCATCTTATACTTAATATACTTTTGAGTTTTTTTTTCCCAAGAAAATAAGTGGACCGTGATTAGAACATCAATTATATATTATATATTATATATTGTCTTCATAAAAATGATATATGTTTCAATCGTATATATATATATATATAAATATAAAATAAAACTTAAATTAAAAATAAACATTATGATCATATAACATCACATTTTTTACTTTAAAAAAATAGTACACAAATCAAATTTAAAGATATGCATGAAAAAATATTATTTAGTTATAGTATGTTATTTATGTTGTTTGGGTGATATGCAATTTTACTATATTTCTTTTGATATTGTTTAGACTTAACATTTTAGGTATCTTGTTTGGGTTATATACAACTCTATTTTATCCTTTTTGTTGGTGGTGCACCAAACTTGGAGCTAGATTTCCCTTTTTACTTTTTATAAAAAATATATTTTAAAAATATAATTAAATATATATAATTGATAAATATTAGTAACAATTTTATTTAATATATGAATTTTAAATTCTTTCTTGTATAATTTTTATAATTGTAAATTTTTTTGACCCAAATCAATGTAAATAGATTTATATTCGAAGTAAAGGTTAAAGTTCTTATTAAAAACTGTATTTTAATTATTAGATTTGAAGTAATATATATATATATATATATATATATATATATATATATATATATATATATATATATATATATATATATATATATAAAATAAAGCATTAGTATTAAAAATTAAAATTACCAATTGATATATTATTTGAATGAGTATTGATAAACTCACATAAAAATAGTGAAGTCACATATTTAAAATTTTGTTAGTTTATGAAATATTAAAAAGAGTTTTTGGTTAAATAGTGTTGTTGAGTACGTAAACACAATATATATATTTGTGTGTACTTAGTTAGTATTATTTATATTATATTATATTTTTACTACTTGGAGTTAGTGAAGAATTAAGTCATGAGTTAGTCTTAGATTATTTAACGATTGAATACAAATGGAAAAAAATCCTAAAGATTTTATTATTTTAAACTATCAATTTAATGTAAGAGATACCCATCATTGTATGATATCTCTTTTTTATAGTCATATTTACAACTACAATATGCCCTTGCATAAACATGCATTATCATTTTTTTCATTAATCAACATTTCATTCTGTACTTTTTGTAGTTTTAATTTTTCTTGTTATTTAGAATGTAACCAACATGGTATTAGAGCTTCAACTGAATTTTTTTCTTTGTAGATGATGCCAAAATGCTGATGGGATTTTACCTAAGAAAAAACATAATTTTTTTTTTTTGATTATATAAGCAAGAAAAGAGGATCTTGGGCCTTGTACAAAGATGCCCCATAGGCACAAAAAGCCTCCAACGAGGCAAAAATAGCACACTAATAGCACATACACAACACTAACAAAAAAAAGAATGAAAAACCAAGAAAACACATAAAGCCAGTAGATTAACTATGGACTATCAGTAGTCCCATATTTGGCAAGGAACTCAACGATTTCATTATAGTTAACAGGACTATTCTCACCCACATCCCTTAATTTGTTGTCAAAATCCTTAACTACAAAAAACACAACAACCATATGATGAAGAGACTTGGCAGCAAATTCAACCATTATTCTTCATTTTTTGTACATTTTATCCATTTTGGCCTTGATTTTCGTAACTTTCTCTGCCATCTTGACACACAGTGAGCAACTATATTTCTTTTCCTAGCCATAGACCTCAACAACATCCTCCTCAAGCTCATTCAAGTAGGGCTCATTCATTTCATGAAAATGGCTAGTTCCCTCAACCTCTTGCTCCAACTCAGAATGGGTCCTATCTTCACCAACCTCAAAAATGTCTTCAAAAAAATCAAAGTCATCAGAGATGAAAATGCTTTGAGGGTTCAGGGATGGGATTCTAGTAATATGATTGGAATTGCAAACACCCACACTACCCCTAGCCTCACTTTTAACCAGGTTAGGACCTAGGGCCACATCTTTTCTCGACTCCCCAGCTCCCCTAGTATCTTCCTTTGTGGATTTAAACTTTTTGGATTAAACGTTGCCTTCTTCCTCAATAACCTTTTAGCCCCTTTTAGTAGACCCTTTCACAATCCTTTGACTGGGTGTCCTAATATTACCATAGGGTGACTTAGGGAAACAATCCTTGGAATCAGGGGGGTCCCAATAGGGGTGCTATAGTCTTCAATTTTGGGTCCCTCCAACAAATTTTTAGGGGAGGATTTGGGGGTCTTGACAAATTTTTTACCCTTACCTTTAATAGCAGGAGAAGGGTGAGATGGGGAGCCTTCCAACATGCTGACTTTATTTTTTTTCGGGGGACACAAGGATAAATGAAAGTGGTATAATCTCAAGATAAGACCTTGGTGGATGGGAATGAGAGGTAAGTTAGGATTTTTGACCTAGATTTCTTTGGTAAACTTAATGGAATTATCCAACAAAGATAATAGGAAAAAGGGAAAACTAATTTCCATCCTATTCCTAAAATGGTTGAGAAAAGCAAAGTGATAGTGGTAAAATACCTTGAATCTACCTTCTAGAGTGAAGAACTTCATTATCATGAGGCAAATTTTCCCCCATTGAGATTTGAAGTAGCCTCACCTTTCATGAAGAAAATCCCCATGTTTTCTAGGTCTAACACCCTGGTGTGTCAACTAAATTTTTTCCCTTTGATGGGGAGCCCCGTGGCTTGCCCAATCACCTCTTTAGAGACTTCAAAACTGATACCCCCCAAATGGACTTGTCTATAATTCTCCTCCCAAGACTCTGTAAACTATTGAGATAGATTCTCATTATGGCCAAACATCCCATTGATGAAAGAAGCCACCTATCCCTCCTAGATAATATGCCTAACCATAGGGTCTTATCAAAATTCCTCTATAAAGGTTGGCTCAATATTGACAATATCGGCACCCATATTCAAATCTAGAGAGATACAAAGGCCACGAGACTATTTAAGGTAGAGAGCAATTAAATATCTTATAATATAATCAATGAGATTAATAAGTCCTTTCAGGCCTATCAAGGATTGCAAGACTACTGAGCTCATCATATCAAAATAATTTTGGAAATTTTCATAACCTTTCCCATGCTAAAACTTAGCCTCGGTATTGACCCACATCTTCTACCTTATGCAATAATCACTAGAGATGGGTCGAGTTAAGAAATAATTACCCTTGATCTATCTTGGCCTATCAACATCCCCTTATGTACTCATCATTTGGCATCTCATCTTCCTCCTTGTACAAATTCTCATCATATTAGTCTACCTATCTATTTCCCACCTCTTCCATTTTGTTAAAGTCTAGTTAGCCACCCATTCAGTGTGACTTTGCTTCCTCTGCTTCCAAGTTAGCCAATTTTTAGGCCAAATCTTTCTCCCACCTTTCAAAAGCCACATGGGTATCTTTATGTGTTTACTTACCAGCTTCATGTGTTTTTTACTACATTCTCGTGCCTATTATAAAGTTCCAAAGTATTTCTAAATGCTAAGTTGTGGGCTTGGAATTCACCGATTCAATAATCCATAGGTATTTTATCACCTTTCAAGGGGAAGTACTCACCTACACTCAAACTGAGTATGCAAATGATGAGGATCCCACACCACTTAATCCATATTTATTCTTCCATCTTTATTTAAAAAGATTTAGATTTCACTTGGTAGATTAGATAGGGTCCTCCAGCAGCGCCAACCATTACTATTACTTCCTAAATTTTCCATAGCATCTACAATCACATTGCACTCTTTATAAATATAGGAGACTTTTTACCCTTCCACAACATTAAGAAGAAATTAGATGTCTCCTACTATATCCAACAGTTTCTAACCTATATCTACTAATCAAGTGTAGGATTGACAATTAATTATGAATCTCCTTCAACATGAAGTTTTTAAAAATAACAATTTTAATTTCCCAAAACATAGCTAGGGCCTTCACCTCATTATTGCCTTTAATGCCAATTCCCCTAGTGTATGCTATCATAAACATTTCAAAATCTAATCCAATAATGCCTCCTCCACTAGCCACCCCTGGATTCCCTTTATCCTCTTCATCAAAGTTTAACTTAAACCATCCTTCTTGAGGTAAGGTTCATTTGGTATTAGCCCTACCTATCTTTTTAGAATTATCTATTTGATAAATGTTTGGGCTTATTGTCTATTGTTCCAATATTTTTTGTTCTTTCAAACCTAGAGGGCTCTCAACATCTTTGAATTTATTGGTATTAATATTCTTCACCAGTAGTTTAGAGAATATCTAAAACACCTTCAATGGGGTTTTATATTTTTCCCTAAAATTTTTGTTGTTGCATTCTTTCCATAAGTTCCACATAAGGTGAGAGGGAATTTGAAGCCATAATTCCTTTACTATTGGAAATATGAATGGGGGTCTCCAATCTCTAACTAGTTCCACCAATGTGCCATTAAAAGACTAACTCAAGTTAAGTCTCTGCATAATAAAGCTCCAAATCCCACAAGCAAAGTTGTAGTGCATAATGAGGTGAGTGGTCAATTCTTGCTTCTCCCCAAAGAGAATACATCTATTTGGAATTTGAAAGCCTCTCTTCTTTAAATTGTCTAGAGTTAGAATTTTATTATGTATTGATATTCACCAAAAGAAATTGATCTTTGGTAGAAGTTTTGGATGCCAAAATTTCCTCCACAGCTTTTCCTCACCATTATCTAATAGAAATTCATAGGCAGTTTTAATAGTGTAAAATCCCTTCTCATTATTATCCCAGATTATCTGATCTTGTTTGGGAAAAAGAGAGAGCCTAAATTCAGCTAAATCCTCTTGTAGTTGAAGGGCAATCTCTTTAATCTCCTCTTGATCAAGGACACATTCTATGATGCTTTTCCAATTCCGGTTATCCCCATTTCTATTAATGTAGTTAGCCACTATGTCTCCCAAAAAAATACATGATCTATCCATAATTCTACCATAATTCAAATCTTTAAGGGGTAGATCCTTTAACCATCTGTCCTCCCAAAATCTAACATTGTTTCCATCCCCAATCTTCCATCTAATACCTCTATAAAGGAGCCCATGGGTTTTGAAAGTCCCATTCTAGATTATAGATCCTTTAGGAAGACCCTATTCTATTAGTATCATGCTACCAGTATCCACATTGAGATACTTAGCTACCATGATGTCACTCTAGTCCTTGTTCCATTAAATTAGGTTCCACCCTATCTTTGCCATGAGGGCTTTGTTCATGATATGTAGCCTCCTTAAACAGAGACCTCCTTGATATTTGGGAGTACAAACATTTTCCCATCCAACTAATGTAATACTCTTTTTTTCATCTACTCATGACCATATGAATTTCTTTTGTATCTGCTCCATCTTCACAGCCACAAATTTTGGGATTTTGAATATACCGAGGAAGTAGTTAGGGATGCCTTAAAGAGAAACTTTGAGGAGTTGTAACTTACCTTCTTGACTCAATAGGGATCCTTTCCAACCCACCAACTTTCTCTGTATCTATTCAATAATCATGTTCCAGTAATTTGATGTGACTTTAGTGATTGTAAGTGAAAGCCCAAGATAGGCAGCAGGTAGCCTCTAACTGGAGCATCCCAAAGATCTAGTGATTTTCTACTGAAGGTCCTCCTAAGTATTCAATAAATAGATATGGATTTTCTCAAAGTTGATACTCTATCTAGAGGCCCCTTCATAGGTGTTAAGTAGGCTCTTCCATCTTCTTGCTTCCACAATAAAAGTTGTTCCAAACAATATAGTGTCATCAACAAACTATTAGATAATTGAAGGCTAGCCTATGGAAGTAGGCTTTATGCCTCTAAGATACCCCTATATGAGGAATTTATTGGCATTCCTACCCAGGACTTCCACCAGTAAAATGAAGAGATAGGGATAAAGGGGATCTCCTTATCTGAGGCCTCTCTTTAAGGGAAAATAGCCTTTAGGAGAACCCTTAACTAGAACAGAAAATTTGACTATATAAATACACTCCTTCACCAAGTTAATCACTCATTATTGAAAGATAATTTCATTGAGGAATCTAATTCAAAATTCCCAATTGAATCTATCGTATGATTTGGATATATCTAATTTGAATATCATACCTGAGGTTTTACTTTTGGAGATTAACTAAATTATTTCATAGGTGGTGATGGCTGCATCAAGAATTTACCTACCTGGAATAAATCCTTTCTAGCTGAGGGTAATGAGTTTGTCCAATAGAGGTTGAAGTCTGAAGACCAAAATCTTAGTGAAAATTTTGTACAACATATTATAATGGCTAATTGGTCTGAAGTCCAACATGGAAAAGGCATCCATCTTCTTCAGAACCAGGGCTATAAAATTAATGTTCAACTACCTCAAGAGTTTACCTATCCAAAATAAATATTTGGCTGCAATCATGAAATCTTTCCTAATAACATCCAAGAATGTTTGAGAGAAAGCTAGGGGGAACCCATATGAGCCTGGAGCTTTGAAAGCTCCCATTGAGAAGACATCATCCCTAACTTCCTCTTCCATAATTAGTTTTGTCAATAGGCTATTATCATCATCAGATAAAATGGTGGGGATGGCATCCAAAAGGAACTCATTATCTCCCTGTGGGATGTTGACCTGTTGTGCTTCCAAAAGGTTCTCAAAGTAATTCGAAGCCACCTTCCCTATTTCCTCATCCTCTTCTATCACATCCTCATTCTCATTAAAGAGATTACTTATAGAGTTTCTCTTTCTATGTCTTAGTGTGGATGGATTGAAGAAGGATGTGTTCCTATCCCCGTCTTTAAACCATTGAATCTTGGATTTTGTTTGTAATAAACCTCTTCCTCTTTCAAGGTTAACACCAAATATTTTGAGAGGGAGTTTTTCAATGTCTATAGCTCTTCTGACAAGTCCCCTTGCTCCATCCTGGTTCAAACTTATAGCAATTGTTCTTTTATGTTTCTCTTCCTTACTAGAACATTACCAAAAGTGTATTTATTCCATCCCTTAGCTTTGTTCCTTACATTGGCTAGTTTTTGGGCTAGTCTATACATAGTCGAATCTTGAATAGATATGTTCCACCATTCAACCAAGTAGCCTTTGAATTTTGGGTAGAGCATCCACATCATTTCAAATTTAATGGGAAGGGTCCTTTGGACTTCCTTTTTTGTTAGTTTAACATTAAGGGGTTATGGTTAGAGCCAATTGTAGGAAGAGCAACTAGATGCATAAGATTGGCTATGGTCCAATTGGAGGATATTAAAAAGATATTAAACTTTACCTGAATAAGATTACTCCCTTATGTTCTATTGGACCAGTTAAAAGATTGGCCCTATAGATCAACATCCATTAGGCTAGTATTGGGAAGAAAGTCTAAAAAATCTACCATGCTATCAGAGTGGTCTATTAGACCCCCCATTTTTATAGATGAATAGAGTAGGGTATTTAGGTCCCCTGCTACCATCCATTTAGTTCCCCTATAACTTTTTATCTTTACCGAGAGGTTATCTCAGACTTCTTTTCTCCCACTATGAGTATTCAAGGTGTAGACATTGACTAAAGTCCACTGAATATAACTACATTGGAATGGAATTTTGATAAAATACCTAGAATAGGCTACCACCCTTCCTTGAAAGTTTTGGCTCCATAGTGTGGTAATACCTCTCGAAGCTCCTTGAGCTTCACTGATGGCATAGTTGGCATTAGGCTAAATATTTCTCACAACCACCTTGAAATTCTCCTCAGACATATTAAATTCTTGAAGTAATATAATATCTACTTTATTGTGTAAAATGCAATTATTACCAAGTAGTTTCTTGTGAGGGTTCTTAAGCCCTCTAATATTCCAAGAAAATATCTTCATTTTTTAGTTTTTCTAGGGGGGACCATCAAGGTGGTCCATTTACCCCTAAAAATATCTTTTTCCATCTCTCTCTACCTTTTCTGCATGAGTAAAGGTCTACCCCTACTATTGTCCCCCCCACATCTGTTGTCTTTCTACTATTACCCTTGCCTTTTTTCTTTGTAGTGGACCAATTCTCCAATTCCTCTGCATTCTTGCTAGTTCTTGCACCTAGGGATAGGGAGACACTTTTATGTGAAGGGATTGATTCCAAGTTGAAGTCTCCCTTTTTTGATTATAAGTTATGTATATCTACTATAGTTTTCACTATATTCATCTCAGTCAAAGGAGTTCTTGAAAGCTAGACTAGTTCACCCTCCTCCCTTTCTTCATGTCCACTACTCAAATCTTTTGGCTAGTTGTAAATATTTGAATGGATTTTTACTTTGAATACATAAACTAATATGAATTTTAAAAATAAATTAAGATTTAAATTACCTTTTACTTGATTACATAGATCATAGCCCTACTAACATGAACTTTTTAAAAAGATTAGGTGACTTATTTTTGTGAATCTTTAAAAAAAGATTTAAGTGACTTTTAATATTAATATCTTTTATAAAAATTGATTTTTCATATCATTTATTTTTATTGTAATAAAATAATTTAAATAATTAATTATTTAAATTTAAAAATAATATATTATAATATTAAAAAAACACATATTTTTTTATATTAATAATTTTAATTAGTTTTTATATTAAATTAATATAAACTTTTAAAAAAAAATTAAGTGATATACTTTGGTGAACTTTGGAAAAGGAAAGGAGGGCAGACATTAAAAAAGCAAACCAAAAAAATGATTTTTCATATGTGCCTTTTTATGATAAATAATTCATCCTAAATTCAATGCATGGGAAATTGAAAAAGGCTTGAATAATAGCCTCACTTTATAAGCTAAATTAAAATATGATCAGATGAATTTAATGTGGTATAAATTCTCTTAAGAGATAGGTGACCTTAGCATACAAAGAATGAGGATATTTACTTGCACATCATCTTGTACTTAATATGCTTTTGATTTTTTTTTTCCCAAGAAAATAAGTGGACCGTGATTAGAACATCTAACAACCAATTTCAATTAAATATTTATATATGTTTTTGATTAGAACATCAATTAAATATTTATATATGTTTTTGATTAGAACATTTTTTTAAGTCGCAAGGATAGTTGGAAGGGGTTTAATGGTGTTATTATTATTTTTTTGGGGGTTAAAGTTTTTATTTTTTAATGTTAATTTTTTCTTGATGGTTGATTATGAAAATTTTAAGTTACTTTTTTAAATTATTAATATAATATATGGTGTTATAGACTGTTGGTACCTTTTTACAGAAAAAATAACGTATATTGGAGGTAAAATTGTTGAAGGTGAAAACACACTCTCTTATTTGTACTTATTTTTAATGGATTCTAGAAGATTTTTTTTTTAATATGTAGGTGACAGAGAATTCTGATTTGTGGTTAAGCTTTTTTAGTGGGTGATTTGTTGGTCTTGGCTTTGGGTGATGAATTGTATCGCACCCGTCTTTGGAGTTTTTTCGATGAATCTTTGTTGACTTTTCTATTTTTTGTCGAGGTTTGGTTGAAGACTTGTGGCTTCATCTTCTTTTCTCTGCTTATGTTCTTCTATTCTTTTGACTTTCCTTAATTTCTTGTGTTTCCTCTTTTTTGGTGTACTTCTCTTTTAAGAGGTGGTGTTTTTTGTATTTGTTATTTTTCCCTTTTCATTCTCTTTTGTTGCACAGAATGAGCCTCCAATTATATTCCATACTAATTCATATTTCCAATAAAAAATATTTTACCTTATCAAATAATAAAAATATAATATATATTATTTATTAAATTGAAAATAATCTCATTTAAATATATGATAGAAAATTAAATATTAAATTATATACTATTATATTTAAAATTATAAATAAATTAACAAAAATTTATGTTAATATAGTTTTTAATTTAATTATGATCTTTAAATAATATTATTTTTCATTTAATTTATTATATAATTAAAATCATTCAAAATATTTTATTAAAAAAATTAAAATATATTTGATATGAGATTTTTAGAAAATACATAATCAATGTAATTAAGAAAAACTTTAAAAAAGTATGAAGTTTAATTTCAGATAATATAAATATATATCATATATTCTCTTCATAAATATGATATATGTTTCATATATATATATATATATATATATATATATATATATATATATATATATAATAAAAATTGAATAAAAAATAAATATTATGATCATATAACATCACATTTAACAAAGAAAAATAGTACACAAATCAAATTTAAAGATATGCATGAAAAAATATTATTTAGTTATAATATGTTATTTATGTTGTTTGGGTGATATGCAATTCTACTATCTCTTTTGATATTGTTTAGGCTTAACATTTTAGGTATATTGTTTGGATTATATACAACTTTATTTTATCCTTTTTGTTGGTGGTCCACTAAACTTGGAGCTAGATTTTCTATTTTCTTTTTTATAAAAAATATATTTTAAGAACATAATTAAATATATATAATTGATAAATATTACTAACAATTTTATTTAATATATAAATTTTAAATTCTTTTTTATATGATTTTTACAATCGTAAATTTTTTGACCCAAATTAATGTAAATAAATTTATATTTGAAGTAAAGGTTAAAGCTCTTATAAAAAACTCTATTTTAATTATTAGATTTGAAGTGATATCATATTATATATATAAAGTATAAAGCATTAGGATTAAAAATTAAAATTACCAATTGACATATTATTTGAATGAGTATTGATAAACTCACATAAAAATAGTGAAGTTACATATTTAATATTTTACAGTTTATAAAATATTAAAAAGAGTTTTTAGTTAAATGGTGTTGTTGAGTTCGTACACATTATATATAAATTTGTGTGTACTTAGTTAGTATTATTTATATTATATTATATTTTTACTACTTAGAGTTAGTGAAAAATTAAGTCATGAGTTAGTCTTAGATTTCTTTACGATTGAATACAAATGGAAAAAAAACCCTAAAGATTTTGTTATTTTAAACTATCAATTTAATGTAAGAGATAGCCATCATTGTATGATATTTCTTTTTTATAGTCATATTTACAACTACAATATGCCCTTGCAGAAACATGCATTATCATTTTTTTCATTAATCAACATTTCATTCTATACTTTTTGTAGTTTTTTTTTTTTGTTATTTAGAATGTTAAAAACATGTTATTAGAGCTTCAATTGATTTTTTTTCTTTGTAGATGATGCCAAAATGCTGATGGGATTTTACCTAAGAAAAAACTCAAAATTTGTTTTTGATTGTATAAGCAGGAAAAGAGGATCCTGGGCCCTTTACAAAGCTGCCCCACATGCACAAAAAGCCTCCAACAAGGTAGAAATAGCACACTAATAGCACATACACAACACTAACAGAAAACAAGAATGAAAAACTAGGCAAACACATAGAGCTAGTAGAATAACTATGGACTATCAGTAGTCCCATATTTGGCAATGAACTCAATGATTTATTTATAGTCACCAAGACTATTCTCACCCATATCCCTTAATTTGTTGTCAAAATCCTTAACTGTAGCAAACACAACAACCATATGATGAAGAGAATTGGTAGCAAATTCAACCATTATTCTTCATTTTTTGTACATTTTATCCATTTTGGCCTTGATTTTCGTAACTTTCTCTACCATCTTGACACACAGTGAGAAACTATATTTCTTTTCCTGGCCACATACCTCAACAACATCCTCCTCAAGCTCATTCAAGTAGGGCTCATTCATTTCAGGAAAATGGCTAGTTCCATCAACCTCTTGCTCTAACTCAGAATGGGTCCTATCTTCACCAATCTCAAAAGTGTCTTCAGAAAAATTAGAGTCATCAGTGATGGCAATGCCTTGAGGGTTTAGGGATGGGATTATAGTAATATGATTAGAATTACAAACACCCACACTACCCCTAGCCTCAATTTCAACTAGGTTAGGACCCAGAGCCACATCTTTCCTTGACTCCCCAGCTCCCTTAGTATCTTCCTTTGTAGATTTAGCCTTTTTGGATTAAATGTTGCCTTCTTCCTCAATAACCTTTTGGCCCCTTTTAGTAGACCCTTTCACAATCCTCTGACTGGGTGTCCTAATATTACCACAGGGTGACATATGGGAACAATCCTTGGAATCAAGGGGGGTCCCAATAGGGGTGCTACAGTCTTCAATTATGGGTCCCTCCAATAATGTTTTAGGGGAGGCTTTAGGGGTCCCAACAAATTTTTTACCCTTACCTTTAATAGCAAGAGAAGGGTGAGATGGGAAGCCTTACAACATGCTAACTTTAATTTTTTTCGGGGGGCACAAGGACAGATGAAAGTGGTATAATCTCAAGATAAGACCTTGGTGGATGGGAATGAGAGGTAAGTTAGGATTTTTGACCTAGATTTCTTTGGTCAACTTAATGGAATTCTCCAACAAAGACAATAGGAAAAATGGGAAACTAATTTCCATCCTATTCTTGAAATGGTTGAGTAAAGCAAAGTGATAGTGGTAAAATACCTTGAATCTACCTTCTAGAGTGAAGAACTTCATTATCATGAGGCAAATTTTGCCCCATGATGCTGGCAGCTTTTCTCTTCCAAATCCCCCATTGAGCTTCAAAGTAGCCTCACCTTTCATGAAGAAAATCCCCATGTTTTCCAAGTTTGAAATCCTGTTGTGTCGAATAATTTTTTTCCCTTTGATGGGGAGCCCCGTGGCTTGCCCTATCACCTCTTTAAAGACTTCAAAATTGATACCCCAAATGGACTTGTTTAGATTTCTCCTCCCAAGACTCTATAAACTATTGAGATAGATTCTCATTATGGCCAAACATCCCATTGATGAAAGAAGCCACCTCTCCCTCCTAGATAATATGCCTAACCATAGGGTCTTGTCAAAATTCCTCCACAAAGGTTGGCTCAAGATTGAAAATATCACCACCCATATTCAAAACTAGAGAGATACAAAGGCCACGATAATGTTTAAGGTAGAGAGCAATTAAATGCCTTATAATATAACCAATGAGATTAATAAGTCCTTTCAGGCCTATCAAGTATAGCAAGAATACTGAGCTCATCATATTAAAATAATTTTTTAAATCTGCATAACCTTTCCCATGTTGAAACTTAGCCTTAGTACTGACCCACATCTTCTCCCTTACGCAATAATCACTAGAGATGGGTCGAGTTAAGAAATAATTACCCTTGATCCATCTTAGCCTATCAACATCCCCTTTTATACCCATCATTTATCATCTCATCTTCCTCCCTGTCTAACTTCTCATCATATTAGTCTACCTATCTATCACCCACTTCTTCCATTTCATTAAAGTCCAGTCAGCTACCCAGTCAGTGTGACTTTGCTTCCTCTGCTTCCAAGTGAGCCAATTTTTAGGCCAAATCTTTCTCCCACCTTTCAAAATCCACATGGGTATATTTATGTGTTTACTTACCATATCCATGTGTTTTTTACTCACATTCTCATGCCTATTATAAAGTTTCAAAGTATTTCTAATTGCTAAGTTTTGGGCTTGGAATTCATCGATTCTATAATCCATAGGTATTTTATCACCTTTCAAGGGGAAGTACTCACCTACACTCAAACTAAGTATGTAGATGATGAGGATCCCACACCACTTAATCCATATTTATTCTTTGATCTTTGTTTAAAAGGATTTAGATTTCACTTGGTAGATTAGATAGGGTTCTCCAGCACCGCCAACCATTACTATTACTTCCTAAATTTTCCATAGCATCTACAACTGCATTTCCCTCCTTATAAATATGGGAGAATTTTTACCCTTCCATAGCATTAAGAAGCAATCAAATGTCTCCTACTATATCCACCAATTTCTAACCTATATCTACTAATCCAAGTGTAGCATTGACAATTAATTATGAATCTCCTTCAACATGAAGTTTTTAAAAATATCAAGTTCAATTTCCTAAAACATAGCTAGGGCCTTCACCTCATTATTGCATTTAATGAAAATTCCCCTAGTGTATGCCATCATAAACATTTCAGAGTCTGATCTAATAATTTCTCCTCCACTAGCCACCCCTAGATTCCATTTAACCACTTCATCAAAGTTTAACTTAAACCATCCTTCTTGAGGCAAGGTTCATTTGTTATTAGCCCTAACTATCTTTTTATAATTATCTATTTGATAAATGCTTGGGCTTATTGTCCATTGTTCCAATATTCTTTGTTATTCTAGACCTAGAGGGCTCTCGATAGCTTTGAATTTATTATTATTAATATTCTTCACTAGTAGTTTAGTGAATATTTGAAACACCTTCAATGGGGTTTTATATTTTTCCCTGAAAATTATATTGTTGCATTCTTTCCATATGTTCCACATAAGGTGAGAGGGAATTTTAATCCATAATTCCTTTCCTATTGGAAATATGAATGGGGGTCTCCAATCTCTAACCAGGTTCACCAACATGCCATTAAAAACACAACTCAAGTTATGTCTTTGCATAATAAAGCTCCAAATCTCCAAAGCAAAGTTGCAGTGCATAATAAGGTGAGTGGTCATTTCTTCCTTCTCCCCAAAGAGAATACATCTATTTGGAATTTGAAAGCCTCTCTTCTTTAAATTATCTAGAGTTAGAATTTTATTATGTATGAATATCCACCAAAAGAAATTGATCTTTGGTAGAAGTTTTGGATGCCAAAATTTCCTCCATAGATTTTCCTCACCATTATCTAATAGAAATTCATAGGCACTTTTAACAATGTAAAATCCCTTCTCATTATTATCCCAGATTATTTGATCTTGTTTGGGAAAAAGAGAGAGCCTAAATTTAGCTAAATCCTCTTGTAGTTGAAGGGCAATCTCTTTAATCTCCTCTTGATCAGGGACACATTCTATGATGCTTTTCCAATTCATGTTATCCCCATTTCTATTAATGTAGTTAGCTACTATGTCTCCAAAAAAACTACATGATCTATCCATAATTATACCATAATTCAAGTCTTTAAGGGGTAGATCCTTTAACCATCTGTCTTCCCAAAATCTAACATTGTTTCCATCCCCAATATTATATCTAATACCTCTATAAAGGAGCCCATGGGTTTTGAGAGTCCCACTCTAGATTATAGATCCTTTAGGAAGACCCTATTCTATTAGTATCATGCTACCAGTATCCCCATTGAGATACTTAGCTACCATGATGTCACCCTAGTCCTTGTTCCATTAAATCAGGTTCCACCCTATCTTTGCCATGAGGGCTTTGTTCATGATATGTAGCCTCCTTAAACAGAGACCTCCTTGATATTTGGGAGTACAAACCTTTTCCCATCCAACTAGTGTAATACTCTTATTTTCATCTACTCATGACCATATGAATTTTCTTGAGGACTCTAATTAAAAATTCCCAATTGAATCTATCGTATGATCTAGAGATATCTAATTTGAATATCATACCCAAAGTTTTACTTTTGGAGATTAACTGAATGATTTCATAGGTGGTGATGGTTGCATCAAGAATTTACCTACCTGGAATAAATCCTTTCTGGCTGAGGGTAATGAGTTTGTCCAATAGAGGTTGAAGCCTGAAGACCAAAATCTTAGTGAAAATTTTGTACACCATATTACAGAGGCTGATTGGTCTAAAATCCAACAAGGAAAAGGCATCCATCTTCTTCAGATCTAGGGTTATAAAAGTAATGTTCAACTACCTCAAGAGTCTACCTATCCAAAATAAATCTTTGGCGGCAATCATGAAATCTTTCCTAATAACATCCAAGAATGTTTGGAAGAAAGCTGGGGGGAACCCATCTAAGCTTGGAGCTTTGAAATCTCCCATTAAGAAGACAACATCCCTAACTTCCTCTTCCATAATTGGTTTAGTCAATAGGCTATTATCATCATCAAATAAAATGGTGCGGATGGCTACCAAAAGGAACTCATTATCTCCCTGTGGGATGTTGACCTGTTGTGCTTCCAAAAGGTTCTCAAAGTAATTAGAAGCCACCTTCCCTATTTCCTCATCCTCTTCTACCACATACTCATTATCATTAAAGAGATTACTTATAGAGTTTCTCTTTCTATGTCTTAGTGTGGATGGATTGAAGAAGGATGTGTTCCTATCCCCATCTTTCAACCATTGAATCTTGGATTTTGTTTGTAATAAACATCTTCTTCTTTCAAGGTTAACACCTAATATTTTGAGAGGGAGTTTTTTAATGTCTATATCTCTTTCGACAAGTCCCCCTGCTCCATCCTGGTTCAATGTTCTAGCAGTTGTTCTTTTATGTTTCTGTTCCTTACTAGAACATTACCAAAAGTGTATTTATTCCATCCCTTAACTTTGTTCCTTACATTGGCTAGTTTTTGGGCTAGTCTATACATAGTCGAATCTTGAATAGATATGTTCCACCATTCAACCAAGTATCCTTTGAATTTTGGGTAGATCATCCACATCATTTCAAATTTAATGGGAAGGGGCCTTTGGACTTCCTTTTTTGTTATTTTAACATTAAAGGGTTATGGTTAGAGCCAACTATAGGAAGAGCAACTAGATGAATAAGATTGGCTATGGTCCAACTGGAGGATATTAAAAATATATTAAACTTTACCTGAATAAGATTACTCCCTTATGTTCTATTGGACCAGTTAAAAGATTGGCCCTATAGATCAACATCCATTAGGCCAGTATTGGGAATAAAGTCTAAAAAATATTCCATGCTATCAGAGTGGTCTGTTAGACCCCCCATTTTTATATATGAATAGAGTAGGGTATTTAGGTCCCCTGCCACCATCCATTTAGTTCCCCTATAATTTTTTATCTTTACCGAGAGGTTATCTCAGACTTATTTCCTCCCACTATGAGTATTCAAGGTGTAGACATTGACTAAAGTCCACTGAATATAACTACATTGGAATGAAATTTTGATAAAATACATCAAATAGGCTACCACCCTACCTTGAAAGTTTTGGCTCCATAGTGTGGCAATACCTCTCGAAGCTCCTTGAGCTTCACTGATGGCATAGTTGGCATTAGGATAAATATTTCTCACCACCAGATTGAAATTCTCCTCAGACATATTGAATTCTTGAAGTAATATAATATCTACTTTATTGTCTAAAATGCAAATCTTAACAAGTAGTTTCTTGTGAGGCTTCTTAAGCCCTCTAATATTCCAAGAAAATATCTTCATTTTTTAGTTTTCCTAGGGGGGAGCATCAAGGTGGTCCTTTTACCCCTAAAAATATCTTTTTCCATCTCTCTCTACATTTTCTGCATGAGTAAAGGTCTACCCCTACTATTGTCCTACCCACATCTGTTGTCTTTCTACTATTACCCTTGCCTTTTTTCTTTGTAGTGGACCAATTCTCCAATTCCTCTACATTCTTGCTAGTTCTTGCACTTGGGGAGAGGGAGACACTTTTATGTAAAGGGATTGATTCCAAGTTGAAGTCTCCCTTTTTTGATTCTAGGTTATGTATATCTACTATAGTTTTCACTATATTCATCTCAATAGAAGGAGTTCTTGAAGGCTGGACTAGCTCACCCTCCTCCCTTTCTTCATGTCCACTACTCAAATATTTTGGCTAGTTGTAAATATTTGAATGGATTTTTACTTTGAATACATAAACTAATATGAATTTTAAAAATAAATTAAGATTTCAATTACCTTTTACTTGATTACATATATCATAGCCCTACTAACATGAACTTTTAAAAAGGATTAGGTGACTTATTTTTGTGAATCTTTAAAAAAAGATTTAGGTGAATTTTAATATTAATATGTTTTATAAAGATTGATTTTTCATATCATTTATCTTTATTGTAATAAAATAATTTAAATATAATTTTTTAAATTTAAAAATAATATATTATAAAATTAAAAAAACACATATTTTTTTATATTAATAATTTTAATTTGTTTTTATATTAAATTTTTTATCAAAACTTTTTATTGGGAAAAGAAAGGTTATGACCCTATTAATATAAACTTTAAAAAAATGATTTAAATTAATATAAACTTTAAAAAAAATATTTAAGTGATCTACTTTGGTGAAGTTTGGAAAAGGAAAGGAGGGTAGACTTTAAAAAAGCAAACCAAAAAAATGATTTTTCATATGTTCCTTTTTATGATAAATCATTCATCCTAAATTCAATGCATGGGAAATTGAAAAAGGCTTGAATAATAGCCTCAATTTATAAGCTAAATTAAAATATGATCAGATGAATTTAATTTGGTATACAATCTCTTAAGAGATAGGTGACCTTAGCATACAAAGAATGAGGATATTTACTTGCACATCATCTTGTACTTAATATGCTTTTGATTTTTTTTGTCCCAAGAAAATAAGTGGACCGTGATTAGAACAACATCCACTCTGTCCAAAACAATATAGAAAACCATAGCCACAAAAGTAACTAGTTAAAAACAAAGAGCAAAACTCTAGAGCACAACCTACATTATGCACTATAGATAATAATAACAAGGCACCACTATAGTTTGATTCAGACTAGAATAGCCCATATGTCATATTATTAGCCCTACTATATCTGAGGTTTATCACATTGCCTTATACTCATCAAAAATATCCACATCTCTTATATAAACAACAACATCAGTCCTTTTGTAATAATCATCACATCCATTGACACAAAGATATTGCTTATTATGGACTCAGGGATTGCATTAATAATGTGTTGATAATGGCATCATAGCATTCACATAAGGGCATCGAGTTCTCCTCCATCATGGACTCCTAGACCTCAATCCTCCATAGCTGAGTTATACTAGGACATTCCTTCACTAGAATCATCGGCTACTCATCTTGAGTGTAATGTACCTTCTATAATAGAGCCTCATAGGATATCTCCTATCCCAGCTACTTGAAGGTTTTGAGACTAGTAAAATAAGAGCATATTACATATAATAGTGTAGTCCATGGAGTACATAATATAGTTCCATATACATATCCAACACAGTCACAAGTACTGCAATAGAGTACTACTCTAAATATATATTCACTAGAATCATGTTTTCAAGGTCCTTTCTCACATAAAAACCTATTACAACTAAGATTAGATGAAACCACATCATAGAGTACCACTCCAGACATATATTCACTATGGCCAAATTATTAGGGACCTATTTAATGTAATAACCTACTATGATTGAGATTAGATGAGCCCCCATCATAGGTTACAGTTCCATCTCAATCTATTGCTTAGTCATACACATCATAGTAGAGGCCATAAGATGTTATTTCATGTAGCAATCCACTATGATTGTAGATAGATGAGCCTCCTTCATAGCACATAGTTTTAGTTTTGTATCCATTGAGATTGCATCTTATAGAGTCTCTATGCATAGCTACAAGTAGTGCATAATATATAGTATCAGATATAGTGCATGTTCCTACATAGAATGAGAAATATGGGCACTTGTTCAGTTGGCCATCAGGGTTCAGATAGTGATACAACATATAGTCATACTAGTATTAGTTTATAGTTTCACTTCACAGAGCAATGATGGAGCCAAAGGACTAACTAGCTTTTGTATTCTTTTGCCACCTACTCAAAGGGATTAGACACATAGTAAAAACATAGATTAACACATGCATGATTACATAGCTTCACTTAGTGGGTGATGATGGAGCCAAAGGACTAGGCCTTGTATTCTTGAGCCACTTTCGGGGAGTTGAGCACAACATAATACACACAAAGTAACCTCTTACATGCCCTTCTACTAATAACTAACATTACTATTTCTAAATAACCATCCCTAGCCAAAAAAAATTATTCAAATCTTGGTCTTACCATCATCCCATTTTATTAATGTTAAACCAACTCACTTTACCAAATTAATTTACAAATTATAAAACAAATAAATTTCTTTACTTATATATAATTCGAAATCAAAACTAGCTTCACACTCAAATAATTAAATCACATCCCAAAAAACATTTTACCAAACATATGAAACCTCAAACATCAATTCCAAATCAACTATTTGCAACAAATATAACAATATACTTCAAATCCCATAACACAATACACATGAGTCACAATCAAAACAAGTATCCATATATATAACAAAATTTTTAATAGATATAAATTGGTATTAAACACAATCAATCATGAATGGGAATCAACCGATTACTCTTAGTCTCACTCTCTCCTCCAGTATTAGTCCCATAATCCAACCTAACATTGGATGACCCCACACCTCTTTGAGTTGTCATATGCCTCTTACGATGACTCTCTCACTTTAATAGCTGACCATGCTCCTCATGCAAGTCTACATATTACCTTTGAATATATATGTACTCATCCATAATCCTCATACTCACCAATCCAAAATCAAGTGAGGGCATCCTATGTCTATCTAGCTTAGCCCTTAGTTCATCTCTCTCCCATTACCCTAACATATGCAATTATTGCTATAAAAACCCTAACAAACAAATGAGCATGAACACTAGCTATAACTATCACTTGATCTATCAAAACTTCTTCCAATAAATCATTAGGTATATTCCATGTGAGCTCTTAGATTTTCAACTCAATGATGGTCTCCCAGTATTCATTATCTCTACTTCCTACCCTAGCTCTTGCTTCATCCTGAGCACCTCTCACTCCACCTTCACACAAAGTATGGCACTATGTTAACTATATACTTTAAAATAAAAATAAAAAGAAAAAAATTATACATAATTTAAATGAAATTGTTGCTTACCTCCCATCATCTAGATCAGTTAAGGATCATCATACTCTAAATCATCCCCTCCATCAACAAGATATAATAGAGCCCATTGATGCCTAGTTGACCACGTATTATATGCATTTGTATATCCAACATCATCCACATTAAGAATATCTATAGCTTTTTCCTACACATCCAAAGTTAATGGTGTTAGCTCATGCTCAATAAGCCTCACATGAGCTTCTACCCTCATTGGTGTCCATGCAGTCCTCACCCATACCCATGCTTCTAGGTGTACATCCTGTGGTACCCCAAACTATCTAATCGCATACTCATACTAAAATCATTCATACACTCTAACACAATGGTCATGTATCCAATAGCTAACCCTCATATACCACAACTACACTCTATCCTTGGTCGACCTAGGAAATCCTCTATAGGGCCTCCATATGATATCATGAGACACCAATATATTTAAAAATAATATATAATGATCCATCCCAAGAGATTATATAGCTAATATACTCATCTACTACTCTCCAAATGGTTGTGGAGGTGCCCATTCTACCCTAGGTAATCTAATCAATCGCACAATTGCTATGTGTTCATAAGCTCAATAATGCAATAAGGTTGTTGCACTCACACCACCACTAAAGGCATCCTATGTAAGCTTGTAAATATCCATATATAGGTGGGAAATCATATTCTCAACCCATGAGAACATAATGCCATATACCTCCACACTATGCATAATCATATGCATCCTATATTTAATCAACACTCCACTCCCATCCACAATAATAAATGAGGCTAACCACATGGATAACCACTTCTATAGGCACAAAACACTAGAATGTACTATAAATAATAGTATCACATCACTATCACTACCTCTCTGATGTATATTTGAGGGCACACTAGTAAAATAGAAGGATGCATGATCAATAACATCATCACCCATGTCATCCCGCAATGTCACATGCCATCCACTAACTAGTAAATGCAAAATGTGATACACATCCTCTAGATTCATAATAATCTCCCCTATAGGAATCCAAAAATTAAATATATCTACATTCCATCTCTCACATAAGGTAGTAATCAGATACCTATCTCACTGCACTATGCTTAGGTCACACACATGACCAAGCCTTGCCCTATCTGTGACATCTCTCTCATCAATAAACAAAGGTAATAATCTCAATGTCTCCAACACCTAGACTCTATGGAACTCTCTCATCCACACCTCACCCTACATCATTATAAACAACATATATATTAGTTAACCATACCAAGTAAACATCCAAGCAATATCACAAGGAATAAATCAAAAGCTCAGAAAATTAGGCCTAGTTGATAATAATATTGTAGAAAGGATATTAGCATTGGATAAGAGCACTAGAACCTTTATAGTAGTGTTAAACCTTGGATAGGAGTGTTATAACCATAAAAAAAATCCTATAACACTTTGAATATCTCAAAAACACCAAAAATAGGCTTCAAAATAGACAAAAATAAAGCATTTTAGCTCCTTACCAGGGTAACATCATCACTAGCCTAAACCTAAGCTGCCAATTATTTAAACTAGGCTAGGATAGGTGATCATATCCTTGGCATAACTCTCACTCTAGAGCTCCAAATCTCAAACTAGCCAATACACAAATGAATCAAGGATCAATCCAATTTCCTATATTACTTAGTTTTCTCAATCAAAACAAAATACTATTTTTCCCATAACTTAAACCCTATAACTCTATTTTTCAAACCATTTTCTTTCACAAAATCATGACAATGATACCTTCAACATCACTCAAAATTTAATCTATTACTACCTCATTTGACTACTATAACATAAGCATCTCTATATTCTTTTTATACTCTGACACACACCTTGGGCCTCACCAATCAAAACTTATTCTACTTTCAACAACTTAGTCTAATCAATCAAATAACCTCTTAAGTTATTCACAATCAGATAACCTTATTTCTACTTATGCCACCAGTCATCACTTTTGGCTCAACCTCACCTATCACAAATTTTGTCCCTCTCCCCAAAAGGGGGGCATCATTCCTACTATTCCTATTCCTATACTTACCTAACATGCCCATCCACTCTCATAGGTAGATACACCATGGTTCTTAAACATCTAGTAGTTAGATTAATAGATTTAGCTTAGGCTGGTCAAAATATATAGTGATTTAGATTACATGGGTCACTCCACATTACTCATAACATTCATAGGGATATACTTTTAGTTTATAGATACACAACTATTCAGATACATTAGTTTAGATCATATGGATCCATGGTGATTTTAGTTTATAGATACATAGACTATTCAAATATAGTGGTTTATATCATATAGATTCATAGTGATTTTGATACATACTTAGATACCAAATTTTGGGGCATATACATACTACATGTCTCACACATACAGCTTCATATAGCATGACATAGTTATAGAATCAGATACTAGACTACAGGCATAGTGCATAGCATAGTGTTTTGGTCTCTAATTTTACACATGAGGCATGACAAGATATATCATTTCACATGTGGTTATATAGATTACTATATTATATAGATGCATCACTCACATATCAAATTTGGGGGTATGGCACAGATGTTCATGTTCTTCGTCACTTAGGGTTATACAAATCAAATGGCAAGAAATATCATTCTCTTCTTGTATATTGACCAAAGTTTTAGATTACACCTAGTTTTACCTAGGTTGTCACTAGGTTGGACCATATGGCCATCTATAATGGTTGGTCCATTACATTACCCAAACCCAGGCTACATGAATTTGTGTAGGACAAAGGATAGATATTGGTTTTGGGCCTCTGAGCATTTCTTAGTTCTAGTTCAAATATTTAGAGTAGGGGAATGACAATTTTTTGTCTTCATAACATAAAAATATAATACACACATTCCAAATCACATGATTTTATGTTAGATTGAGGATGTACATTAATTTTGGGCCTCTAAGCATTCATCATTTTTAGTCAAATTTAGTATAGGGGAAAAG
The DNA here is from genome assembly GCA_037957365.1 of Torreya grandis. Classification (NCBI taxonomy): domain Eukaryota; kingdom Viridiplantae; phylum Streptophyta; class Pinopsida; order Cupressales; family Taxaceae; genus Torreya; species Torreya grandis. Next base: position 62,653 of record JARHVA010003344.1, on the reverse strand, counting down.
CATTGCCCTCCTTATCCATATTACATGGATTCCACTTTAAAATTTAGTATAAAGGGCATCTATTTTAAGGATTCTTTATTTCTCTAGGCACTATTCATCTCTCCATCCACTTTCCTAGCTAGGAAGTGAGTTGGACCCTTTTGTAATACATTCATCTCCATCTAGGTAGGTTCAAGTACACATTTTATTTTCTTTCTTTTACTCTAGCACTTCATTTCATTACATCACTAGAATAAAAGGGGGAAAATTTATACACCTTAAATTGGTCAAGCAACCACACATATCATGTATTTTCACATTCCTTTCACAAGAGACTCCAATTAGGGAATATGAGCCTTGTTTATTGTTTTTACTTATCTTGGTCTTGTTTCATGCTTGAGTGACCTTTTTGCTTATTCCTAGTCATCTTAAGCTTTTCAAATGTTCATTCCACCTTAGCCAAGTCATATTTCCTAGACCAGTCCTATCCCCTAGGTCTCGAGCTTGTAGGAAAAGAGTGTCAGAATTAGAATATAACACTGGACCCTAGGTTGTCCATTTCTAGGGCTCTTGTCCAATTGTATTTTTGATTCCTAATGATCAGGTTTCCTTGCTTAATGAGTCCCAAGCCCTTCTTAGCTTTGTCCTTAAGTTTTGTTTGTCTTTATAATATCAACCAAATGTGAACAAAGTTCCCAAATTAAAATAAAAGAGTCTCCTATATAAAGGACTTCACAAGGCATATTATATCTAGCACTTACTACTTTGGCATAGTACATAATTGAAAATCAATCAATAGTATAGCTTAGCATTATACATCACACATAGATTTGCATGTTTGATTAAGGAAGGGTCTAGGTGAAATTTCATTCTTGCATATACCATGCCTATTTATTATGCATGTTCCTTAAGGGAGAAATACATTTGATCTAAGACCCTAGCTTGAGGGTTAATGTAGGTAGTGATCAGGACAAGGGTTCTAAATCGATCAGGACAAGGGTTCTAGATCAAGCGATCATACTTACCCTAACCCAATTTTTCCCCCTTTTAATTTTGATTTATCTATTTTTTCATGTGTGTATATAAACCCAGGGTTTAAATATTGAAATGGATTTACAATGATCTTCATCAATATTCAACATCCAAAATTTCACAGGTAGGCTCACACAAAAACAATAAATAAAACTTAGAAAACCTAGGTCTCTATGAGTAGTTTGGATAATAGTGGTAGAAAAGGACAATAACACTATACCCCAAGGTTTATTGTTTCAATGATCCTATCTTTTCATCAAAATAAAGCCAATTCTAGGTTCTTGACATCTTCCCAATCTTGCATAACAGGTTTTAGCCCTTGAATCATTTAGTTTAGCTTATTTTTCTAGATAAGTTTAATTCTTTCCCTATGAAATTAATTAAATTAAATTTATATAAATATATATTTTACTATATTTAATTGCATTTACCCCTGTACTATAGACCCTTTATTATTTAGGAACTAGACCCTAGTTTCCTAAAAATAATAAATCACTTTACAAAAGTTGTGCAGCATGTGTATGTGTATAAAGATGAAGGCAATTTTTTCAATTATAGCTCAAACTACATGATAATAATTATTTTAATAGGTTGTGAGAAAAACTTATTGAATATATTTTTAGATTGTTCAACTTAAAATGAAACTTAGATATGCATCGAAGACAAGTACTGCTTTACCAATGTTTTAGAACTAATGATATTATTGTTAGTTATGACCAATCTAATTAAATTATGTATTACATACTTTCCCATGCTTTTACTTTTATATTCACTAACCATGCATGTTTATATTCTTGATTGGGTCTAGATAGTTGAAAATTCTACTGAGAACTCACACCATTTATTTTATGTATGATAGGATGTGAACCTACCACTTGGTTGCTTTGTGGGATCTCTGAGTACCTTTTATTTTTATATCTCAAATGTCTTTATGCCATGTGGAGGCTTCTTGCTTATTTTGGGACCTTTTGAAAAGTCATTGTTTATCTCTCACCATTGATCATCTTTTAATCAAGTTAACTTGGTTCCTAGATCTAGTGCTCTCACTCATTGACTCTTGCAAGACTTTGACAATTATCATGTCCTAATTCCTTTAAAAAGACTACCAATCTTACACCATCAAATCAAACATACAAATCAACACTAGCCATCGATTTACCTAGGCCCAATAACCTTTGATTTCAAAATAGATAATTTAGAGCTTAAATTTGACATCTATATGGCCGTCAAAGATGTCTTCAAGACTATCAATGACTTCCACGTGACCATCACAATTTAATCCCCTATTATTTTCTTACTGATCTTGAATTTAACATTCACATGACCATCAAATATGTCCTCATGATTGTTGATGGCATATACGTGACCACCATAAATTTAAGATTATGTCCTTTTATTTTGAGCTTAATTTTGACATTCACATGACCATCAAATGACATCCACATGATCATCACATTAGTTTAACTCCCTACAAGCTGGACATTTGTCATTTCTTGGTTCACTCTGCTCCTGTGAGTATAAACAAAAAAAGGACTTACCATAATACTTTAGGAAACATATATAAAGGACACTACATGAATATTTTAGCCTAAGGTCTTAGTATTAATAAAATAGGATTATGTTCTAGGCTAAAATCTTTAGATTAAGCTCAAAATATAAAAAAATCTCTCTAAGTAGTGGTACCATTTGGCCATTCTGTGACATTTTTGGTTTATTATCATTAGCAGTAGGGTATTGTTTTTGGCCATTTATGCAGGTCATGTATATCATCAAGGAAATTATTTTAGATAAAATTTTCTAAGTAATTATCTTAAAGGGTTTGTCTTATTTTATCAAGTAGAATGTTTCATAAAAATGTCCATAGACTAATTCTATTAGGGGAATTATTTCAGACAAAATGTCTGCAACAATTTCCCCAAAGACCTATTTTGTCGAGTAAAAGTTTTGAAGGGTCTACTTTATAGGATATTTCATCCATGACAAAATTCCCAAATGTTCTACTTCACAAAGGCTGAAGGGTTATTCAAAAGGCTTAAGGGCAAGTCTGTAGGGCAACATGCCTATGACAATTATCTCAAAGGGTAAGTTTCGAAGGGCAAAGGGTCTAGGAAAAAGTCTTGAAAGATAAGTGGCTATTTCAAAAAGGGTTAAAGGGTCATTTCAATAAATCCAAAGGGTAGGTTAAAAAGGTTCTAAGGATTCACTTCATGGGTAAAAATTCCCAAAGGGTCTACTTGGTAAGGTAAAGTTTCAATGGGGAAAAGGTTTGGGACAAAAGTCTCGAAGGGTAGGTTGCACAAATCCCAAATGGTATGTGCCCTTGGGGTCATTATTTCAATAAAATTATATTGGAAATATTGTTATAGGGAATTGTTTTGGGCCTCTTACATCCAACGATAAAAAGTTTGAAGGGTCATTTTCATCGAGCAAAGGGCCCAAGACACAAAGTCTGAAGGAATTGGCTCGTATGGAAAAATGCCTTGGACAAAAGTCCTAAAGGGTAGGGTCAAAGGGCAAAGGTCAAAGGGAAATATCTTGGGATAAAATTCTTGAAGGATAAGTTCAAAAGGGTTAAAGGGAATTATGTATTAGACAAAATGTCCAAAGTTATTGATCAAAGGGATGGTGTCTCATACAAAATGTATGAAGGATTTGGTCAAAGGGTAAAAGGCCCAGAAGAATTCAATTAGCTTAGGGGAATGTTGTATGGAAATTATATCAAACAAAATGTCTAACATAATAAACCTAAAGACCAACTCTTTCAAAACAAAATTTCCAAAGACAAAATCCTATAAAAGATAAGCTAAAAAAATAAAACCTAACAGATAAAAATTACATAAGTCTGATAAAGATAAGCCCAAAAACATAAGCCTAATAGAAAGAATTAGTCTATGAACATAATACCAATCCTATTTTTGCAAAGTAAGAAAAGGTCAATAATCAAATCCTCTCTCAAATTCTAAATAAACATATAGAAGAGGGGTTCTAGATTAAGACCATAGTCTAAAAAACAAAGGTGGGTCCCTATTTCCATAAAGAAAGAGGAGATGTTGGGTACAACAAATGGTGACTTATAGTGGGAATACTCATGAGTATTCAAGAACCCAAAACTTTATTTTTTAATCTTAAATCAATTATGAAGTGTGTCATAGAAGAATACTTAAATCAAAAACATGAAAGAGACTCCTAAGTTAATTCGCACAACATACTTGCCTTTTAATTTATTGGATTTGTGTGTGTCAAAATGTGTAGTTTATTTAACCCCTATTGTGATGAGTTTTTCAAAGGTTTGATGAAGCTATAAGTCTTGTTACAATATATATTAAATCTCAAAAATAAGGGAATCTTGGGCATTGTTCTGCTACCAACCAGGTGTCCATAGCCCCAATAGAGATACCTTGGGTTCCTTTTCCTTCTCTTTCTATTATTTTATTTTAATCATGATGCATGGTAAATTGACCTTATTTCATTATGCAAGCCTTTTAATTTTATTTATATTTTATTTTTATCATGATGCATGGTACATTGACCTTATTTCATAATGTGAGGCTTTTGATTTTCTTTTGCTCTTTTGAATCTATTGGTTCTTTCTTCTTTTGTTTTTCTTTCGTTCTTCTTTTATTTTTAAATGGAAAAGAGAAGAGATAGAACGCCCATGAGATGGTATAATTATAAAACAAATCATTAGTAAAATGTCCCTGCTAGCTATACTTATACCCATAATTATCATTTCCAACATGTATTTAATGTGATAAGTGCATTTGACCCAATAAAATAAGAAAAAACTTTCTAAATTTGTATGAATTACTCTAAGAAAAAAATCCACATGCTTGGTAAAATTATTCAATTATGACACCATTTATAATAATCCATGATTACCTACCTTCATCTTAAAGAGTCAAAAAACACAAAAATACACCTAATTTATAAACTAGTCCCTAAGTGTCAAGATTTTAATTTTCCCTTTCTTGAAAGTCATCAACTCTGTTGGTTTGGATTTTTTTATCTTAGTTATAATCGGAGTAAACAAAATTATTATCATCACAAAAATCAACAACAACTAATATAAGAAATCAAGGAAATTTGATCTAGAAAACATGAAATCTAATCTATGAAGAAAAAATAATAAAAGTAGGAAATATTAATTTAAAAAGTAGGAAACTAGTCTATAAAAGCAAGATATATAATCTATGAAATTAAGGAACTAATCTAAGAAAGCATGAAGTATAATCTAATCCTACAGCTACATTCATATGTCCTTTATCAATAAATGATATCTATAGATGACATAGCCCTAAAGTAGTGCTTCAGGAACTATCCATTGACTAGATATGTAAGCTCATTGCCTTAGAGGTCCTTCAGAAGAAATGCATTATTGCCAATGATCTTTGAAATTTGGTATGGCCAAATCCATATTTGGGAGAACTTATCATGTTATCCTTTCTTCTCATGGGTTTTATCTCAAAGTAGCACTAGATCCAAAATCCTAAATGCTTTGACCTTTTCTCTTTTATCAAACCACCTCTTAACCATGTGCTGGTGTTTGATAAATGCATGTAAGGCCTCAGTATTTGAATCTTTCATTTCTATTATGTCCAAAAATCTTGATTCTACTTTATCACTCAATTCTATATAGTCCTACATGAATTGATAAGTGGTTAACTTCAACATAATTATGAATATAGACTTTCATCCATACACCAATAGATAGGGTGAAGCTTTAAGGGCTTGCTTGTGTCTAGTCCATTCTACCCAAAGAGCATACTTTAATAAATTATGCTAGTCCTTAGCTTATTTCCAGTTGATTTCTTGATTGTATCAATCATATTCTTATTTTTGATTATACTAATCCATTTCCCTAAGGGTAATAGTTAGAAGCTAACTTGATAATGATCTAGTTATCGTGTGCTCACTCAATAAATTTTGTTGATATAAAATCCAGTCCATTATCATAAACCAAATAAATGGGCATGCCAAATCTAGTTGTTATGTGTTCCTCCAAGAAGTGGATCACATCTTTTGCTCTATAGTTCTTTGCGGCTATGGCCTTGATCTATCTAATGTAATAATTAGTAGCAGTAACCATGAATTTATATCTTACTGAAGAATTTAGATTGATGATGCCAATGAAGTCTAAACCCCACTAGGCAAATCGCATTCCTTCAACAACTAGATATAAAGGCATTTTTGTGCATGCCTCTTTCTTGGCTAGAGTTTGGCATTTATGGCATGTTCTCACATGAGTATGAGCATATTTGAAAATAGTTGGCTAATAGTAGCTCATTCTCAAGATATTATAGATTATGGTATTTCCATAAGGATGACCACTACCTATCTTCTAATGTAAGTTATCTAAGATTTCTTTAGCTTCTTTCATAGATGCACACCTAAGATAAATATCTTCTTAATTTCTTCTATAAAGGACTCCCTTTTTGATCATGTAATGAGTAGCTCTGAGCCTCAAATATCTTCTTCTCTCTCTATTGAGCTCTGGGGAACAAGTTCTTATGAGTAAATATTGTTTTATATTAGTATATCATTCTCCTTTAGATGCTTAATCTTCACATACCTCTTCAATTATGATATGATGATTTGGTTTAGTCATAAGTTGAATAATGCCTTAGCCCTAAAATATCTTTGCAAGCTTGATCTTTATGTCAAATTATTGCATCTTTTCCATCCATTTGCCTCAAAATTATCCTAGCTCATTCTACAAGAGGGTAAACTTAACCACAAGATCAAGTATGATGGTAATGAATTTATTCCTTAAGATTTAATACCAAAACTTATTCAAAACTTTGATAAGGGTGAAAATTTGTCTATCAATCATAGAATATATGAGTTTTTCATCTTTTAGATTTATTCTCATGAATGTAAGTGGATGTTTAGTTTAATCCTTCTTCTACATGATGATAGTCATAATGTTATGCTCTAAATCAAATGAATACAAGTATAAATCCTTCATAAAATCTAGACCAATTAATACTGGAGCCTATGATATAACATGTTTAATATCCTAGAAGGACTTTTAGGCTTCAACTATCTACTCCATTTTGGCATCCTATTTAAGCATGGCATTTAGAGGTCTAATGATCTCTACAAATGCTAAAATGATCTTCTTTAAAAAGTTAATCTTTCTGAAGAATGATTCAAGCTCATTATTTGATGGCTAAATTTTTGAAATTTCTTGAATTATATCTGGATCAATGGTGATCCCATCCTTGGTGATGATGTGCCCCAAAATCTTACATTCAGTCACTCTAAATATACTCTTCTTTGGGTTTAATGAAACACCATACCTTCTTCATCTTTCAAATATTGACTATAGGTGACTTATGTGGTCCTTTCGATTCTTTGAAAATATTTTAAGATCATTCATGTAGATGATTATGCATTTTCCTATCAATCTTTTAAATGCATGATCCATGGCACATTGAAAGGTAGCTCCTACATTTATCAGGCCAAATGACATCCTCTTATATGCATAAATTCCCCACTTTGTAGTAAAAACCATCTTCATTCTATCCATAGATTACACTAGTACCTGATTATAACCTAAAAATCCATCTAAAAAGGACATCATTTTAGAACTGCTTACTAATTGTATGACCTCATCTAGAGAAGGAAGGGGATAATTATCTTTTTCAAAAGCCTTATTTAGGTTCCTAAGAGCCACACATAATTTGATCTCACAATTTTTATTTCTTACTGCGACTAAATTGGCCACCCAGGTAGAATGTCTTATTAGAAAGATGATTTTTGTGCTCAATAGCTTCTCCACTTCTTTAGAAATGAGAGGCTCTAGAATAAGATTGATCAGTTTTTGCATATATCTAAATGGATTATGATGGAGATTCAAGAGAATAATATGAGTAATGACCTGCAGGTCATATACTTTCAAATCTTCATATGTCTAAGAAATGATGTCTATTTACCAAATGATTAGATCCTTCACTCATTGTTTCTCTTTTGGGGTGTAGCTGAGATGATATTAACATGTCATGGGCCATGCTCATCTCCTATATTTTCTCTTTTGAAAACTGATTCATTGACCTTGGGTTGCTTGAGTTGCTGAGCTTGGGAGTTTATGTCAAATTATCTTTCTAAAAAGACCAACCTAACTAGAATTTGATTATCTTTGAGCTGAAGAACACCCTCTTTGTCTAATTCCTCTTGACAGAGGTGATTAATGTCTTTATCATCAATGATTTGAGATTTGAATTCTCTTGAATTAGTTAAAATCTAAATAATCGACTGATCATCATCAAAGACCTAGAAATTTTCTACATTATCTAGAACAAAGGGGCATGGTACCAATTCAATTGAGAAATTTTTTACCTTAGATTATTGTAGTGACTCTAGATTAGTAGCAGTAGTAGCCAATGAATCAATGGTTTTATTTTTCTCTTTGGGAAGTGCTACTATGTTGAAAGCTTCAAAGCTTTCAATTAGGTCCCATACTCTATGCTTGTATCTCTTCAAATAAGATAGATTGCATTGGTATTTATTTCTAACTTGATTGACCACCAACTCTAAGTCATCAAACATTGATATGTACTTCACATTATTCTTAAGTATAAACTATATTCCTAGAACTAAGGCCTCATACTCAAATATATTATTAGTGAATGAAAATTACAACCTGTATATTGCCAAAAATGTTTTACCTTGTAGATTAATTATCTTGATTCTCATCCCTGATCCTTACTTAGATCTAACACCATCAAAGTGTAGAATCCATAGTGAATGAGAAGCTTTAGGTTCTAGATTCTATACATGATTTTGAGTAGTAAAATTATAAAAATCAACGTAGGATGACTCATATTTTACTTCTTCATTCTTGATGTTATATTTTGTAATGGGATACTTCATCCTCAACTCTCTATCAATCCTGATTTGATTCATAATTCCTCTCTATGATAGCTAGATATGAGAGAAGTCTATAGAGAGATATCCATTGAGTGTTTTGGACCAATCCCTACTCAATAATAGTTTGTAACCATCTATTATATCTACCACTAGAATATCAATGGTCATCTAGACTCATAATTCAAATGCTACTTGAATGCATACATTAGTCAATTCTCCAACTACTAGTACTATTGTTTTGTCTAATTGTGAAACTACTCTATTCAAAGGACTTGGAGTGAGACCAAGCTTTTGATATATGGATGTGTGCATGGTAATTGCAGATGTTATAGAATCAACTAAATAGTTATGAATGTTCTTACCAAATGCCTTGATAATCAGTAAGAAGGGTGGAACTTCTGGCTTACTTTGTGGATAATGTTGGTTTTATATGTTTTAAATTTATTTGTAGATGTTTTCATTTTCTCTATAGGTATCTTCTTAGTAATAGACTTATAGAGTAACTCCTTTTTTTTAGTAATTTGAGCTAACTCATGAAGAGTTATATTTCCCTTAATTTTCTTCATATCCTCAACAATGTTGTATCCTCCTTTATTTGGTTCTTCTTTGCTCTAATATTGATCATTCCCCTTTGGAAGGGGTGGACTTTTTTTGCTTTAGGATTAGGAAGAATTACCATGGTATTTGGAGGAGTTGATGTTGTGAGTGGCTACTTACTCCTTATATTGTATGCACCTCTTTAGAGCTACTGAAAAGCAAGAACTTCATCCATATTATTTTTTGAATCATTATCATCTTTACTTGGGAAGGAAAACTCATGAGTTTCAAATAACATAGCATTGCTTGAAGATCTAGGATCTAGATGATGCTCAGGTGCATTATTCATCTGATCTTACCTAACTACTTCTCTTTTAAAGATTTTGAATTCTACATAGAGTTTAACATAGTTAAGCTCACCATGCTTAGAAGTATTATGTACCAATTACAAAGAGCCATTTTTGCTATGTTGATATTTAGAATCTTGTTAGGTTATTTAGGCCTATTAAATGGTCTATTGTATCTCTAAAATCTAGCATTTTGAATACCAGTTGGGCCATTAGCACTGCCCATCTTTCTTTCATATTCAAGAAATCATTGCTCAAATTTTGAACCATCTTCTAACCAAAATATAGTTCTACATTTTTAGAATTGATACCTTGTAAAATAATAGTGGGGAGTGCAACTGATTTTTGATTCAAATGGTAACCATTGCCTATCATATGATTGTTAAAAAAGTTAAAATTTGGTTGTGTTGTCTATGTTAGTGGAGGCAGTGTGCATAATTGATTTTGTTTGAAAGTAGTAACATTATAATTCACATTTCATATCAGATTCAACATTAGAAAATAGTTGCTAGCATTAGGCACACCAAACATCTTAGGATTGAATTGCCTATTTTTATTGATAGCCTTTTCATATGTTAATGTTAAATTATTGACACCAAATGCTCTTCCTAAAAACATGATAGTGATTGGGTCCAGGGCATTTTTATACATTTCTAATTTCAATGTCTCATCTAGTTTATATCTCAAGATCAACCAATTGTACATATTCTATAACATTGTATTTAAATCATGGATGGGCTCATTAGGTTCTCTCCTCATGTTTTTGAAGTACTAGTATACCAAACCAAGATTAGTGACTTATCCAAACTACGCAAGAAAAGTTACTTTACATTCATCCCGAGAAGTGATAGATTTTTTTGTTAGATTTAAATACCAATCATAAGAAGCATACACTAAAGTAAAAGGGAATAATTTTCATGCAATATCTTCATGGAAAACATTCATTAGCCTTAATGTAACTTTAAAATATCTAATATGTTCCTTAGATGTCCTTGATCTTGAAGGAACAAAGGATGGTAGGTACTTTTTAGGATTTTAAGGTAAATCATACGAATTTCATGGGATGGCAATAACAGATCCAACTAACCAGGGTTGAGCCATTGGTTGATTAATAGGTAAAGGGTTCTTTGCAAGTAAGGGGTTCCCTATTAGAGGAGGTGGATTGTTCTAAACTAATACTATTGGCATAGTTCTAGGTATCCTATGATTTGTCAAGGGTGAGACTAGAAAAATAGCCTAGGAATTAGATTTGGTCACTCTCTTAGGTGAGTCTAGTGCAACTCTACACAAAGGATAACTACTATTATCAAGGGTTTGGACCTCCTTATAGCACTAGTGGAATTGTTGATGTAGGTTTTATACATACCATAGTTAAATAAGGTAGCCTCTAATGTTTTAGTATCTCAATGGAGGTAAACTCCACTCCAGGGCATGATTTGTAGGTATGCGGTCTATTACAACCTATTAATGGAATAGATGGTAGGGCATATAGGTTGTTGACAAGGTTTTTAAATGAAGTCATGGTTCCTAATATGGGTAGTGAATCTCTATATGAGTTGGATATATGGTTAGATTCTAATCTAAAGTGGGCAGGTCTCAAAACAAACTCAAAGAGGAGAGAAGGGTAAGGAAAAAAAGAAAGCTTCTATGGTTTTTAAGAATCACTTCCCTGGATGGTCTCTAAAAGGATAAATGCTCGTAGAACCTATGCATGTTGCTAAAAAAGTTACACACACAATCATAAATGACTAGAAGTCTGAGGAGATAAAGATGTAGGAAATTCATAGGCCTCAAACAAAGGTTGCTCCTTTTGCGGTAGTTGTTGCACACCCTTAATCAAGAGATTATGGCTTGAATTACTATATTATTTAAGGCAACTTTTACACACACACAGAAAACTACATCAAAGAAAGAACTCATGCACAATCATAATTATGAATCAAACAAATTAATCATCTTAATTAAAGTAATTTACCAATCTTTCAATATTTATTACACATCTAAAGATTAATTCAATAGTCAAAATAATCAAGAATTTACTCATAGCTATTTCACACTAAAGATAATTAAAATGTACAACCAAAGAAAGTAACAACTAATTACATAGAAATTGGAAATAAAATACACAAACACATTTTCTAATGATCAAAATTGATGTTGTTCCTATATTCAAAATACTCTGATAGAAAATCCAAGTTGGATTACAATAATTTATATAGACTTGGGGAAGGGGTCGTCTCATCCTCCAAGTTCATACAAGGTCATTACATGTGATATCTAGAACTTGAGTTCTAACTATGGTTTAAAACTATATAAGGGTCCAATTGTAGTTATCATTTTAGAATAACCCTTGAAAAATCTATGTAATATATTCATGTGTATAAAGATGAAGGAAATATTTTCAATTATAGCTTAAACTTCATGATAATACTTCTTTTTATAGGTTATGAGAACAACCTATTGAATATTTTTTTAGATTATCCACCTTCAAATGGAACTCAAAAATGCATCAAAGACAAAGACCACTTTACTAATTTTTTAGAAACATTGATATTATTTTTAGTTGTGACCAATCTAACTGAACTATGTATTGCATGCTCACCCATGCTTTTACTTTCATATTTGTTAACCATGCATGTTCATATTCTTGATTGGGTCTAGATCTTTGAAAATTCCACTAAGAACTCTCACCATTTATTTTCTACATGATGGGATATGATCCTACCACTTATCATCACTATGGGATCTCTGAGTACCTTTTATTGTTATAGCTTGAATATCTTTATGTCATATGGTAGCTTCTCTCTTATTTTGGTACCTTTTGAAAAGTCTATGTTGATCTTGCACCATCAATCATATTTGACTCAAGTTAACATGGTATTTAGATATATTACTTTGAATCATTGACTCCTATAAGTATTTAACACTTGCCATGTCCTCATTCTTTTGAAAAGTCTCTACAGATCTCACACCATCAGATCAACCATATAGATCAATGTTGGCCATTGATCTACCTGGGCCCAATAACTTTTGATTTCAAAATGAATAATTTATGAGCTTAAATTTGACATCCACACAACTTTTAAATATGTCTTCATGATAATTAATGACATCCACATGATCACCACAATTTAATCCCCTATTATTTTCTTGTTGATCTTGAATTTGATGTTCATGTGATTGTCAAAGATGTCCTCACAACCATCGATGACATACATATAAATACCACAATTTAAACATGTGTCCTTTTATTTTTGAGCTTAATTTTGACATTCAAACTATAATCAAAAGACATCCACATGACCATCACATCAGTTTAAATACCTACGAGCTGAACATTTATCGTTTCCCAATTCACTCTGCTCCTCTGAATATAAATGAAAAGAGGACTTAGCATAATACTTTAGGAAATATATATAAAGGAACATACATGAATATTTTAGCCTAAGGTCTTAGTATTAATAAAATATAATTATGACCTAGACTATAATCATTAAATTAAGCTCAAAACATAAAAAATGCTCTCAGTGGCACCATTTGGCCATTCCATGAGATTTTTAGTCTATTGTCATTGGTAATAAGGTATTGTTTTCAACCATTTTATGAGGGTTATGTATATCATTTAGTAAATTATTTTGGATAAAATGTTTGAAGCAATTATCCTTAAGGGTATGTCTTATTTCATCGAGCAAAATGTTTTGAAAAAATTTATAGAGATTATTTCTATTAGGGGAATTATTTCCAAAAAAATGTCCACAATAATTTCCCCAAAGACCTATTTCATCAGGAAAAAGTTCTAAAGGGTATACTTTTTATGGCACTTGTACCATGATAAAAGCCCCAAAGGATCTACTTTGTAAAGTTTGAAGGGATATTCAAAACACTAAAGGGAAAGTCTATAGGGAAAAATGCCTATGATAATTATCTCAAATGGTAAGTTTCAGAGGGAAAATGGGTCAGGACAAAGTCCCAAAGGATAAGTGGCTATTTCAAAAAGGGTTGAAGGGTCACTCAAAATGTCTGAAGGGTCATTTCAAGAAATTTGAAGGGTAGGTGTAAAATGCCAGAAGGATCTACTTCATGGAAAAAAAATGCTCAAAGGGTCTACTTCGTAAGGTAAAGTTTAAGTAAGGAAAGTGTTCGAGATAAAAATCTTGAAGGGTATATTACACAAATCCTGAAGGGTATGTGCCCTTGGGGTTATTATTTGGCAAAATTTTATTATCATGATTACTATAGGGAATTGTTTTGAGCCTCTTACATTGGAAAAAATATCTAATGACAAAAATTTTGAAAGGTCATTTTCATCGAGCAAAGGGCTCGAGACAAAAAATCTAAAGGAATTGGATCATGTGGTAAAATTTCTAGAATAAAAGTCTCAAAGGGTAAGGGTCAGATGGCAAAGGCTAAAGGGTAAAATATTGTGACATAAGTCTCAAATAATAAGTTTAAAAGGGCCAATGGGCATGATGTCTTAGATAAAATGTTTAAAGGAATTGATCATAGGGATGGTGTCTTAAACAAAATGTCTGAAGGAATTGGTTGAAGGGAAAAAGGCCTGGAGGAATTAAATTAGCTTGGGGAAATGTTTCAAGGAAATTATATTAGACAAAATATCTAACATAATAAACCTAAAGACCAATTCTTACAAAACAAAATTTGTGAAGACAAAATCCAAAAAAAGATAATCCAAAAACATAAACTATGAGAGAGATAAATTACACAAGTCTAATAAAAATAAGCCCAAAAACATAATCTCAATATAAAGAATTAGTCTATGAACACAATACCAATTCCATTTTGCTAAAATATGAAAAGGCCAATAATCAAATCATCTCCCAGATTCTGCATAAACATATAGAAGAGGGGCTCTAGATCAAGACCATAGTTTAAAAAAAAGGTGGGCCCCCGCTTTCATAAAGAGTGGGATTCAAATCATTGTAGCTAAGTCATGATATGTTAGTGGAGGCCTAGGATCACTATCGAGTACATCTAGATAGCCTAAGAAGGGGGAAAGAGAGAAATCAATGTAGATAGTTGGAGAGGTGGAGGGGCTCAGAACTGTATAGGTTGGGACTGTGAGCATTGAGCGATATAAGGACTTAACTATCGAGATGAGATATTATGAGTAGATCATTCTTGATTTACATATAAATATTCTCCACTATACATCCCATATATCCATACAGGTCATGTCCTCTAGGTGCACACATACAAGGTCCATGAGTATGGGGAGTGTATCCCATAGGAGAGACAAAGGTGGAGATGGGAATGGAGATAGTGGTGGAGCCCTTGAGAGCATTCATTTGAGCAGGTTATAGTTTACATAGTAGACCATTTATTGATGTGTTTATATTCATTTTACTAGCCATAGAGCCATATACATGTATACAGATACTTTGATGTACACTAATTATATATATATATATATATATATATATATATATATGATTCATGATTATGGATTATGTTTTTTTATAGATTTTTATTATGGATTATGGATGTATATTTTATTATTTATTATGAATTATATATTTTATGTGATGTAATAATGGATTATGGATTTTGGATTACATCATGGATTATGAAAAATGTTTATGGATCATGATTATTATGGATGTAATTTATAAATTATTGATTTCATGGTTATAGATTTTTGAAATACAAGACTAGGATATTTGTTGATATATGTGGAAAATATATAATTAGCACAAATTTAATTTAAAAAGTGATTTATTTCCCATTATTGGATCATACCATGACCCAAGAATTTTTTTTTGAAAGTAATCCACATGCATCCTTAACCAACTACTAATAACTATCCTAACAACTTTAGGTCAACTAAATTTAGGATCTTATTGATTGTTGAAATGGATAATTTTAAGGATTTTCTATTAGGATTTGATAAAATGTGGATTATAATAAATATATATTTCCATATTGCATACCCAAAACTAAGGTCAAACCTAGAATCCTTTTGTGTCAATCCATGTAGGCTGATCAATGCAAGAAGTCTACTAAAGAAAAGAAAGTTGATCAATATGGGAAGATTTCTTGGGATATTTTATGCATGATATCCATCATTCAATGGAGTGGTTTATATTTTTAGATATTATTTATAAAATAATTATCCTTCGATGGAGCGACCTGCACTTTTTATTTTTTTATAGATTTTTTAGATTTCATAGATGTCCTTTAAGGGAATAGTCTATTTGTTTTGTTTTGTCTTGTAGATGCTTTGCTTTTCTTTTTTATTACAGTTTTGTTATTTCATTATGGTTTGGCCTCATGTATCCTAGGATAATTTCCCAAAGATTTTGTTACATAAGATAAAACACTTATTCTCAAAATGAATTAGTAATAGGGAGGGATTTTAGGGGATAATGATTTGGGGCTCCTTCCCATTATAGGTGAATATTATCCAATTAGAGTATGTTATGAATAAATTCAGGGTATTCATATTTAAGGTTAAAAATAGGTAACACTATCGGATAACCACATGTCTCTAAATATCATTATTCGATATAAGAATAATAGGGATAGGAAACTCAAAAACTAAACTAGGCAGAACAAGGTGATTAAGATTTACTAACAGTATAAAGGACATAGATCAAGTATTTAGAGGTTTTCATTCTAATTTTACATCAAGAAAGGCCAAGAGATATTCCCCAGATCCATACTTATGGGTGATGATATATGGTTCAAGCCAATTCAAAGCAAATTTCCCCCTTTTTTATTTTTCCATATTAGTGGCATGTTGATTTTCCTTTAAGATAAGGTCTCTAATATTAAATTAACATTATTTTAGATGCTTATTATAGGCATGCTTTGTTCATTCTTGATATAAATGGAGATGGTCAAAGGTAGTCGATTGACACTTGTCTAGGAGTTTTATCCAAGCTAATCATTCTTGATGGAATTCATCCTTAGAAATGATATCTTTAAGGGATATATAAAGGGAAGGAATCTAAACCTCAAGAGGAAGTATAGCTTCAATACCATAGGCTAAAAAAAAAGGAGTAACACCTATGGGGGTTTGAATATTAGTTCAATAATCCCATAAGGGAAATGGAATATGAAGATGCAAGTTCTTACCTACTTCATTAATGACTTTAGTTAGGATCTTGATAAGAGTTTTATTGGATGCCTTAGCCTATATGCTATTTTGAGGATAGTAAGGTGAGGAGAAGCTAAGTTTAAATATACAGGGATCATATAGATATTGAACCCTTTTGTTCTTAAAATATTTTCCATTATCTGTGATGATCTTATGAGGGATTCCAAATCAACAAATAATATGTTGAATTATGAATTCAATTATTTTATCTACTTTGGTCAAGCTAAGAGGGGTAGCCTCCACCTACATGGTAAACTACTTAGTGGCAATAATGATAAATCCATAACTTTGGGAAGAATTAGGATTGATTTGACCTATAATATTGATCCCTCACTAGGAAAAATGCCAACATTCATGTGTGACCTATAATACTTGACTAAGGACATGGGATAGGTTGGAATGTTGTTGACATTTTACAAAGTTCTTAACATATTCATTACAATATTGATTTAAAGTGGGCCAATAATAACCCAATTGTAAGATTATCTTAGTGATGGTGTGGCCACTAAAATGTCCTCCACACGACCCATAATGAGATTCCTTAATAGCGAGGGTAGCTTCATGACTCTAGAGATAATGAAGAAGGATATCATTAAAACCATGCTTATAAATAACACCCCCTAGTATGAAAAAATTCATAACATGATGATGAAAATATCGCTTTCCATTTCTAGATATATCTGAAGGAATAATCCTCCTAGATAGGTAATCAAATATATGTGCATACTAGAGATCTGATGGATTTTCCTCCACACTGTGGATGGAAGAAAGGTTGATTTGGGTAAATTAAGGTTGATTAATCCTATGAATGAGTACAAAAAACTTAGATTCCTGAGATAAAGGTGGGATAAAGGAGGCCAAAGAAGCCATAGTATCTTTGAAATTTTTAGTTGAGCAAGGAGTGGATTGGATAGCATAATACTCAAAAGTAGCTAATAACTGATTAGCAAAGGTCTTATACTTCTGAAGTGTATCATTCTTACACTAATATATGTCCTTAATATAATTGACCACAATCTAGAAATCACCATAGATATTAAGTATCTTAATACCTAAGGCTAAAGTGGTTTGGAGACCTATGGTTAAAGCCTCATATTCTTCCATGTTATTAGTGCAATCGAAATCAAGCTTAAAATATAGAGGGATAGGTGTCCCCCCCAAGAGGGATTAGGATAATTTTATATTCCCCACCATTCTTGCATTTGGATTTATTAAATAATAGTCATTTGATAATGTGTATCTATTTGGGATGTGGAAGCTATAGATTTATCTAAGAATTCATAGTTGACTAGTTGATTATCAGAAAGAGGCACCTCAATAAGCTATTAAACAATGATTTGTCATTTAAATAATTTTTTATGGATAAACTACAAATCAAATTATGCCAAAATCACGATCCATTTGGCCATTTATTTATTTTAATAAGGCTTTGAATGCATAAACTTCAAGGGATCAATGTTCATGACCACATAGGTTTTGTGATTGAACAAATAATGGTAAAGCTTAGAAGCAACAAAGACCAAAACTAGACACAACTTCTCTATATGAATAATAAAACATATAGTATTCAATAAGTGTGTAACTAATATAGTAAACAACTTGTTTTTTATGTTTCTCTTCATGATGGGCAATCATGGATCCAAGGGCATGATCGATAGTAGAAATATTCAAGAAGAACAATTATCCTTCTTTTGAAGGAGTGAGAACTAGTGGTGAAATAAGGTATCTATTAAAATCTTTGAAATCCTCATAATAATTATAGTCCCATTTGAAATAGATATATTTTCTTAGGAGGTGATGGAATGGTTGACATCGATTAGATAGATAGGAGATAAAATGATGGATAGATTGCAATTTACCTTGAAAACTATGGATCTGCTTAAGATTGGATGGGGGTGGCATTTATAAAATGTCTTTGATAAACTTCTATCCCATGTATGGAGATAATACATCCTAAAATCTTACCCATAAATACTCTAAAAATACATTTCTTGGAATTTAGATAGACATGAAATTAGATTAAGCAAGTGAAGATAACCTTTAGGACCAAAAGTTGTTCTTTTCATAATTTTGATTTACCAAGGATATCATCCACATAATACTTAACAATTTTATGGATAATATCATGGAAGATGTAAGTCATGGCTCTTTGATAGGTGGATCCTACATTATTTAGGTTGAAAGGCATAACTTGATAGCAGAAGGTCCCCTAAGGAGTAATAAATGAAGTCTTATGTTGATCTTCTAGTGTGATGAGGATCTGATTATATCTAGAGAAACCATCCATAAGTGATAACATTTTGTGGCCAATAGTTAAATCCACTAGTTATTCAATATTATAGAGAGGAAAATCATCCTTGGGACAAGCAAGATTAAGGACTCAAAAGTTAGTACAAAGACATAGTTCCTTTATAGGCTTGGTGATAGTGACAATATTAGATACCCATTGAGGTTAATAGATAGGTTGGATAAAGTTAATAGATAAGAGACACTATAATTATTCTTTGACTAAGAATGCAATGTGAGGATGCATTTTTTGGATATTTTTCTTTATAAGTTTGGCATCAGGGAATATGACAATGTTATGGATGATGATAGTAGGATCAGTACCAGGCATATTGTTATAAGACCAAGTGAATGCTTCACTATGATCTATTAAAAACATAGTGAAATCTTGGTAACTCCTAGGGATCTAAATATTTGTTGACCTTAGCTATTCATGAAGTCTCATGAGATCTTAAGTTAATGTCAATGGTAGACTCATTTAATATACTGGAGGTTTATGATGGAAGGGATTTATGTAGATGGGAGTTCTCTACACCTACATGAGTTAAGATAGACTCATCATCATGGTACTAAAGAATAGGGATGGTGGGAAAATCCTACCCTATCATGCCTAGGTAGGATAGAGGAATGGTTTGTGCCTCCCCATCATGGTGATAGATGAGGGGTTATATAGTAATGGCATTGATTAAAAACCATTTATCGAAATAGATATGACATTATTTGTTGAAGGGGTGATGGATGGTGAGGATGGTGTGTCCTCTTTAAGGATGGGAAGGAGAGTAACCTCTGAGGTAGCTTTGGGATTTTTGATAAAACTGAGGCTATGCCTTTCATTGGGTTTTATAAAATCTCCCAATGCAACCTTGTGTGGGCCTTGTTCATAATGTCTTATGCTAAAATCTTTCCAAGCACACTATTGTAAGTATGTCTTTGTAAAGTGGGGTTTATCAAGGAACAAAAAGTTTTATTTAAATAATTTAACATGGATTTAGTTAGAAAGGCCTGAAGAAGGTTGATAAATTCCCCCATAGATCAAATGGGTGTAGAGGAAAGGTAGATTAAAGGGAATAATTTCTCCTAAATTTGGACAATAAACCTTTTTTTTTCTAGACTTCCATATTTTTATAGAGTTGGGAGAGTATTAAGTGTCAATAACTGATACTCTCCAATTGATAGATGTTGAAATGTGAATCAATGGACTCCTTATTGATCCTTGATGTAGGGATTGTTGTACTAGATGACACCTCGTTGGATGATGATGGGTTAGTGATTTGTAATGTAATTAGGACATCATTGGGTGGAAAGGTGAGGTTATAAGTTTTGAATGGATGGGTATTGGCTAAGATATTTTGGATTTCACCTTCATGTTTGAATTTAATACATCAATGTAAGGTAGAGGGGATGTTGTGCATAACACATATCTAGAGAAGTCTTAACAAGATATTGTATCAAAAATTTCCTTCTATTGTATCAAGAGAAGTCTTGGAGGACACATGCACCTACTTGAATGTGGATGACTACCATTCCTAATGCAAGGGTGATGGTATCATTGAAATCTCATAAAATAGTGGGGGATTAGGCTACAACTATTTTAGGTAGCTACAATTGTTTAAACACATGAGAGGAAATGATATTTATACTAGTACCATTATCAATCATGACTCATTTGATTTTATTTTGATCAATCTGGGTAGTGAGAAATAGTGTAGGGTCCTGGTCATCAAGATGTATGGGTGGTATTTTTGAATCATGGAATGTTATGGATAAGGGATTTTTAAGTGATGCAATGAAAATTGATAAAGGATAGGGTTCATCATCTTGTATATTGGTGGCTCGTAAGGCTTCTATTATAACCTCACAATGTTTTGGATAATTTTGGACAATTTAATATAGGGACATCTTGACCAAAAGCTAATGAAGATGCTTTAGAATATATATCTAAATGAGTTTTGAAGCATTGTTATTTTGTGCTTTTCCTAAAATAGAAATTTTAGGTTTGGAATTGGGAATTATTGGATTATTTTTTATAGGAACTATTGCTTTGGCAATAGCCACTTTGGATTTTTCATGATTTTGGGTCTTATAACCTAGGTGTAGACACCAAAATTACATCACACACATGTTTGTAACTCCTTATGTCAAAACCCCTTTTAGCCCATTTTTCAAAAATAACAATTAGCCTCCTTAACCCATGATTTTACCCCTCAAACATTTAATTAATTTTAAATACTTAATTAAGTTAATTAAAAGCCCCTTTTTACCACCTTACCTAGCCAAATCACTCTATGACTAATTCTCACTTGATGAGTCACCTCAAGACCTGGTCTTCTCATCCTAACTACCCAAAACTTATTCTCACTTCAAAACTAAATTGCTAATTAACTACCTCCTTATTAACCTCTTATTTTTACCATTTTGTAACAAGTTCCACACCTGACATGAAGAGAAATAGAAAATAGGCCAAAAATGATAAGCTTTAACTATTCTAGGGCTGCCAACATCGATGGAATCATCGATGTTAGTGATATAAGACAAACTCCAACCTAAAGTTTAGGCCAGTAGAGATCAATAAAATTCATTCTTAATTGCATTCAAGCTCTTGGCATTTAATTTTGGACATCCTAGATTACTATCATCTTGCATAAGTCAATCATGATCAATAACTAAGCTCTTGAGGAACAATAACACCTGCGTGTTCTCTCTATTCACACCATCAGTTTGGATTACTTGATAGAGACCATTAATTTGGAACTTATCATTTAGTGACCACTATAGCTAATTACATCAATTATTCTATAGGTATTTTAAGTATTTACTTTTCTATCACTTCATATCTATTATTCATTACTTTATACACTCTTGACCAAACCCCTATGAGGGAGTTACAAATTTTCCTTACTTGTTTGCCCTTGACCTGACACACCAAACCTATAACCAGATCTACCCAAACCATACTCTCTCTCTCTCTCTCTCTCTCTCTCTCTCTCTCTCTCTCTCTCTCTCTCTCTCTCTCTCTCTCTCTCTCTCTCTCTCTCTCTCTCTCTCTCTCTCACACACACACACACACACACACACACACACACACACACACACACACACACACTCACACACACACACACACACACACACACACACACACACACACACACACACACACACACACACACACACACACACACACACACACACACACACACACACACACAACTCTCCCCAACCTCTTATACCTAATCAAAACCATTTCTTAGACCCATAAAAGCCTTTTGTAAGCTCTTAGGCAATTATTTCCCCTACCACCCTCAACAGCCTAATCGACATTAATCACCTTCACCATTAACCTCAATAGTATAACTGATATCATTCACTCCCCTACCAACATCAGTGACTGTGGATTCCCTAACCTTTCCAAAACCTACCCAAAAAACTTCTAAAATATAAAAAAAATACACCACAAGTACCCTATCACTCTCTGTTGCACTCAAGTTTTAAATGATGGTAACATTATTTCTCTTTATCTCTCTTTACTTTACCTCTTTTTTAGTTATTTATTGCTCTTTTGTCTCTCAAAAGTGGACTGTCATCTCTAAGGAAGTGTCACACTTCTTTGAATAAGTGCGTAGCTTGGCAGTCCACTCATTTATCTACTAACAAACATTTTATGGTAGTGCTTTCTTACTTGCAAGTAATCCTCCCCAGCTAAAGAGGAGTGCTCACAATGTTTGGATATGACACGTAAACCAATTTGGGTTCATTCTAATCACTTATCCCTACCATTCTTTTCTATTTTTCCTTTAGACTTGAAATAGATGAAATTTAGTGAAACATTTATGGCACACCTAGAGGAACCCTAGAGTATTTTTCGTTTAGACTTGAAATAGATGAAATTTAGTGAAACATTTATGGCACACCCGATGGGACCTTAGAGTTTTCCTTGGGTTCATTTCTTGTTTTAAGCATTCATATAGGTGAATTATAGTGAAAATTTCTTTTCTTTCACTTTCCTCTTCTCTTCTCTCTTAAATGAAAAATTCAACATTATATCTTCTATTTTAAAGCATTAAACTAAAATTTTCTTTCTTTTCTCTTTGCCTCTAAAAGCAATTTATTATTTTTTTTCACAAGTTAAAAAGAATCTCTTATTTAATTCTTCTTGTATGCACATTAGGATAATGAATTTCATTCTCTACTCCTATTTTCATCTTTGTTTGCATTCGAATCTAAACATTTTAGATTTAGGTTTAAAACTTAATGCATTTCATTATTTACCTGATGCATATTAACTTAGTTAATTACAAGCATTTCGAATAAATTATAGTGCACCTATGTTACACAATCAAATCACATTCACACAAACAAACATTTAAACCCACTTGAGAAAAGGCCCATCAAGATTTCATCAATTAGTGGATCACCTTACCCTACCTGGCTATCTTACTTGGATTTCACCACCAAGGGGGGAACCCACTCCATTCTCTAGTAGAGTATAAACTCTAGATAGAAGTTATATATTGGCTAAGTGGCTTGGCTTGGATCTAGGTCTATGAAGTGCAGAGATCAAGCTCCTATAATAAGCCACATACCTGGTCTAACACAAATTTCCTCTTAAGCACTAAAACTAACCTAAAACTATCTCTAGATTGCTTTCTCGTACCTTCGATAACCAAATTCTCTTTTTACTATCTGATTAAGGCATAAGCCAACATGAGACTAAAATTTAATCTCTAGGACTTATTAGTTGTTGGTTGTATGTTCTTTTTTTGCTTTTTTATTACCTTCTATATTTTGGAGTTGGTAAGGACATTTTCTTATTGATTCAAAAAATCAATACTATTTATAATACTCAATTTGTATAACCTATTATCTCAAGTTTTTTAAGTGTTCTTCCTTCTTACATAGACCTCTTATGTCCACTATTTTACCTAGTTTCAACTTTTGGTTTTCTAAAACATCAAATTTTCCATCTCTTAGGATATCACAATGATCAAAATTGGTTAACTCTACTGGCATCAGTAGATTTTACCTATCGACATTGGTTAATACACCAACATTGGTAAACTTTTTCTACCAACATCGATCAAGTGATCAATGTTAGCGACTATGTGATTTTCATCTGCTCAAAACAACAAGCTGAAATAACCCACTTACCTACACTCAAACCTAATTTTTCCTTATTATATCACTAATACAAGGTAGTATGACTATTTATACTTCCTCTTGCATGATATTGATGTGAGCTCAGGCCAAAATTCTTGCTGATTATGCAAGTCAACAACCATGTACACCTTCTCCTCTCACTTTTGATTATGTCATGGAGCATACTTCAGATATAGAGCATACTCCTAGCCCCAAAAAAATTCCCATTGTGCCTGAGGGAGATCAATATTTTTCTAAATTCCTTGATCATAATGTGGTAGCCCTTCAGTATTACCTTACTATGAGCTAAACCTGTAATTCTTCGAGTGACCCAATCTATGGTATGCCAACTTCTCTATGGAGACAAATTCAATTTCAGTTGCCTCCACTATTTTCCCCATGGTTACCCAAAACACCACTTGAATGAGTAACCCAACTATAAATAATGTCCAAAGTTTAGCACTGCCAACTGCCCAATCCCACCTAAACCTTGGTGTGACTTCCCTACTTTCATAACCACAACTAGTTTAGTCAAGTCTTACCCCATTTTAGAATTTAGTGGTGCCTATTCCATCTACCCTCATGCCTATAATTACCAAAGTTATGACTCACCCTTCATCCACTCTAACCATGCCAATAATCCAACCTACAATAACAAAAACCAACTAAAGCATATTCTCTAACCCAATAGGACAAGCCCCTTTCTTTTCACACCCCAGCCTATGACTCATTATCCTTATGTTACCCCAACACAACCTCATCAAGCTATGCCATACACTCCCTATACTTCCTATCAGGTTCCTATAATTTAGGAGGTATCCCCCAAACTAATCCCCCTCTAGACCTCATTAAGATGTTGATGGACAAGATGTCTAATCTAGAGACATCCATTTCTAGCTCAAAGAATGTGTTATCTTATGATCAGATATGCAATAAACCCATCCATCCTTCTATGCCTATTCACCCTTATCCAAGCTAATGGGAACTCCCTAAATTTACTCATGTCTAGAGTAAAAAGGACCCACAATAGCACTTGTGAGCATTTAGACATGCTTTTTATTTAATAGGGCATGATGATGCATTACTACTTCACACTTTCCCTATGTCTATTTCAAGTGCTACCTTGGATTGGTATAGCTATATACCTCAACACTCCTTTTTCTCATTTACCCAACTCACACAAATATTCCTAGACCATTTCTCTATTAATATTTATAAAAAGGTTTCTATAACAGACCTTTATTCTATCAAATAATTTGATGATGAGTCTATTATAGATTTTATCACTCACTGGAGAAGCTTGATCAATCCTCTCTCCTTCTCCTTACCCCAACCTGAGCTTATTGATCTCTTCTAAAGGGCATATGCTAAGCACATCTCATCCAAACTTTGGGTATAAACCTTCTGCACATTTGATGAGGCTTTTACAATGTCAAAGAAACTTGAGATTCACACTATAGATGAAGGCAAAGTCAATTTTCATAGTAAGAATCCCAATTCCAATCAAATGACTCCTCCTCCTCCTCTAAGACTTCTCATTTTAAACAAAAAGCTAAAGGCTCCACCAACATGGTGGTCATTAAGTTAGCCTCTTCCACAACCACAAACCAATCAAATTCCTTGACTTTCCAAAATCTGACAAAGCAATTCCAACAACAGTATGAACAAAGACAATACACTCCCACTGGGGAGTCATACACATTCATTTTAAAAAAACTATTGCAATAAGGTGTCATAACCCTTCCTCAAATCAAACCTCCTATATAGTTTGACCCTTCCCATCTTATCCCACTTGGTATAAGGAGGATGAATTTTGTGGTTACCATCGAGTTAAAGGCCACAATTCTAATAACTATAAGACATTAAGGAACATTTTTCAAGACATACTTGATAGAGGTGATCTCATCTTGGATAATCCTAATGCACCCCCTAATCAAAGTATGGATGTGTTCAAACACCCTTCTCCTAACCATTCACCCAATCAAAATTTTGTTCAGACCATAGCTAACTTAGGTGATCATAATATCCACATGGTTAATATGGTTTTTCCTTTACTCCTAGTTCCACCTCCCCTTCAATAGGAGACACCCATTTCATCAAATCCTCTCCCATAGTCAATGGTATTTGTTTTTCCTATTCTTCTTCCTCAAGTAGAAGAACCTATCTCACCCACTCCACTCCCTCATGAGGAAGAGCCTCTTTTGCCACTTGAGGAGCATGTAATGCCAATTCCTTTTACACCAATATTACCTATCCTCTTACCACTTGAAGACCACACCCTACCCGTTCCTCAACTATATGTTGAAAGGAACATCATTCCTATATTGTACCCTCTTGAGGAACCTTCTAAGCCTACCTCTCTTCCACCTATAGAGAGTAGGACCCCATCCACTCCACTTTTACACTTAGAGGAGTCAGTATTATCTACTCCCACAATAGATGAGAGACCTAATGTGCCTACTCCAATTGTACCAATCTTAGCCCTTATTTTACCTATGGAGGATCATAATTTACCTATGACTCACCCACATGTTGAGGGATCCATAATACCTATGCTTTACCCTCTTGAGGAACCTTCTTCACCTACCTATCCTCCACCCATGGAAAACCATGTCTCTTCTCTCATCTCTGTCGAAGAGACCCTGTTATGGTTATTTATCATCTTTGGCCTAAAGTAGTAGAAACCAAAAATTTGCCTCCTTCCCAAACACCTCAACCTTCTAAAGACACAACCATAAGGCCTAAAACAACTTCATTTAAACCCTTCTCATGTTTGGTTAAAATTCTAGAATTTCTTGACTCCACAAAGCTAGATCATGTGGCATTTTGGGACTAAATTAAAACTCCTTATCCAACAAAATGAATGTCAATCTTTACCACCAATCCTCTCACTACCCTTTACCCCAAGGTCTTTGATAAATCTAGAGATTCTTCACCAAAAGCTCTTGAATTTCATCCATTTATGTTAGAACCATCACCCTCATAAGAATCTACCACATTAAAGTAGATCAAGCCCTTAGGCATATGCCCCCTCTCTAATTTAATTCATCCATAGGAGAAATTAGATTTAACTCCTCAACCAAAAGTTAGAGTTTCATGGCCTAAGTTATATAAAAATTATAAGCTTCCTAGATCTCATCGATCCCTTCTTCAACCCTCAAATTTACCATTTATTTTGGGACCACACCCCTCTACTTTAGTTAGAATATTGTTAACCCAAGCAAAATAAAAGGTTAAGTTACCTCCACTCTTGCCTTTGACATCTAGTAGGCATTTCACATATAACACTAAGAAAGTGATAGAAAAACACATAACTCCAGTGTCACTAAAAAAAGCACCACATAAAATTACCTTTTCAACACTGAAACTAAAGGTATCCACTCCTATTAGCACAATAAGTGCAAGCCCACTTATAGGCTCTCAGAGCTTTTTCCTACATCAGTTATATTAATATTTCATAATAACTCTTCCTCTAATTAAACATTATAGTCCTCTTAGAATGAAGCCATCTTGGTTTAATGATACACAAGTTTTTTTTATATCATCATTCACTTAGACACAATACTAAGAGTTATAAAGCCCTCACAACAGTCATTCAACAATAATTTGATGTTGACACTCTCTTCAATAATACTCTCATTAACCTCCTTGTTATTTCACCTTTGGCATCCACAGTGCCTCTTATTATTCCACCTAAATTTAAACCCAAAGATGTGGTCGTAACCCCTTTACCACCTCCTTCACCTACATTTTAGATCAACACAGTTAATGTGGGCACACAGTCATAAAACTAAAAAGATAAATCTAAGGAAAAGGTCACTACTCCTTGGGGTCATCTTTTCACTAAAGACACTTCACCAAAATCCTATGAAAATGTCTTTGTATGAGTTAATAAAAAACTCATCCCAACACCATCAAGCTTTGATTAGTGCCTTGAAAGTGATTGAGGTATAATCAGATAATCCCCAACCTCTTGCAGCTTTGGTTGGCTCCCTTAATTCTATCTCCCTGATTTCTTTTAGTGATTTGGAAATTCCACTTCAATACCCTAAAGATCAAGATTCTACCCTTTTATTACCACATATATTGATAAAACTCATGTCAAGAGAGTCATGATTTATGGGGGAGCTAGTATTAATATTATTTCCACCCATGATTACAAATAACTAGCCCTTCTCAAGAATTACATGTCTCAAACAAACACGGTACTCTACTCTTTTAATGATACCATAGCTACTACGATGGGCACTATTATTTTACATATATATGTAGGTCCCCACACTATTCATAATACCTTCTATTTTGTGGAAGGATATTTCCACTATAACATATTGCTTAGATGACCTTGGATACATGTTATGGCATGTGTACCCTCAACTTTGCACCATTGTGTCATTTTTGAACATGATGGACAATTGCATGTTATACCTACTGACCTACCTCCATTTAAAACATGTAACAAGACTAATAGTACCAATGATGTTCTCATTCCATTGAAAACATCATCTTCTGTGCATGATACTTTTGAAGCTTCCACAAGATCCACTCCCCTAGTTATTTAGATATCAACAACACAAATTCCTAACAAGAATCCCATGGAGGAGACTTTTCAATGTTTGTCACTCAGTGAATATCATTTATTGACACTTAACATGTTCTATACTCCACAAGAGTATGGAAGGCTACACATGCACCCAAATTATGATCCTTACATTGGGATGGTCATCCCTTATGGCCACCCTAACCTTTAAACTAATTTCACATATGGGGGAATTGATCAGGCTCCCACTATCAGCAATCCATCTTCTTCACCAAAACCATTTACATGTGACTTCTCTTTCCTGAGTAACCCTAGATTCACTCACACCTATCTCTATAGGTGTGCTTGGAAAGGATTTGGTTTGGGTCATTATGAACAAGATGTCCATATTCCTATTGAATATCCCACTAGCCAAACTATTCAAAATGCCAAAAAAGGCATGGAGTGGGATATGATGAACCAACTAAACTCATTAAAATTTCCCATGTACCAATTATTAAAGAACTAGTTTCTCCTTCTCCACCTTCTTCTCCAACATCACCTACCAAATTGGACATATCTATACCTCCTTTTTTTTTCAATAAATGTCATCCATTTGGGGCCTCTCACCTATCACTGGGTAAGTAAAAAAGGTCCCTTCCTCTCATTCATCCTAAAATAATTAATGAAGACTCTCTCACTATCAACACTATTCAATGTCAAGATGATGATGCAATTCTCACCTATATGGATGCAAATGATTCTTAGATCCAATAGTCATTCCCATCCAAAACACAAACTATGTTAAATGAATCAACCATTTACATCAATCTTCCCTCTCATGATAACCCTTACATCCTCAAGATTGCCCAATCTTTAGATTCCTCTAAACAAGTTGATTATGTCACATTTCCTAATAACCATAGCAAAGCCTTTGCTTGGTTTTATAATGGCATGTCTAGTATTGACCCCTCTATCATCACCCATAACATTTTCACCAATCAAGATGTTA
This sequence comes from Torreya grandis, assembly GCA_037957365.1. Taxonomy (NCBI): domain Eukaryota; kingdom Viridiplantae; phylum Streptophyta; class Pinopsida; order Cupressales; family Taxaceae; genus Torreya; species Torreya grandis. The sequence goes on along the minus strand of JARHVA010003344.1, from coordinate 32,822 downwards.
AACCTATTAAGTAAAAGATTTAAAAGATGCATCCTTGTATTTCTCTCCTTGTCAAAGAAGACCTCCAACATCTCCTTTATATCAAATTTATCCAACCCATCAACTACCCACAATGGATTTTCAATATTGTTCTTATCACAAAAGACATTGGGGGAATCCGCATCTGCACTGACTATCATGATTTAAACCTCACTTGTCCAAAAGATGACTTCCCATTGCCAAGTATCGACCAACTTATTGATCCAATAGCTGGCCATGAGATGTTATCACTTATAGATGGGTTCTCTAGATATAATCAATTCTTGGTCACTCTTAAGGATCAACATAAGACAACCTTCATTACCCCATGGGGGACTTTTTGCTATTGGGTCATGCCTTTTGGCCTGAAGAACACTGGTGTGACCTAATAATGGGCTATGACCTACATATTTCATGATCTCCTACATAAAATCATGAAAGATTATTTGGATGACTTACTTATAAAGTATAAACTTCATCAAGACCACTTGATAATTTTCAAAACCATATTTAGTCATCTCCTCCAATATAATGTTCGACTGAATCCAAAGAAAATTGTCTTTGGAGTTCTTTCTGGTAAAATTTTGGGTTTTATCATTTCTCTCCATGGTATTGAAGTTGATACTACTAAGGTTAGAGAAATCCTAGAGATGCCTCCACCTACTAATATCAAACAAATCCATAGCCTATAAGGCAAACTTTAGTCAATTCATCGATTCATCTCATAGTTGTTAGATCATTGCCAACCCTTTCACCATCTCCTCAAAAATGATCTCTCCTTCCATTAGAATACAAATTTCCAAGAATATTTTGATGAACTTAAATAATATCTCCATTTCCCACCAGTTCTTATTCCACCTAAATAAAATCAGCCTTTCTACCTATACATCCCTGCAATAGACCATTCTCTAGGTGTTATGATTGTACATCAAGATGACTAACATCAAGAGCAGGTGATTTAATACATAAGCTACATAATTATTGATTATGAGACTTGATATACCCATACCAAAAAAATTTGTGTTGCATTGGTCTTTTCTACCTCTAAGATTCTCAATTATCTCCTAAATCACAAAACCTATGTGGTCACCCATACTGATCCCCTCAAATACATGTATTCCAAGCCATATCACAACCAACATATAACTTGGTAGCTTATGCTTCTTACCAAATTTGACTTAGAATTCATTCAACAAAAGTTTATTAAGGGGCAAACAATCATTGAATAGTTAGCTTCTACCCCTTTACCTGACAATCAACCTTCAAACCTAAAATTTCCTAATGAATCTATCATAATTCTCTCCACCAATGACATCTCCTATCAAATGATGATGTTCTTCGATGGATCTAAATGTCAATATGATAGGGGTGCAGGGGTCATTCTTATTCCTCTAGATGGAAAACCTATGCCTTTGTCATTTAAATGATATTTTGAATGCACTAACAATATGGCCAAATATGAGGCTTTGATTTTAGGACTTAAAATAGCCCTCTTCTTGGGTATTAAATCCATAACCATTTTTAGTGATTCTTAGCTAGTGGTTAACTAGGTTAATGGTTCTTATCTATGCAAAAATTAAAATTTTGTAGTGATATAAACATTGTGTAGATAAATTATTGGGATCATTTGACTCTTATCTCTTACAAATTGTTCCTTGATCTAAAAATAAGTTTGCTAACATGATGGTTTCACTTGCTTCACACATACCCTCTTCATCCTCTTCCTTGAGAATCTATGTCACCATGCATCACTTAACATTACCCTCTTATGTATCTGATAACATCCTCTTTATCAAAAATGTAACATCCAACCCATATGACTTATGTTACAAGTAACTCATGGATTATCTTTCCTTTTCTATTACCCCTTTTGATCTCTCTAATAATGGGAGACATGCCTTCATAAAACATGCCACTCATTACACTATGTTAGGGGGACTTCTCTAAAATTGAGGTTTTGATGGTCTTTTTCTTAGATGACTCACTAGTACTGAGACTTCCTTCACCATTAAAGAAGTCCATGACAGGATTTGTGGTGGGTTTTTCAATGGTCACATAGTTGCCAAGCATATCCTTAGACATGGCTATTATTATCCCACACTTCATCAAGACTATTTTGATTATGTTTGGTATTGCATCAAGTGTCAATAACATGTTAACCTCCTTCACATTCGAAGTCATGCATTTCAAGTTTCCAAAGACTTTTGTCCCTTCTCCCAATGGGGTGTAGATCTAATTGAGGAGATTAACCCTCATTCATTCCTCCATCATCGTTCTATCATTACTGCCACTAAATACTTTACCAAGTGGGTCAAGTCCATCCCTCTCATCTCAATTCAACCTAAAAAAATTATTGACTTCATCAACTATCACATCATCTATCATTTTGGTGTCCCTCATAAAACTATAATAGATAACAAAAAATATTTCAAAAATAAGACTGTTCAAAGTCTTTGTGATACATTTGGAATCAAATTAAGCTTCTCATCACCATATTATCCACAAGTAAATGGATAGGTAGAAGATTATAAAAAACATTGACCAAAATTCTCATGAAGATTGTCAATGATATGGGTAAGGATTAGCACACACACATTCCTTTTGTTTTATGCACTTACCGCACTAGCATTTGAACCCCTATATATGCTACACCTTTTTTCTTGGTATATGGGATGGGGGTTGTTTTGTCTCTTGAAGTCTAGATTACTTCTCTTCATATTTCTCTACAAGACATACTTACTAATGATGAATTTTGATAAGAATGGTTGGCTCAACTTGAATTGTTTGATGAGCACCATCTCATGTCCCTCAACCACCTTCAAATCTATCAAGAGCATATCAAATTCACTTATAACAAAAACCTTAAAGAGTGAGATTTCAATATAGGAGATCTCATCTTAAAATAAATTAAACATGTGACAAACATGGAGAAAAGAAAATGGGGTAAGTTTTCTCCTAATTAGCTTGGACCTTATATCATATCTCACAAGTATAGCTCAGGAACTTATTGCTTGTCTTCTCTTACAGGAAGGCCAAAACTTGAGCCTTTAAATGCCTGACACCTACAACCATTATTTTGTTAAACAAGAATCACTTCACCTTGGGTTTAACTTGAGCTTGTCCCTTGAGCATCCCCATTACATTCATTTCCCTTCCTCTTCACCCTTACTCCTATATACTCAGTTAACTTACACAGTGATATGGTTTCGACCTCAAAGTGGAAAATTCCTAAGCCTCTATAGTCTTATCCATGACTAAAAGCATAAAAAAATGGGATATGTGATGAGTTATAAACTCTTAGGTCATGCTTCTCAATGTAGACTGCTCCCTTGAAGGATAGCTATGTAACTTACCTTTGCTACTATCAATAGACTACTCCCTTGAAGGATAACTATTTAAACTTAAAAATGAATGCTTAAACCACTCCCTTGAAGGATGGCTAAGATAAGCTTTGTTGTCAAAGGGAAATATAAATGAAAAAGGCTTCTCACATTGATTAGTTTTATACAACCTTAACCCATATAAAATCCCATTGTAGGCTTCCTGCATTGATCAACTTACATAAACAAAAAAGCTTTAATTCATGGACTTGCCTATAGTAGCTTTCGGGTCACCCACAAAAAGGGCATATCATCCCCACTTTGTAGGTTATGCTACCCAAACATTTTCCCTCATTTTACCCTTTTTTCCCTCATACTCTTTTAAGGGACTGTGAAGCTAACTTAATATAAGATAAACATGACGCTTCTCTAACAAACACAATGGTTCAAAGATACAAGGCATGAAAGAGGCTCATTTTCTTGAGCCTATTTATGTTTTGATTACAGTCTTTCTCGATGCATGAGCATTCTACCTCTTTATTTTCCCATCCACATCACATATTTATCTCTTTATTGAGATGAAGAACATTGTCATACCAACACTATCAAATCCTACTCAATTTATTTTACACATATACCATCATAAATATGAAAAAGTGATAAAATAAACTAACATAACCAATTTGTTCATTTTAAGCATATGCCATCACAAAATATGGACAAATTATAAGATGAAACTAATAAACCAACTATTCATATACCATCACATATATGGGAAAGGCTAGTCTAACTCAACTAACATGATCAAAATTAACATCAAAATTAACATGGCATTAAATAATAATCATCTATATCATCATCATCATCATCTACATCAATATTCTCATCAAAATCATAATAAATACATCTCAAAATCATAAATAAATAAACATCTCATATATATATATATATATATATACATTATCACAACAAATCTACATCATCACAATATCTACTCTCTCTCAGAACATACATCTCACATCTTTAGCTCATAGGCCAGTGTACATATAATAAATATAATTAAAAATGACAAAATATATCACTCAAGATCATCGAGGCTCTCCACATGGTCATAATGAAGCAGTGTCATCACCACTTTCAACCTATTTACATCTATGTGAGCTAAAAGTTGTGGCATGTGACACAAATCTCTCTTACTCCTTAAACTTAGAATACCACTGAATCTATGGAAAATCTTTGATGGACCTCTCCTAATAGGTAATATCATCTAGGGTAGTAGTATATCTCACCAAAGACATAGTCTATGGTGGTCCCATAACACCTGCTAATGGCCCAACCTGTACTAGTCCCTATAGTAGAGGAGGAGGAGCAGCTTGACCTATTACTCTTAGGCTATCCCTCTTTGCTATCACTATAGTCACTTGACCTTGTAACACTCTAACCTAGCCCTATAATGCTACAACCTAGCCCTGTAATGTTACAACCTATCCCTATAGTGCCCCAATCTAGCCTTGTAATGTCACAACCTACCCCTATAAGGCTAATACCTATGCATGTGCTTTATCTCTAGCCTATAAAGTTTCTTGTTGTATATCATGCTTGTATGAATACATCCCTCTCTCTCACTAACCCCTATAAACCTTGTGGTGGCCTCCTGACCTCCACCATGGGATGTAAACCTACCCACCAAGATGTATATGCTATTGTGCACCATAATCTCCAACACTTAGCCCTATTGAGAGCTCTTCAAAATATAGCCCATATGTCTCTTAGGTTTATGGTAGGGGTGTCTCTATGTCATCCCTCTTATATTGAAGGAAGGTAGGTGGAATATCTTATAGTAGACTAAATTACCTCCTGACTCATGTTATGTGTACCATCTCCAACTCACTAGCTTGTCTCCCCCTGACCCATAGTGAGCTCTACAAACCAACAAACTATTGTGCCTATCCTCTAAATATCAAGTATGTCAGGTAGGGTCTCCACAAAATATCTGTAAGGATTAAACCCTCAATCATGTGTCTCTAATAGGCAATGTTACACATTATGCCATCCACTCAAATATATTTCATGCCTTCTCTCTACCATCTGAAACCAACCCTAAAGGTATCTATAATTATGGTAGATAACCTTAATGGTCATGCCACCATGATGTGCTCATATTCCCAATAGTGTAGTAGATGGCTGACACACAAATTGTATCATCATTGTAGTCTTAAATGCCATAGATCTCTATATAACTATGCTAAAAATACTGGACCCCATGCAAAAATAGTCCACTGCTCAACCATCTATGCAAGCACACCTATCAATGCAATAAAAAATCTGCCACCATCTACATCTAGTAATGCATACATCATGATCCTAATCATCATCAGGATGCTCATTCGATGTTTCTCCTCATCTATCATATATAGTGGCTCATAGGCAAAACTCATAGAATGATAAGTCACCTCACTAACATGCCTACCATACAATGTCACCATATGGATATCATGCTCCTCTCTTGAACATGTGAAGAGTTCCTCACCATGGAATGGAAATCATAAAATCATATAGACATCCTCTTTCATCACTGTCAACTCTCTAGTAGGTAGATGGAAGGTGTTGTTGGTGTGATCTCACCTATTAATTAATGCTATCATAAGGCTCACATCTCAGGTGACTCAAAAATATTATTACACTCCTCTTAACTCCATGGCTACCTTGTGTTCCCACTCATCTAGAGTGACATACATCCTCATACATTTCAAAAGCCTTAGTAGATGATCTTGTAATGTCAACTCCATCCTCACTTGCATTCATACACACATAGCTCAAGTCACATACTTTCTAATATAACCTACCACCAATTTTTTCCCTTCTCTTTAGGAGAACTACATTGGTCTAAGGCCTTAAACTAGGCTATATAGGTAGCACTTAGTCAACATGAGGTATTTTGAGGTTAGCTCATCCATATACCCACCTAACTAATTACCCTACTCTTTTCTCTCTACCTTACACTTCACTGCCTCTTTCTCTCTACCTTAGGCTTTACTACCTCTTCTCTCTCTCCACACTAGGTCTACCTACCTGTCACAACTCTAGGCCTCATAACCTATATCCCTAACCCTTGACACAATGCCCTATATTTTAAGCCCTAGGCCTCTTGACCTATCTTAACCTACCTTTTTACCCAATTCCCCTAACACACCTTTTAACCATACCTTAGATATTTTTCCTAGGCTTTGGGAGAATTACATTAGCCTAAGGCCCTAAACTAGGCTATGTAGGTAGCACTCAGTCGATACAAGGTCTTTTGAGGCTAGCTCAGCCATTAGACTAGTTGACTAATTCCATTAAGGATCCAAACTGACACTTTCTCCTATTTTGTTAATTCTTCACAGTCACTGACATTGGCTTTAATGCCAATTTTAGTGCTTTGTAGGCATAAATTGTTGAGTTGTGGAGCTAAAAGCTTCACCAGATGAGCAAATGCAGAGGTTGCTAGAGTTACATAGTCACCGACATCAGTCAGGACCGACTGACGTCGATTTAGGAATCGATCGACATCAGTAAAATGTAGACAGACAGAGACCAGCATCGGTCATATATGCATTTTCAAAATTCTATTTTTGGAGAACAATTAGTTTACATGTAAAGATTAACTGTTAGTCTTGAGTCCACTTTTCTTTTTTTGGCAGGACAAATTTGAACCTTTGATGAAGAGGTGCATCTAACGGTGGAGAATGCATGGCTCATGAATCCTAGTTCTATATAATAGGGTTAGATCCTCATAGCTTGTAAGGTGGATCAATTCAAGTAGTGGAGTTGGTTGTGATTAATAGAGAGAGAAAACTCTTGAGGGAAAGAGATCTGTACATTTTAAAGGTGTGAGAAGAAGAGATTTCTTCATTGTATTTCCTTCTAGAAGAGTTTAATACAAGATTGGTTATTTCTTGTATCTCCTATTATTTGTTGTTTCTAATTTTTAGTTACTTATTATTTTTAGTTTAATTCCGTGTTTAGTTGCTTATACAAAAGTAATCAACTATGCTATAAGATCCTAACAAGTGGTATCAGATCTTGGTTCACTAACAAGTGGTATCATAGCATGTTAGTGTTTGTTGATTACAGAATTCACTCACAGGGATTTCTGATTGAGTGGGAGTAAAGCAATGGCAAAAGAAAATAAACTAAGAATGGAGAAATTCAATGGCAAGAATTATCAATTATGGAGGATGCAGATAGAAGATTATCTGTATTAGAAAGATCTGTACTTACCATTGGGTGGAGTTTCAAGAAAGCCCACAAATATGCAAGATGAAGAATGGAATGTTCTTGATAGAAAGGTTGTTGGATCTATAAGGTTGAGCTTGGCATCTTCTATGATTTCCAACTTATCACAAGCAAAGAAATGATAGAGTTAATGGATGCTTTGGCAAATTTATATGAAAAGCCCTCAGCTTCAAATAAGGTATATCTTATGAAGCAATTATTTAATTTAAAAATGCAGGAAGGTGGATCGGTATCTAGTCATCTTAATGATTTCCATGCAATAGTAAATCAGTAAATTCAGTCAAAATAGTTTTTGATGATGAAATTAAGGCTCTCTTAATCTTATGCTCTTTACCTAAAAGTTGGCATAGTTTGGTAATGGCAGTTAGTAATACTGCATCTGCTTCAAATATCTTGAAAGTTGATGATGTTGTTAGTGTAATCTTGAATGAAGAAATTTACAAAAAAAGCATAGAGGAAACATCAGGTAATGCTTTAAGTATTGAGAGTAAGGGAAGGCAAAGAGAGAAGGGAAAGCAAGGGAGATCAAGGTCAAAGTCAAAGATTTTAAGTAGATCCAAATCTAGAAATGGAAGAATAACCTACTAGAATTGTGGAAAGAAAGGGCATGCAAAGAAAGATTGTTGGTTGAAGGATAACAAAGAAAATCAGCATGAAGGTAATAAAGAAGAAGCAAAAGTTGTAGGTATTGTTACACAGGATGCTCTTATATTTTCTTTGGATAATAAAGTAGAATCTTGAGTTTTAGATTCTGGTGCCTCTTTCCATGCAACCCCAAATAGAGAATTTTTCAATGATTATGTCCATGGAGATTTTGGAAAAATTTATTTAGGGGATGATGAGCCTTGTCACATTGTTGGCAAAGGAAAAGTGCAGCTGAAATTGCAGAATGGCAACACATGGGTGTTGAAGGATGTCATGTATGTACCCATCCTGAAGAGGAATCTGATTTCTGTAGGAAAGTTGGGTGATGAGGGTTGCACAGTAACTCTCACAGCTGAATCTTGGAAAGTTTCCAAGGGTGCACTTGTATTAGCCAAAGATAAGAGATTAGGTACACTTTATCTATCTATTTTTATTATTGATCATTCTCCTTCTATTTTATCTACTTCAAATGTAGATGCAAAGTTGTGGCACTGTAGGCTTGGTCACATGAGTGAGAAGGGAATGAATGTTCTTAAGTCAAAATGTAAGCTTTCAGATTTGAAAAGCATAGATCTAGATTTTTGTGAGCATTGTATTTTTGGGAAATAGAAGAAAGTGAGGTTTCTCAAAACTAGGTCAACAAAGCAGAAGCACAAGTTGGAGCTTGTTCACATTGATGTGTGGGGACCAGCTCAGGTAGCTTCTATTGGAGGATTATAGTATTATGTTTCTTTCATTGATGATGCTACAAGAAAGGTATGGGTTTATTGCATAAAGAGGAAATATGATGTTTTTGACACATTTAAGAAATGGAAAGCTTTGTTTGAGAATGAAACAGGTTTGAGATTGAAGTGCCTTAGATCTAACAATGGTGGTGAGTACTGCAGCAATAAATTCAATAGTTACTATTCTATGAATGGAATGTGTAGGGAAAGGATTGTTCCAAGGACACCTCAACAAAATGGAGTTGCTGAAAGGATGAATAGAATAATAATGGAACGTGCACAAAGTATGAAGTTGCATGCTAGTTTGCCCTTATAGTTTTGGGCAGAAGCTGTACATACTATAGTTTACCTCATTAACAGAGGACCTTCTACTGCACTAGATGGTGGAATTCTAGAAGAGGCATGGATAGGTAAAAAGGTAGATCTTTTATTTCTCAGAGTTTTTGGTTCTGAAGCTTTTGTGCACATTGATAAAGAAAATAAAAAGAATTTGGATGCTAAATCTATGCAATTTTTGGTTATGGTTCTAGAGATTTTGGATTCTAGTTGTGGAATTTAGAAACTAACAAAATTATTAGAAGCTGTGATGTAGTTTTCAATGAGAAGGTGATGTACAGTGATTAGCTCAAGAGGCTGAATAATTCTGAACAGGGCAATCATGATTTGGATGAGGTTATGATCTAAAATGAACTTGCAGGTAAAAATCATCACTCACAAGAAAACACAGAAATTGACGTCAGTCAAGTAGAGACTGACGTCGGTCAGGCAGAGACTGACATTGGTCAGGTGGAAACCGACGTCGGTCACGTGGAACTGACATTGACCAGAGATAACTAAGATTGGTCACTGACAAAGAAATTTGGGCAGACAACAAGCTGTGAATGAGTCTCAAACACCCATGAGGAGGTTTAAAATGGTAAGTAAACCTCTAATTCATTATTCCCCTTCTTTATACTACTTGTTGCTCACTGATGGTCGAGAACCAAAAAATTTTGATGAGGCAATGTAGGTAGAATCTAGGAAACAGTGGGAGCATGGCATGAATGAGGAAATTAATTCCTTAGAAGAGAACCAAATGTGGGATTTGGTTGAGTTGCCAACCAGAAAGAAAGCATTGAAAAACAAATGGGTTTATAGGTTAAAGGAAGGAGAGAATGGACAAATGAGACATAAGGCCAGGTTGGTAGTAAAGGGATTTGCACAGAAACCAGGTATTGATTTTGGTGAATTTTTTTTTCCTATAGTAAAAATGACTTCTATTCAGACTGTATTGTCTTTAGTTGTTATTGAGGATTTACATTTTGAGTAGCTTGATGTTAAGACAACATTTCTTCATGGAGATTTGGATGAAGAGATATATATGGAATAGCCGGAAGGTTTTGAGGTCAAAGGTAAGGAGAAACTTGTGTGTAGGTTGAAAAAAAGCTTATATGGTCTTAAGCAAGCTCCAAGACAATGGTATTTGAGGTTTGACAGGTTTATGACAGAGCATGGCTTTAGTAAATGTCAATCTGACCATTGTGTTTATTTTAACAGATTGGATAATGGTAGTTATATTATCCTATTACTGTATGTAGATGATATGCTTGTTGCAGGTTCACACATGCAAAAAATTACTGAGATTAAGGTAAAATTAGCTCACACATTTACCATAAAGGATTTAGGAGTAGCAAAGAAAATCCTTGGCATGATTATTAAGAGAGACAAGAAAAATCACAGTTTGATTTTATCTCAAGAGGATTATGTGAATAAGGTGTTGGAGAGGTTCAATATGCAGGATGCAAAATTGGTAAGCACACCTATGGCTGGACACTTCAAGTTGAGCAAAGAATAGTGTCCTAAATCACATGATGAGGTTGAGTACATGAGTAGAGTTCCATATGCTTTAGCAGTTGAGAGCTTGATGTATGCAATGGTATGTACTAGACCTGATATTGCCAAGCAGTGGGAGTTGTCAACAAGTTTATGGCCAATCCAGGGAAGGAACACTGGAAAGCAGTTCAGTGGATTCTCAGATATCTAAGAGGGACCAACAGTAGGCATTTATGCTATGGAGGGTAAAACACTTCTCTACATGGGTATGTAGATTCAGATATGACAGGTGACTTGGATGGCAGGAGAAGCACCACAGGATATGTGTTCACTATTGGTAGAATGGCAGTTAGCTAGATTTCAAAGTTGTAGAAGGTTGTTTCCTTGTCTACTACAGAGGCAAAATACATTACAGTCATAGAGGCTAGCAAGGAAATGATTTGGATGACTCAGTTCATGGAAGAGTTGGGAAAGGAGCAAAAGAGTTGCATATTATACAGTGATAGTCAAAGTGCAATTCATTTGGCAAAGAATTTAGCCTTTCATTCAAGAACCAAACATATACAACTTAGGTACCACTTGATTAGACAGGTATTGGAGGATGGACAGTTGAGGCTGGAAAAGATCCATATGGATAAGAATCTTGCTGATATGTTAACAAAGATGGTAACAAAGGAGAAGTTAAATCTTCATTCAACTTTTGTTGGTCTTCAAGATTGAACTTGAAGATGGAGAAACAAGCTAGAGGATGTTGTTGTATAGGTACAAGTGCAGCTGTTTATCTCCGAGTGGGAGATTTTTGAGTTGTGGAGATAAAAGATTTACCAAATGAGCAAATGTAGAGGTTGCTGGAGTTACATAGTCACCGACATCTATCAGGACCGATCGACATCGATTAGGAATCGGCTGACATCGGTCAAATGTAGACAGACAGAGACCGGCATCGGTCATCTATGCATTTCCAAAATTCTATTTTTAGAGAATAGTTAGTTTGCATGTAAAGATTAATTGTTAGTCTTGAGTCCACTTTTCTATTTTTGGTAGGATAGATTTGAAACTTTGATTAAGAGGTGCATCTAACGGTGGAGAATGCATGGCTCATGAATCCTAGTTCTATATAATAGGGTTAGATCCTCATAGCTTGTAAGGTGGATCAATTTAAGTAGTGGAGTTGGTTGTAATTAAGAGAGAGAGAGAACTCTTGAGGAAAAGAGATCTGTACATTTGAGAGGTGTGAGAAGAAGAGATTTCTTCATTGTATTTCCTTCTGGAAGAGTTTAATACAAGATTGGTTGTTTCTTGTATCTCCTATTATTTGTTATTTCTGATTTCTAGTTACTTATTATGTTTAGTTTAATTCTATGTTTAGTTGCTTATATAAAAGTAATCAATTGTGTTGTAAGATCCTAACATAAATGTAAGCTAACATTAACAAATGCCTACCAACCTTGATGTTGTGTTAGCTGACATCAGTGGACCTCACTAATATCAATGATTGGTTTAGACCTAGGGCCAAATAAACCAAACCCAAAATTATAATTTTAACCTAAAAACCTACCCCAAATTCCCCCCAACTTATCCTAAAACTACCCTACCCTATTTCATACCCCTCTACTAACATTCTCTGTACCCCCACTTCTAAATTAGCCTAAGAACTCCAAATAACCAAATCAAGTTTCAAAATAACTAGTAGAGGATCTTACCTCATCTCTCCATTTCCTCTAGGCTGGCACAACTAGATCTTATGGTGGTGCACCTCCCACTGGGTCCCCTCCTTACTCTACCATCTTAGTCACTCTCACATCTCTATTTTTTTCTCCGATCACAAGTTGTAGATGAGTTTTGTCAGCTATCAAACCCCTTTTTATTGAGTTTGGTCAATCACCAACATTGAAATTCTTGACCTAGTCCATCGATGCCAGTGCTTATGCCTACCAACATCGTCAACATTACCCTAATATGCTAACATTGGCACCATTGTAATAATGTTTTCTCTAAAAAAAGCAACTCCAACCTTTTAGACTTTACCCATACTTTGAGGCAATTTTAAGATCAACTATATCTCCCCAACCATGACAAATGCCATTAGAGATGACTTAAATCTTCATCAATGAAAAATTTTCTTGGAGATCATGAATATCTCCTCACTCATTGACCCTTTTACACCAACCTTGCATTGCTTGTCTTGAGCACTTATATTAATCCACTATAGTTGGCTATTGTGTACACACATGTATATTAGGTGTTTTGGATGGCAACCAAGCTCATCTTATCACCTTCAACCCTTTTGTGTTTCCCAAGGGAACTTCTTACCTTAGATACCTAGGACACATCGACCATTGGAGCTACAACTTTGATTGTTTTGACCTATTAGCTATCACTTACAAGTTGTGCTTTGGTTATTTATATCTGAGTCCTCCTTAGCCTTGCATGTTATTAAATTTGTCAACTATATCTCATAGTAGTATATGCATATAAATAGATACTCAATTCACCATGACTCACCCAATTACCTTTTTATCAAACTAGTACCTAATTTTGGTTTCTCCTCCATCGATTCCTATTTTGAGGGGGGATACCTCATCCAATACTTGGAGCATCTAACTCTAGTTTTTATCTTGAAAACTTGTCAGTAAAAATTAAAAGGAAAAAAGGGGAAAATGTAGACACCAAAATTATGTCACACATGTGTGTAACTACCTGTGTCAAAACCCCTTTTAGCCCATTTTTCAATAATAATAATTAGCCTCCCTAACCCATGCTGCTACGCCCCTAACCTATCACATGTATTAGGATAGGAATATCCAAATTAAGGCTTACTTATCCCTCTTTGATGATATATCACATTTATCTATGCATTCATTTGGTTAGTGCGTCAGCCTATGGAGTAACCATGGCCTAGATAGATTATATATAGGAGGTAGTGGGTAATTGTTTATCATTATATTGTGAATTCTGCTCTTATTGAAGCTTGTGGAGGTTTCCCCCTCAAAGTGGCTTGTCTATTATCATATATTCTAATATATTTCAATCATATTTGGATCTATTTTTTCTATTCTACTTTATTGTTGAAGTAATTTCATTAAAAATGGTATCAGAGCTGCGATTTGGACAATCTTATGGGTGAAACCCTATTTTTTAAAAATCTAGATATATCTAAAAAAAGGTTGTGAATTTCTCTAATTTTTTTTAATGGATGTGAGAAGTCATTAAATTAATTTTACATTAAAATTTTAGCTCAATTGGATCTGTTTTACAAAATTTATCACCATTTTAGTTTTTTTCATAAAATTTCTCTATAGTGTGCAATTCAAAGAATTTTTCTAATTTATTTAAATTTTTGGAAAGCTTAGAAAATTTGGCTAGGGTATGTTATTTATATGTTATGATTTTAGGTTGACATAAGTCCAAAATCACTTGGTCAAAGTTGGGTCAAAAGTGCCAATCAGGGTCAATATTGTAAAGCCCTTTTATGGTAGGTCCACAAACTCAGGGCTGAGGAAAGGGACTCCAAGTAAAAATCCTAACAAGGAAGAGATGGAGTCATAAGGGGGATGTACTAGATCCTTTTTAGTAAGGTTCTCTAACATAGATCACAAAGTGAGCTAGCTTGACTATAGTGTGCAAGGCATTCAAAGTGAGGTGCAAGGCATACAATCTAATGAAATCCATACAAGATAGTTTGGTAGATATCATGATGGATTTGAAACATAATTAGTCAAATGATCTAGCTATCACTATTTCACAACCCTAATAGGGTGGTTATCCCAACCAATCTACTTTAAATCCAACTACATTGTCATAGAGGAACCTGTTACCAAAGGTAGACATGCACAAATTTGATGGAAAAGATCCACTTAATTGGATCAACCAAATGGAGTTTTTTTTTATTTGCATCAGATCCCAAGGGGATAAAAGGTTACCATGGCATCCTTGTATCTTGAACCTGATTAATTCATTAGGTATTGATGGTGGTGTGCTCAAAATAAAAATCTAACTCTCAGTGTCACTGGTTAGTTTTTATAGAGAAGCTGCAATTACACTATGGAAATAGTGTGATAGAGAATTACTTTAGCCAACTAGAAAAATTGTGACAGACTGGCTCTATCAAGGATTATATTCATTAGTTTTAGAACCTATCCTTACGTGTGGAGACAATTTCTGAGGAGAACTTGAATGACCTATTTTTGGGTAGACTCAAGGACCACCTTCAACATGAGGTGCGCATGTTTAATCCACTTAAGATTTTTGATTCTATTATCATGGCCCGTAGAGATGAGGAAAAATTCATAGCCAAAAAGAAGTAGCCATTCACTCAATTCAAAGATTGTGGCATATTGACACCAATATTTCCTCCACCTACCAGATTGACCCCTCAGTAAATTAAAGAGAAGCATGCAAAAGGATTATGTTTCAGTTGTGACAGCAAGTGGAGCAAAGGACATAGATGTGATGAGAATAATTTATTCTAAATTGAGGTATCCAATGAAGATGATGAAGAAGATGATGCCTCCATTGAATGATGAGGAAGAGATAGAGAAGGTACCTGAAGATTCCCAACCTAAAATCTCTTGTCATGTACTTGTAGGTATTAGCACTCCACAAACTCTTAAGGTTGTGGGTTTCCTCAAGAAATAAAAGGTGATAGTGTTGATTGATTTGGGTAGCACACATAACTTCATCAACCATAAGTTAGCCACTTGATTGAACTATTTCATCTAACCAACACTAGAATTTCAAGTCATAATTGCAGATGGTGGTATAATTAATTATTTAGGCAAATGCCATAGTATTAAGCTTACCATGGGTGAGTAAAATCTTTATTATCCTATGTTTGCTATTCCCATGGGTAGCACAGACATTATTTTGGGATTTCAATGGCTCAAAACCTTGGGTACCATTGAGATGAACTTCCAGGAACTATTCATGCACTTTTATTCTAAAGGTTGGAAAATTGAACTATGTAGATTACAGGCAAAATCTCCATAATTGATTAGTTCACATCAAATGACCAAGATGCTAAAAAAGGGGGTAGAGGGAATTATTGCATGATTATGTTCCATATAATTTCAACCCACACTGGCATCTACACATCCTAATATATAGATGATTCTTGATGACCACCCATCTATTTTTGGAGCCATGCTAAAAGGACTACCACCAAAAAGAGAACATGATCATGCCATTCAACTACTTCCAAGGAGTCAACCACCAAATATCAAACCATATAGATATCCATATGCACTGAAGAGTGAAATAAAAAATATGTTCCATGAGATGCTAGAGGCATGGATCATCAAGCACAGCCAAAGTGCATATTCATCACTAGTGGTCGTGATGAAAAAGAAGGATGACATATGGAGGATGTGCCCAGATTATAGGGAACTCAACAAGTACACCATCAAAGATAGGTTTCCTATTCCAATAATTGATGATTTACTTGATGAGTTACATGGTGCTAATTATTTCAAAAAATTGGATCTTCACTCGGGGTACCATCAAATTAGAATCAAGGATGAAGATGTTCATAAAAGTACTTTTAGAACACATGAGGGCCATTATGAGTTTTTGGTAATGCCCTTTGGTTTTACAAATGCACCATATACTTTTTAGAGTTTGATGAACACTATTTTTTGGCCTTTTTTAAGGAAGTTTGTGTTGGTTTTTTTGATGGCATATTCATTTATAGTCAAACATGGGAAGCACATTTGCAACATGTGAAACAAGTGTTGATAGTTTGGAGAAGCATCAGATTTTTGCGAAGCCATCTAAATGTGCTTTTGGAGTACAAGAGGTAGAGTACCTAGGTAAAATTTTTTCCCATGAAGGTGTCAAATTTGATCCCTAGAAGATCAAATCTATGATGGAATGGCCTATGCCAAAAACTCTCAAAAACGTCTGAGGGTTCCTAGGACTAACAAGTTACTACCAAAGATTTATGAAAGGTTATGGTAGGATAGTGGCTCCACTCACTGCATTGCTAAATAAGGATGCCTTCCATTGGAATGATGCCACCACCAAAGAATTTGAGAAACTAAAAGTAGTTATGTGTACCACTCCAATTTTGTCTACTCTATACTTCTCAAAGACATTCATTGTTGAATGTGATGCTTCTAGATCTAGGTTGGGAGAAGTACTAATGCAAGAAAGAAGACCCCTTGCATTTTAGAGTCACAAATTTAAAGGTAAGAATCTAAAAAATATATCTATGAGAAATAAATGATGGCTATTCTTCATGTAATTAAGTAATGGAGGCCCTATCTAATGGGTAGACACTTTAAGGTGAAAATGGATCATGATAGTCTCAAATACTTTTTGGAGCAAATATTATCATTTTTGGAACAACAAAAGTGGGTAACCAAAATGTTGGGTTATGATTTTGAAATCATCTACAAGAAAGGTAAAGATAATGTAGTAGAAGATACACTATCCAGATGTGATACATCCATAGAAGCATTACTTTGTGTAATGTCCATGTTGCAAGCAGACTAGGTGGATGAAGCTAGGTTAGAATGGGAGCAAGACAAACATACATAGGTTCTAATTTAGAATATCCATTAAGGTACTTTAGCTTCTAACAAATTTGAATGGAAAGGTAATGTCTTATGGTATAAGGGTAGGTTATACTTATGCAAAAATTTAGAGCTTAAGCATAAAATTCTTGCAAAGTTTCATGCATCTCCAATTGGGGGACACTCAGGGTTCTTGAAAACTTATCACATAATTAAGAAAGAATTATTTTGGGAAGGACTCAAGGGAGATGTACAAAATTTTGTGGTAGAATGTTTGATATGCCAATAGAATAAAGGTGAGATAGTTAAGACCCTGGGTCAGTTACAACCATTAGCAATTCCTAGTCAAAGGTGGGAGGAGGTTTCCATGGATTTCATCACAGGGTTGCCTTGTTCTGAAGGTAAGAATGTTATCTTGGTCATTGTGGATAGGCTTACAAAATATGCCCATTTTTGTGTTTTCTCACACCCATTTTTAGCAAGTAAAGTAGTAGCTATTTTTCTAGAAGCAGTTCTAAAATTACATGGAACCCCAAAAATAATTGTAAGTGATCATGATCCTATTTTCACTAGTAATTTCTGGACTAAACTATTTTCCTATTTAGGTACTCAGCTAGCTCATAACTCATCTTATGACCCCCAATCTGAAAAACAAACAAAAGTGGTTAACAAATTTTTAGAGGGGTATCTCCATTGTTTTATATTAGATAAACAGGAACATTGGGTTTAAATGGCTACCACTTACAGAATGGTGGTATAACACATCTTTCCATACCTCTTCTAAAATGTCTCCATTTCTATCACTATATGGTTACCATCCACCTTCCATCACTTCTTCATTAAAGGTCCAAACTAAGTTTTGAGATGTGGAGGAGTACATTTAGCATCAACAAGAGGTTTTGGCTAGTTTGAGACAGAATTTGGCCTTGGCACAAAACATGATGAAGCAATAAGCATATCAACACCATAGTGAGCAAAAGTTTGAGGTGAGTGACTAGGTATTTGTATGTTTACATCCTTACAATTAGATGTACTTGAAGCAATATAAAAAGGACAACAAACTTGATCCTAAGTATTATGGCCCTTATCAAGTTCTACAAAAAATTGGAAGTGTGGATTACAAGCTCGAGTTACCTCATTCATCTTGCATACACCCAGTTTTCATGTTTCTTATTTGAAGAAGGTCATTGGATAGAAAGTTTCAGCCCAGACAGAGCTCCCAGAACTAGATGAAGAAGGATGAGTCATTTTCAAACTAGACAATATCCTCCAAACATGTACTAAGAGGTTGAGAACTAGAGAGATTAGGTAATATTTGATCAAGTGGAAGAACCTGAGTAGTGAAGATGTAACTTGGGAAGGTGAATATTTTCTTCAACAACATCCAGAGTTGTTCAATGTTGAGGACAATGTTGGTTTGAAGGGGAAGGGCATGCTATGCCCCTAGCCTATCACATGTATTAGGATAGGAATAGCTGACTTATGGCTTACTTATCCCTTTTTAATGCTCTATCACATTTCTCTATGCATTCATTTGGTTAGTAGGTGAGCTTATGGAGTAACCATGGCCTAGATAGACTATATATAGGAGGTAGTGGGTAATTGTTTATCATCATATTGTGAATATTGTTCTTATTGAAGCTTGTGGAGGTTGCGCCCTTGAAGTGGCTTGTCTATTATCATATATTTTGATATATTTTAGTCATATTTGGATCTATTTCTACTATTCTACTTTGTTGTTGAAGTAATTTAATTACACATACTTTTACCCCTCACACATTTAATTAATTTAAAATACTTAATTAAGTTAATTAAAAGCCTCTTTTTTCCACCTTACCTAGCCAGCTCAACTTATGATCAATTCTCACATGATGAGTCACCTCAAGACCTAGTCCCCTCATCCTAACTAACCAAGACTTATTCTCACTTCAAAACTAAATTCCTAATCAACTACCTCCTTTTTAACCTCTTATTTTTACTATTTTATAATAGGTTCTACACTTGGCATGAAGAGAAATAGAAAACATGCCAAAAATAGTAATATTTACCTATTCTAGGGCCATTAATGTCAATGATATAAGCCAAACTCCAACCTAAAGTTCAAGCCAATAGAGATCAATAAATTCATTCTTACTTGCATTGAATCTCTCAACATTAAATTTTGGACATCCTATATTACTATCATCTTTCATAAGTCAATCATGATCAGGAACTAAGCTCTTGAGGACCTATAACACCCACTTGTTCTCTCTATTTAGGCCATCAATTTGGACTAATTGATAAGAACCATCAATATGGCACTTATCATTCAATGACCACTGTAGCTAAGTACATCACTTATTCTATAGGTCTTTTAAGTATTTACTTTTCTATCACTTCATATCTACTATTCATTGCTTTATACACCCTTGACTGAACCCCCATGAGGGAGTTACAAAGTTTACTTGCTTGTTTCCCTTTAACCTGACACACCAAACCTCTAACTAGATCTACCCAAACCATACTCTCTATCTCATAACTCTCCCCAACCTCCTATACTTGATCAAAACCATTTCTCAGACCCAAAAAAGCATTTTTTAACCTCCTAGGTAATTAATTCCCCTACCAACCTCTTTTTATTGAGTTTGATCAATCACCAAAATTAGAATTCTTGACCTAATCCATAGATGTTAGTGCTTATGCCTACCAACATCATCAACATTTCCCTAATATGCTAACATCGGCACCATTGTAATAATGTTTTCCCCAGAAAAAGCAACCCCAACCTTTTAGACTTTACCCATACTTTGAGGTAGTTTTAAGATCAACCATATCTCCCAAACCATGATAAATTCCATTAGAGATCACTTAAATCTTCACTGATGACAAATTTTCTTAGAGATCATGAATATCTCCTCGCTCATTGACCCTTTTACACCAACCTTGCATTGCTTGTCTTGACTACTTATGTTAATCCACTATAGTTGGCTATTGTGCACATGCATGTATTTTAAGTGTTTTAGATGGAAACAAATATTATCCTATTAACTTAAACCCTTTTTTGTTTCTTAGGGGCACTTCTTATCTCAAATACCTAGGACACATCAACCATTGGAGCTACAACTTTGATTATTTTGACCTATTAGCTATCACTTACAAGATGTGCTTTGGTTATTTCTATCTAAGTCCTCCTTGACCTTGCATGTTCCAATTTTTTTTGAATATATCTTAGAGTAGTATATGAATACAAAGAGATACTTAATTCACCATGACTCACCCAATTAACTTTTTATCAAAATAGTACCTAATTTTGGTTTCTCCTCTGTCAATTCCTATTTTGAGGCGAGATACCTCATCCAATACTTAGAGCATCTAAGTATTGTTTTTTTCTTGAAAACTTGTCAGTACAAATTGAAAGAAAAAAAGGGGAAAATATAGACACCAAAATTATGTCACACACATGTGTGTAACTCCCTATGTCAAAACCCCTTTTAGCCTATTTTTCAACAATAACAATTAGCCTCCCTAACCCATGTTGATATGCCCCTAACCTATCACATGTATTAAGATAGAAATAACTAAATTATGGATTAATTATCCCTATTTGATGCTATATCACATTTATCTATGCATTCATTTGGTTAGTAGGTCGGCCTATGGAGTAACCATGGTCTAGATAGACTATATATAGGAGGTAGTGGGTAATTGTTTATCATCATATTGTGAATTCTGCTCTTATTGAAGCTTGTGGAGGTTTCCCCCTCAAAATGGCTTGTCTATTATCATATATTATGATATATTTTAGTCATATTTGGATCTATTTCTACTATTCTACTTTATTTTTTAAGTAATTTCATTACAAGTGGTATCAGAGCTGTGATTTGGGCAATCTTGTGGGTGAAACCCTAATTTTTTAAAATTTGGATATATCTAAAAACTGGTTGTGAATTTCTTAGCAAAGTTTTTTCTAAAGGTTATAAATCATAAAATTAAGGTTCCATTAAAATTTAATCTCAATTTGATCTGTTTTGCAAAAGTTATCACCATTTTAAGGTTTTTAATAAAATTGCTCTATAGTGCACAATTCAAAGAATTTTTTTGAGTTATTTACATTTTTGGAAAGCTTAAAAAAATATGGCTAGTTTATGTTCTTTATATGTTATGATTTTAGGTTGACATAAGTCCAAAATTTCTTAGTCAAAGTTGGGTTAAAAGTGCCAATCAAGGTCGACATCATAAAGCCCTTTTATGGCAGGTCCACAAACTTGGGGTTGAGGAAAGGGTGCTAAAAATCTAGGTAAAAATCCTAAAAAGGAAGATATGGAGTCATAAGGGGTATGTACTATATCCTTTATACTAGGGTTCTCTGACATAGATCATAAAGTGATCCAGCTTGACTATAGTGTGCAAGGCATTCAAAGTGAGGTGCAAGGAATACAATATAATATGAAATCCATACAAGATAGTTTGGTAGATATCATGATGGATTTGAAATATAATCAATCAAATCATCTAGCTATCACTATTTTACAACCAAACCAGGGTGTTTCTATTAACCAGTCTACTTCAAATCCAACGATATTACCACAGAGGAACCTGTTATCAAAGGTGGATATGCACAAATTTGATGGAAAAGATCCACTCAATTGGATCAAACAAATGGATAATTCTTTCAATTTGCATTAGATCCTAGGGGGACAAAAGGTTACCATGGCATCCTTGTATCCTGAACCTGATCAGTTTATTTGGTATCGATGGTTGTGTGCTCAAAAGAAAAAGATGACTCTTAGTGTCACCTAGTCAATTTTTACAGAGGAGTTGCAATTACACTATAGAAATAGTGTGATACATAATTACTTTAGCCAATTGGCAAATTTGTGATAGAATACCTCCATCAAGGATTATATTCATCAGTTTCAAAACCTATCCTTATGTGTGGAGACAATTTTTGAGGAGAACTTGAATGACCTATTTTTGGGTGGACTCAAGGACCACCTTCAACATGAGGTACGCATGTTTAATCCACTTAATATTTCTTATTATATTATCATGGCACATAGAGACAAGGAAAAATTCATATCCAACAAGAAGTAGCCATTCACTCAATTCAAAGATCATGGCATATCGACACCAACATTTCCCCCACCTACTAGATTGACACCTCAGCAAATTGAAGAGAAGCATACAAAAGGATTATGTTTCAGTTGTGAAAGAAAGTGGAGCAAAGGACATAGATGTGCTGAGAAGAAGTTATTCTACATTGAGGGATCTAATGAAGATGAAGAATAAGATGATGCCTCCATTGATGATGAGGAAGAGATAGAGGAGGTACCTGAAGATTCCCAACCTATAATCTCTTGTCTTGCACTTATAGGTATTAACACTCCACAAACTCTTAAGGTGGTGGGTTTCCTCAAGAAATAGAAGGTGACAATGTTGATTGATTTAGGTAGCACACATAACTTCACCAACCATAATTTGGCCACTCGATCGAACTATTTCATCTACCCAACACCTTTTAGGTCATGATTATAGATGGTGGCACAATTAATTATTCAAGAAAATACCATAGTATTAAGCTTACTATGGGTGAGTACAATCTCAATTATCTTATGTTTGTTATTCCCATGGGTAGCATAGACATTGTTTTGGGAGTCCAATGGCTCACAACCTTGGGTACCATTGAGATGAAATTTTAGGAACTATTCATGCACTTTTATTTTGAAGGTAGGAAAATTGAACTACGTGGATTACAATAAAAATATCCACAATTGAGTAGTTCACATCAGATGACCAAGATGCTAAAAAAAGGGACAAAGGGAATTATTTCATGATTATGTTCCATAGAAGTTCAACCCACACAATCATCTACACATCCTGATCTACAGTGATTCTTGATGACCACCCATCTATTTTTGGGGCCATGCCAAAAGGAATACCACCAAAAAGAGAACATGATCATGCCATTCAACTACTTCCAAGGAGTCAACCACCAAATATCAAACCATATAGATATCCATATGCACTGAAGAGTGAAATAAAAAATATGTTCCATGAGATGCTAGAGGTAGGGATCATCAAGCATAGCCAAAGTGCATATTCATCACCAGTGGTCATGGTGCAGAAGAAGGATGACACATGGAGGATGTGCCCAGATTATAGGGAACTCAACAAGTACACCATCAAAGATAAGTTTCCTATTCTAGTAATTGATGATTTACTTGATGAGTTGCATGGTGCTAATTATTTCAAAAAATTGAATCTTCACTTAGGGTACCATCAAATTAGAATCAAGCATGAAGATGTTCATCAAACTAATTTTAGAATGCATGAGGGCCATTATGAATGTTTGGTAATGACCTTTGGTCTTACAAATGCACCATCTAATTTTCAGAGCTTGATGAACACTATTTTTTGGCCTTTTTTAAAGGAAGTTTATGCTAGTTTTCTTTGACGACATATTGATTTATAGTCAGACATGGGAAGCACATCTACAACATGTGAAATAGGTGTTGATAGTTTTGGAGAAGCATCAGCTTTATGTGAAGCCATCCAAATGTGATTTTGGAGTACAAGAGGTAGAGTACCTAGGTCACATTGTTTCCCATGAAGGTGTCAAATTTTATCCTTAGAAGATCAAAGATATGATGGAATGGCCCATGCCAAAAACTCTCAAAAAACTCTAAGGGTTCTTAGGACTAACAGGTTACTACTGAAGATTTGTGAAAGGTTATGGTAGCATAGCAGCTCCACTCACTACATTGATAAATAAGGATGCCTTCCATTGGAATGATGCCACCACCAAAGCATTTGAGAAACTAAAAGTAGCTATGTGCACCACTCCAGTTTTGGCTACTCTAGACTTCTCAAAGACATTCATTGTTGAATGTGACGTTTCTGGATCTAGGTTGAGAGTAGTACTAATACAAGAAGGAATACCCATTACATTTGAGAGTCATCAATTAAAAGGTAAGAATCTAAAAAAACCTATCTATGAGAAAGAAATTATGGCTATTCTTCATACAATTAAATAATGGAGATCCTATCTGATGGGTAGACACTTTAAGGTGAAAATGGATCATGATAGTATCAAATACTTTTTGGAGTAAAGATTGTCATATGAGGAACAACAAAAGTGGGTAAGCAAAATGTTGGGTTATTATTTTTAAATCATTTACAAGAAGGGTAAAGATAATGTAGTAGTAGATGCACTATCTAGATAGGGTACATCCATAGAATCATTACTTTATGCAATGCCCATGTTACAAGTAGATTGGGTAGATGAAGCCAGATTAGAATGGGAGCAAGACAAAGATACACAAGTTTTGATTTAGAATCTCCAGCAAGGTACTTTAGCTTCTAATAAATTTGAATGGAAAGGTAATGTATTATGGTATAAGGGTAGGTTATACTTGTGTAAAAATTTAGAGCTTGAGCATAATATTCTTGTAGAGTTGAATGCATCTCCAATTGGGGGACACTTAGGGTTCTTGAAAACTTATCACAAAATTAAAAAAGAATTATTTTGGGAAGGACTCAAGGGAGATGTACAAAATTTTGTGGTAGAATGCTTGATATGCTAACAGAATACAGGTGAGATAGTTAAGACCCTGGGTTTATTACAACTGTTAGCAATTCCTAGTCAAAGGTGGGAGGAGATTTCCATGGATTTCATCACAGGGTTGCCTTATTCTAAAGGTAATAATGTTATCTTGGTCATTGTAGATAGGCTTATAAAATATGCCCATTTTTGTGCTCTCTCACACCCATTTTTAGCAAGTATAGTAGCAACTATTTTTCTAGAAGTAGTTCTAAAATTACATGGAACCCCAAAAATAATTGTAAGTGATCATGATCATATTTTCATTAGTAATTTCTGGACTAAACTATTTTCCTATTTGGGTACTGGGCTAGCTCATAGCTCATCTTACCACCCCCAATCTAAAAGATAAATAGAAGTGGTTAACAAATGTTTAGAGGGGTATCTTTGTTGTTTTATATTAGATAAATAGGAATGTTGGGTTAAATGGCTACCACTTGTAGAATGGTGGTATAACACATCTTTCCACACCTCTTCTAAAATGTCTCCATTTCTAGCACTATATGGTTACCATCCACCTTCCATCACTTCTTCATTAAAGGTGCAAACCAAGGTTCAAGATGTGGAGGAGTACATTCAGCATCAACAAGAGGTTTTGGCTAGTTTGAGAGAGAATTTGGCCTTGGCACAAAACAAGATGAAGCAACAAGCAGGTCAACACTGTAGTGAGCAAAATTTTGAGGTGGGTGACTGGGTATTTGTATGTTTACAGCCTTACAAGTAGATGTCCTTGAAGCATTAGAAAAAGGACAAAAAACTTGCTCTTAAGTATTATGACCCTTATCAGGTTCTACAAAAAAATTTAAGTGTGGCTTACAAGCTCAAGTTACCTCATTCATCTTGCATACACCTAGTATTTCATGTTTCTTATTTGAAGAAGGTCATAGGACAAAAAAATTATCCCAGAGAGAGCTCTCAGAACTAGATAAAGAAGGATGAGTCATTTTATAACTAGAGAAGATCCTCCAAACACATACTAAGAGGTTGAGAACCAGAGAGATTAGGGAATATCTGATCAAGTGGAAGAACCTGAGTAGTGAAGGTGCAACTTAGGATGGTGAAGATTTTATTCAACAACATCTAGAGTTGTTCAACATTGAGGACAATGTTGGTTTGAAAGGGAGGGGCATGTTAGACCCCTAACCTATCACATGTATTAGGATAAGAATATCTGAATTGTGGCTTACTTATCTCTCTTTGATGATAAATCACATTTCTCTATGCATTCATTTGGTTAGTAAGTTGGCCTATGGAGTAACCATGGCCTAGATAGACTATATATAAGAGGTAGTGGGTAATTTTTTATCATCATATTATGAATTCTACTCTTATTGAAGCTTGTAGAGGTTGACCCCTCAAAGTGGCTTATCTATTATCATATATTCTAATATATTTTAGTCATATTTGTGTCTATTTTTTCTATTCTACTCTATTATTAAATTAATTTCATTGCACATGCTTTTACCCCTCACATATTTAATTAATTTAAAATAATTAATTAAGTTAATTAAAATCCTCTTTTTGCCACCTTACTTGGGTAGCTCACCCTATGAATTCTTCTCACCTGATGAGTCACCTCAAGACCTAGTCCCCTCATCCTAACTACCCAAGACTTATTCTCACTTCAAAACTAAATTCTTAATGAACTACCTCCTTTTTAACCTCTTATTTTTACTATTTTAAAATAGGTTCCACACTTGGCATGAAGAGCAATAGAAAACATGCCAAAAATAGTAATCTTTACCTATTCTAGGGCCATTGACATTGATGATATATGCCAAACTCCAACCTAAAGTTCAAGTTAATAGAGATCAAGAAAATTCATTCTTAATTGCATTCAATCTCTCAGCTTTCAATTTTGGAAATCCATTTACTATCATCTTGCCTAAGTCAATCATGATCAAGAACTAAGCTCTTGAGGACCAACATCACCCACTTGTTCTCTTTATTTGGGCCATTGATTTGGACTACTTGATAAGAACCATTAATATGGCATTTATCATTTAATGACCACTGTATCTAAGTACATCACTTATTCTATAGGTCTTTTAAGTATTTACTTTGATATCGCTTCATATCTACTATTCATTAATTTATACACCCTTGACTGAACCCCCATGAGGGAGTTACAAAGTTTTCTTTCTTGTTTCCCCTTGACATAACACACCAAACCTCTGACTAGATCTACCCAAACCATACTCTCTATCTCATAACTCTCGCCAAACTCCCAGACCTGATCAAAACCATTTCTTAGACCCAAAAAAGCCTTTTGGAAGCTCCTAGGCAATTAATGCCCCTACCAACCTCATTAGCCTAACTAACATTGGTCACCTTCACCACCGACCTTAGTAGTATAACTGATATTGGTCACTCCCCTACCAATGTCGATGACTGTGGATTCCCTAACCTTTCCAAAACTTACTCAAACAACTTCTAAAATACAAAATACACCACTGGCACCCTATCACTCTCTGATGCACTCAAGTTACAAAAAATGGTAACATTATTTCTCTCTCTCTCTCTCTCTCTCTCTCTCTCTCTACTTTACCTCTATTTTAGTTATTTATTACTTTTTTGTCTCTCAAAAGTGGACTATCATCTCTAAGGAAGTTTCACACTTCCTAAAACAAGTGCATAGCTTGGTAACCCACTCATTTATCTGCTAACAAATATTTTATGGTAGTGATTTCTTACTTATAGGTAGTCCTCCCCAATCAAAAAGGAGTGCTCACAACATCTGGATACGGTGCAAAAACCAATCCAAGTTCATTCTAATCACTTATCCCTATCATTCTCTTTTATTTTTCCTTTAGGCTTGAAATAGATGAAATTTAGCGAAACACTAGGTTTGAGATTGTGTAGCTATGTGAACTTCATCTATCTAAAACAATAGGGGATTCATTGCATTCTCATGTTCATCCACATCTAGAGGGTTTAAGAGAGGTTGATACTAAGCCCTATTAGAGGTTTTATCTTCTTTTATATCTTGTTTTAATGCTTTTGGTAGTGTGCTACTTCTTGAGGTGGTTGTAACCCTAGTAATTTGACTATGGGGATGGTCATGATCTAATTATTCCATTAAAATATTATCTACTTCTAATAAGTTTTGGATCATAACCCTTAATGCATTATAAATTTAAGTGTCATGAACTACTATTCGATGATACACACATATCTTATTTTTTATGTAACATTCTAGTTTTTGAATATGAGGATTAATGGGTTTTACAGGTGATAGGGTGATAAGGGAGATCTAGAGAAGCTGATCAAGGATTTTAAAATAAAACTCCTTCAATGGATCTTGACTAGGATTTTCAATCCTTTGAGGCACTAATAGGGAAGAGGTATGTGACTTTGTACCTTGGCCTTTTGACCTAGTTGTTTAAATGTCTCCTAGAATAGGTAATTTATGCTTAGGATAAGCCCTTACACCTAACCCTTGTGGATAATAGGGAATTAAAAGGTTATGTCTTGGAATTATCATGGTGGGAAGATATTTTTGAGATGATACATGTGATTTAGTATAGGATTCTATTATGGTATATTTCAGTCTTATGGAAGGATAGGATCCTAGTATAGATGATCTTATTCAAATAGGTGGCAGGGTTGCTTTCCCTTTTTGGATCTAGTCAGGGGTAATGGGTATATACTCTTTATGGAGTTCAATCCTAATGGGAGGATGATTTAAATATTTTCTTATTTAGGCCCTAAGGTTTTTATTTTTGACATATATGGATTTTCGCTTGATTTTTATAATATTTAACACCTCCCAAGTAATTGGGGACTAGTCTTGAGCTGGTTTGAGGTAATGTGATAGTTTCTTCAGGGGGTAATAAGCTAGAGGTAACTGATATGCTAGACAAAGGTATTGAAATGATGTAAGGAATGGTATACGTATATTGAAAAATGTCCAAATAAGCCTTTTATTTGATATTTTTTTCCTACTTTATTTCTAGTTGATTATCCTAAATGCTTTCAGATATGGTTTCCTCTAGTGGATCCTAAAAAATGAGATCCAAAAAAGTTGAGGAAGTTTTAAGGATGTTTTCACTTAGTTCAAATGGTTTAAATTTTTCTCCTATAAGGTGATTAGGGATAAGAGTACTATCAACTCATTAAGGAAAAATTTGGTTATGGATTATATTAATTACATGAGTTTTGTGGTCTAAGGTGGATCATGAATTAGCCTGCATGAAATTTGACATAAAAGCGTGATTAGGGAATGACTAATTGAAGATGTCTATAGATTGATTATGGGATGAGTTAGGGTTATCTATTTTTAATTCCCCTTGATCTATAATATTATATACCAGTTTCTTGAAATAGCGACAACTACTGATGTCATGACCTATTACACAGTGAAAGCTACAAAAGTCATTTCCCCTAAACCAACTAGGTTTAGGGAGAGAATCATCAATAGGTTTTAATGGATAAACTCGATGAGAGATGATTTAAAGAGTTTATCTAAAAAATATACATAATACTCTCCTAAAGGTGTATACTATTATGATGGAAAATGTGTTAATGACTTTTGAGATTGTGTCTAAGAGGTAGAGGGCTTATATTGGTTTTTAGTTTGTGATGGTTTTGATTTTATAACTATAAAATTAGAAGCTCCTTTGGTTTTATTATTATTTTTAGTCCCTTTAGAGGGATCAAGTTTAAAGTTTTTATTCCATTATTTAACTTTCCCTTCTTCTAGGGTTCTAATTTATAATTTATGGGCCATCGAAAAGGCCTCATAAAAGGTTTTAAAAGACTAGACCCATAACATTGACATGATATGTTTAGCACATGCTCTCATGAATAATTTGATTGTCTTAGATTATGGAAAGGAAAATGTTAGTTTATTTATGAGACTCCTCCATATAGACACAAATTCAATGAGAGATTCATCATTAAACTATCAAATGGCATAGAGGTTAGTGATAGCGATTTTTTTTTGCAAAATTGATATAAAAGTGCTCTAAGAAAATTTAGGCTAGCTACCCAAATGAGAATAGGGAATGCTAAGGAATTGATTTTTACCAATATAGGGAAAGTCTATCTAGATACACAGGGAAGGTCCTAAGAAGAAGGGCATCATCATGTGTTATAAGGTAGCAAGTGTGTCTGAATGCTCAAAAGTGTTGTTGAGGATCCTCTTTATTTTGAAATTTCATAAAATTTGGAAGCTCCCACCACATAGGGTAAGGTCTAATAGGAATTTCTAAGTTAATAATATCATTACATATTTATTCATAAGTGATCATGTTCTTTTGCCTAAAGGCAGAGGCTTATAAATTGGCAATCCTAATAATAAGGATACTCATAAGGTTTGGTTGGGTGTTGTATTAAGGGATACCTCCCAAAATATTATGTTGTGGGAGTTGATACATAGGAAGTTGAGTGGAAAAATCCCAGGATAAATGATAACCAACTGAGGTGGTTATGATTGGTTGAGAGGCCACCACATACTATGGGGATTTTAAGGGGATATAAATAGACCCAATAGCTTACATATGTGTTATGTATTAGGTAGTCAATGGGATATATTGTTGAGGTGGTTAACTTTGAGGGGTTTATTGTAAAGGCTAAGTTTGGGTATTTAAAGGTACACTAGTTTGGATAGGTTGAAGGGTTGATGGGAGTAAGATAAATAGGTTTTGAAGTGTTGTGGTAATAGGCTGAGTAGATGTAGACTAAGGTGTAGTGACATTATAAGTTTGGGTAATAGTTAGGGATGGAATGCTAGATGTCACTAGAGATGTATTTCCTAAGGGTTGTGTATTAGTGTCAGAACTAGTAGGAGGAGGATTATTATTGGAACACTCCATAATGGTGGTAAACCCTTCACCTTCCTCTAAAGTCATGCCATATGGGTTTTTATAAAAGTACATATGGGAAGAAAGTGGGATGCATATGGCTCAAGAGATGAGGTAATGTTTAAGTGTGATGGGGTTGATATCTAGTATAGTGGTGAATTTAGGATCACCTTGGGTATAATATTGAGGAATACCTTCCCCCATAGACTCAGTGGAAGTAGGACTAAGATAATTCTCCATGGATGAGGATGAAGCTGGTGGTTTAGTTTTCTTTTAAGACTGCTATTGCATTAAAACCATGTAGTGATAAAGGAAAATACAAGAAATAAAAACAAAAAGCACAAAAAATCTCTTTTTTATGATCTCAAATTTAGTGAAAATAAAAATACACACACATTAAAGACATACCTAAAAAAAATTTACTTTTTAACTTTAAAGTGTGATAAAATAAAATAAAAGGTTACCGAGGGTCTTAAGAAATGACAATCGAAGGATGGTTTTAGGTTTGTTTAGGCTCAAAAATATTTCTATACTAGAATAAATACTTGGCTTAGTATTGGGGCCTACCCCCTCACTTCACACACCACAACGTAAGGGTGTCAGGTGCTTAGCCAATATATATTAAAAACCCAAGGTTTATACTCAATCAACATATTGAGTTGGTTTTCCCCTTGGTGGTGAAATCTAAGTGGGATAGATAGGAACAAGGTTACCTCTAGGTGATGAAATCCTAATAAGTTCCTTATGTCAATGTTTAATGATTTTGTTATGCAATTGGTTTGGTATGTGTGTGAAAGAAGAGATAAATATGATAAATTAACTACCTAGATTATTTTATGTGAATTACCTAAACAAGCAAAATGGATGCATTTTTTTTTTAATTTTAAGAAAGGAAATAATAATTTTGATTTTTTTTTAATAAATACAACAAACATAAGAAAGGGAGAGAAAGATAAATAAATTTAGAATGAATTTTAATAAGAAAAGTGAGACCTTAAGGGTCCCATTGGGCATGCTAGAATGTTATAGTAGTTTTACATTTTTCTTTAAATTTAAATTAATTACTAAAAACTCAAATGAAAATCAAGGTCTATGGTTAATCCTTGTGGATTAGGAGATGTTGCACACTACTTTGAATCCAATGACTGTAAGAGCTTATTTTTGGTTGGGAAGAATAACCTTCACACATGTAAACACTTGGACAAAAATATATTAATATATAATTGGGTGAGTTTCCTAGTTAGAAACTAGTCCTAGGAAGTTGTGAGCTTCCTCAAATGGACGTCATCTCACTTGTTTACACAATTAAGTGGATAAAAAACATATGCAATTATAATAGATAGAAGATATGATAACAATGATAAATAAGATTCAATACTCATTTAATCTATCAATATAAGCATAATATTCATCCCAGTAAATCATAGAAACATTTACATCATCTTTTATGACATTTAATTGGTTGGTAGTGGCTTTGAAAGAGGGAGAACAAATAATAGTGCAAAGAACTAGCTCAAAAAATATGTCATTCTAATCAGCAAATAGGTGTTGGGATACTATAGAGAGATTTGAGATATTGATTATGTCATGCATTATTCTTGGTAGATTCATCTACATACAAAGGCCATATTCAAAATGATATAAATTCAATAAGGATTGAAGACAAGGGTCTAGGATTAAGGTCTTAGTTTCTGAATATTTAACACAATGGATTGGATGTCGATCCTGATAGGATTGGTGCATATTCTAAGTTTTGGTGTTGATTCAGAATGAATCGATATCAATTCTCATTGTATTTGAGTTCAATTAAAATAGAGAATAAATGAGATAACAGAGGCTAACTAACAAATAATGAAGGATATGGTTAATATTTTAAATATTATATAAGTAGATAAAAGTATAATAATTGATAAAAAATTAAAATAAATATACGATGACTTACCTTAGATGTGATTACAAATAGAATAAAATCTTTCTTCACAAATACAAGTAGTCTTTCAGGCTAGTGATAGAGGATGTAGATTAAATTTAGCAGAATTCTAGTAGAGTGTTGTTAAGGACATCTTTAATTCTTCAATAAATCTAGTAACAATTCAAGGTTTAGAGTTTTTGGGTCCCAAAGGCAAAGA